>CM040455.1:25971125-26006768 GCA_022758105.1 Pangasianodon gigas
GTAACTTATTCTTTAGGCTACAGAGACTCAAAATGACTAAATTAAGCATAGAGGTAAAATTATTTATTACATATCGATTTTATTCAAGCAGCATAGTGGCAGAGGTGTGCGTGATTAAATACATTGGTGCAGAATGCATTCGAATGAATGTTTGATACATCCATATACATTATATGCTTGGGACAGAACATTGATATGAATCGTACAGATCATGCTGCAAATAAGTTACATGCAAACACTTTTTGCTGGAAAAGGTGGATCTTGTAGTAGATCTTGTAAACCTGTGTATCACCCAGAATCCTGAGTTTCCCCACAAGTGCATATGACTGTGTGAGTGCAATTTCCAAGTATGAAGGTTGATACTTCCTGGTTTTCCCACTCCACTTAAATGCAGCATTATTCTCCATCTAAATGGGACATGGGACTTTTTTTATCACTACTTAAAAATGCTACCTATGTAGGAATCCTAGTCCCAAATGGAACACATAAGCAATGTCAATGATAGCAATATGATAGCTGTTGAATATTACATACAGTATGTCATGTTAGTGATTATTGGCACATACACCCTCAGGACAGTTGATCGTGGTTGATGCTTTAGTTTGTGTCAAATGATTTACGGTCTCTTTTATTATCGCAGGTCAAAAGGTCAGCAAAGAGAAGGGGTTTAAAATGAGGTGCTCTGTTCTCTACAGACACATCACGGCCAATCTAATTCTGTCCATTACACCAATTATCAGTCTCAGGGGGACACTGAGACCGAAATCAACACACAGAGATTAGGATTAGCGTGTTCGCATTTACTGTAGCACAAAGGTAAAGTGTGGTCTTATTGACCAAGAGCATAGCACGTAGAGGAGGGTACTAACTGAGTCAATATCAGGTGTTAGACATTATTAGTGGCTGTGTTAGGAGTTACATGTTACTGTCTGAGTGAAATATGTGGAATTGTTAAAAGTGAAGAAAAATATTGATAGTACTGGATGGATCACTTCTTGTATGGACCTTGACTAGGATTCTCCAATAAGGTCAAAAAACCACCCAACACACCCATGTACACTTCCTTTGATGCCTGTGTGTTCAAAATAAATCTTTTAAATTCTGTATTTATATCTTATGTACTAAAAACTAAGGCTTTTTATAACTTTTATAACCTGTGAATATTACACATAAATATTATAGGTACTTTATAATTATCTGCAGGTCATTATTATTTAGTACTTATCAAGGAATTACTTATAGCACATTATTAATGCTTTATATGTGTTATTAAAGTTTATAAAATGCTTACAAGAAATCATTACCAACTCACAAAAAATTATCAGCACAGTTATGAAGATTTGTTGTTATGAGCTTTGTATAAAGTGTTACCAAAAATCCCAAATGCATTAGCATTGACCATTAACAATATCTATGATTTGATATGAGCAAAAAGTAGTTAATAAACACCGTTCACATAAATCTGCCTCACAAGGACAAGGTCATGAGGTCAAAAAGTTTCCCTTCTCATTATGAATGTTGATTTGATATTGATAAATTTCGCACAAGACTTTGAATGACTTTGGAAGCAGGTGGGAGTTGCCTCACAGCAGCTTGTGTTAAATTAAGCAGGACACAGACCTCAGGCTTCCTCCATTGCAACTTTCTGATTCCTGTGTTGACTCTCTGAACTATAAAATATTTCTCTGTCCCCTTTTTTGTTGCTCACTAAAGTGCTTGTGCTAATCTCATCCAGACGCTTGACTGTCAGGACTCATAAATATGGAGAAATGAGAGACGCCATGTCATATTACATTTACTTCATATCACCAGAATTAGAGAGTTGTTTGTGATTTTGTGATATTGTATAAGATAAAAAGAATTGACTAGCATAGCTAGATAGTTTACTAACTACAATTACCTAGAAAGCTACTTAAACTGAGCAAGTACTGGAAAAAAAATGTCTTGTTGAATTTAAATCTAAATTATAAATACATTTTTTGTCAAGTTGTTGCACAAATTTAATTTGTTGCACGAATTTAATTTGTCTACATGCAGATGACACTTCATCTGTGACACTTCAAGTGAGTAATTCCAAAATTATTTAGAAGTCACAAATAAACTGTCATGAGTAAAGTTAACTTAATCTAAATTCCTTATGCTGAAAAACAATCGATAAAATTTACTTTTAAAAAAATTGGCAACTATTTCCTTTTGCTTTTATTTCATGAAAATTAATCATTCATGTCATTTTAATTCAAATCTATTTGATTTACATTGTTATATATTGCATAAATAAAACAAGTCAATCAAACTTCTGCACCCTACTTTTATGTAATTTTTATTTAGTTCATGCAAGAAATCTTAAATAAATAATGTAAATCTAAACAATGTATAAAATACACATTATTTAAACATTTTGCAAGTCTTTATCATTACTATTGCTACTGATTAGGCAAAACCCAACATGAATACTTACCCAAGGTCTGCACACACTAACTGAGTAACACAAAGAGAGTAAACTAAGAAAATTTTATACTTGATATTGCAAAACATTTCATAACACAATAGCCTTAAAACCAACACAAATCAAGAAATATTGAAAACAACCCTTCCATAACACTCAAAATTAAATCTTTTAAAAGTTCTTCAGACCATATGAAAATCAAGTTCTTAAGCCACGCCCCCACTGCAGGAGCAATGTGCCACGCTGGAGAAAACGACATCGGGCATGCTTAGTCGGAACTTCAAGCAACACAGGCTTAATTATTTATAAATGGCTTATATTAATTGAAATACGCTTATATTAACACATTTTAAAATTACTTATTATTGTTTCATTGAACCAAAAGCATATTTGAATTTAATAGACAAGCAAAAATTTATCAAATTTATCAGGCTGCCTCTTAGGTCACATTACTTTAACTAGCTTTAGTTAGCTAGCTATGACAGTCAGTTAATTTCTTATTTAATACAATATGCAAGAATATGGTAATATCAGTACATCACCATGATATTGTATAACCAAATAACTGACTAACATATCTAGCTATCTAACTAGCTAATATAAGCTGACTTTCTGGTTATATAGATTAGCCACAGCACTGTTGAATTCTTGATTGTGATTAGTCAGAAGGCTTGATTCATCTTCTATAACAGCAGCTCTGACAATAATTCTAGCTGCAAAGCAAATCACAAGTTTATATTAATGATTTTTTTGCCAATATTATCATTTCAATATTATTTCCATAAACAGATGTTTATTTAACATTTTTGGAAGGAGTCTCCAGTCAGTGACAGTCAGAGTTAAAGGTGTCACTTTAAATTTTTGGACACAGTAAAACTAAAAAAAAAAAATGTCTTTAGGACAGAAGAGTTTGCACTTTCCAGTTATTCTGTAACATGATCATCTGCATTTTTTTCTTTATTAACTTCAATTTAGAACAAAAAAAAGGCTGGTGAAGAAACGACTATTATATATTCCTGTTATTGCTATATTGCTATTATATACAGTATATTACTATATATAATGTAAGTGATAACAGGAACTAACTTGTTTCATGAAATTAAATGTAACTATATAAAAGAATAAAAGTATGATGTTATTCAGTAATAAATTAAAAAATTGGAATTGTTGCCAAATTGCTGTGGGATAAGAAAGGATTAAAACACTTCAGAATGTGCTGTTATAGGAAAATAATCAACTTTGGGGTCGTAATAGTAACTCCACTTCATTACATCACCCCCATTATTGATTATTTTCCTATAACAGCACACCCCATTGTATTGCTAAAGGACAGAACACTGCTAATTAGTGAGCACTCCGGGAGGTTAATGTAATTTAAGGACTAAAGGGACAAGTGTGTATATTCAGATACAGTCTATGTAATACTTTGCATATAACTTCACTTTGACACTATAGACTCTTGTGTACTGTTTGACTCTACATTATACAGCTGTGTCATCCAGATGAGGATGGGTTTCCTTTTGAATCCAGTTCCTCTCAAGTTTTCTTCCTCATGTCATCTCAGGGAATTTTTCCTTGCCATCGCTGCCTCTGACTCCCTCATTAGGGATAAATTTAAATCTATATGAGGAATTCTGTAAAAGGTGCTTTGTGACAATGTCCATTGTTAAAAGTGCTATATAAATAAAACTGAATTGAATACTGTAAGAGGGAAAAATTTATGAGCATTTCAACTGTTCAGCATCCTTCATCATCTTCCTCATAACTAGATCAGTGTGTGTATTACAGTGCGACTCCCATAGCCGCCTATTAATCTAAGCTATTACACTCCTCTGCCTTGACCGTTTGTGCACCAGTCTGCCTTAAATCTGATTACCACGCTGCGAGCAGCCATCACCTGAAGACTTGCCTCTCAGCTACAATGCTTTTTTAACCCTGCTCTTCACTTCAGGTCAGAATGTCAATGTGCAATAATGTCTTTTTCCTAACCATGACAATGTTAGGAATTAATCATACTGCTGATACACGATACAGGATCGATTTCTCTAACAAACAAGAATCATTGTAATAACATGTATATCTGCTATTAAGTAATAATTAGGACCTAAGTTGTTTCATGGATGTTCCACAGCATTAAATATAACTATAAATAGCATGACATCTCTTGCTTTAATTAATAAATAAATTTATTCTTTGGCAACCTGCATGGTATAAGAGGAATAAAACTAGTGAGGACTAGTGAGGACAAGTGAGGACGTGTGTTTGGAAAATAATCAACTGACAGTAACTGGTAACAGTAACACTGCTTCACATTGGGCCACATCACATGATTATTTTCCTGTAGCAGCATGCTAGGTTTGGATAAAATAAAACCTGTTTAGATTTGTTACAAAGTTAATAAAGGTGAGGTTATGTTGAGGGGTGATTCATATCACACCGAATTAAATCTCTCTCTCCAGAATACCTAGTGAGGATTATACACAATGTGATGTATAGTACACTGATCTTCTTGTTTGTGAATCAGGATCACACTGAAATGTCGTGACATATTTACTGGAAAGACTACAGTCTGATTGGTTGATTCGGCTTTATTCTTTATTACACACTATTTATTTTATTTATTTATTATAAATAGTTGTAGTATGGCTCATAGTGTTCATCATTCAAATATATATATATATATATATATATATATATATATGTATGCACACATACATACATACATACATACTAGTGATCACTTATGTTATAGTGTTGTTAATGTGTTGTTATAGGAAAATAATAAAATAAAACAAAAGTTTATTATTTTCCTATAACAACATGGCCTGAATGTTTTATTCCTAATATACCACAAGTCCCTGTGTCCCTACTGTCTAAGCTGCGGTTATAGAAATTTCATCAACATCTTCTGACCAATCAGATTCAAGAATTCAACATCACTGTGGTGTAAAGTATATTTACTGAGCTAATTTTACAAATTTGATTACTTGAATCACTATTTGGTGGCCGACTTTTTGTCTCATGCTGTGTGTGTGTTTGGCTAGTTGATGGTGATGTAAGTGCTCCTTATTTAGCCCTTTATCTGTGCAGTAACTCTGGGAGGATCCATTTCTCTGTGCAGAGGGGCAGAGGACGGATTGCGTTACAATGTAGTCAGGCTGCAGAGGACAGATCCCTTTTCTTAGCAGCTAATTGATTGGATGAGGGAGGTAGGTGGTATTTTAACCCCCTGAAGGGTGGGCAGGGGTCCCCTGCCACTTTCCCCCCACCCTCTATTGATCAGATAATGGTACAATCCACAACCTTTGACCTCTTTGTCTGATTTGGGTTTTCTCCAAGAGGACATTAAAGAGAGTGGAGATTATAATATCGGTAGATTGTATTATTATTATTATTATTATTATTATTATTATTATTATTATTATTGTTGTTGTTGTTGTTGTTTCATTTTTTTTGCGAATTATTGCACATGCAATGACTCAAAAACTGGGGTGAAATCAGTGAGCGAGTTGAACCGAAGCTTCTGATTAGTCAGCTGCTGTAATACCTGTTATGACATCAGATGGCAGTTGGCATTCAAATTTTCCAGCAATCCAATGATTCCTTTCCAAGGAATTTAAAGAAATGGGAGATGATTTTTAAAAAATAAATGTGAGGAATTGGAATCTAGTTCTCACCTTGTCTGTAATAACTGCAGATATTTGTGCTGTGTAAGAGACAGGGCATGATATAAGAACAATGTGACATGTCATAGAAGAGTTATAAACCTGATGAAGGTTAGGGTTAGAGGTTAGTGGAGGAGTACAGCACTCTCTCTGTCCACTTCTGTCTTCCTCGACTGTCACCTCTCTCACTTCAGACGAAACAAAACCCCAGGTTGAGCCAAACCAGTGTCTGTGTGTGTGTGTGTGTGTGTGTGTGTGTGTGTGTGTGCAGTTGCTCGTGCCTACCTGTTTGTATTGAATGGACCCCATTAATAATTTAACATTATGGCTGCTAGCTATTATTACAGAAAAATAGTGCACCGCGTTTGGACACATGCCTGCCGTTTGTAAGTCAATAGAGAACAGTTCACCTAGCGTGCCCGAAGACAGAGACAGACAGAAACACACACGCACACACATACACACACGCACAGACATACACACATTTACAAATCCTTGTATTACAATCATCTTAGAGTATTTCCATTGACATATGTGTTACGTCTTGACCCTCTTTGCCATCTCATATCTTGTTTTGACAAAAATAAGAGTCAAAACATTCACCAGTTATCAAGCACTAATCCACCATTTTGTCTTTAATGCCGTTACACTGTTTGCCTCTTTCTACTGTAGAGAGATGATAGTTCAATGTGCTGCTGTGAGGTCACTCAGTTCATCAAACTACAATCTTCTTGTCATGCCAGAAAGCCAGCTACAGGGGGAGCAGCTCTACTCAACCTCACACTCTCTCTCTCTCACACACACACACACAAAAACACACACTGAGTTCAGTTACTACAGTTACTCTGAAATTTTCTATCTGAAAACCTGAGACTGACTGTTTAGCATAAACAAAACTAAATGCATGCTTATTTACTAATGCAGGGGTTCTCGAACTCGATTTACCAATGGGGTCATGAGAGAAACTCCTCTTTACAATCTCCTCTTTTGTTTTATTCACTTATTTTACAAATGAATATTGCAAATATCAAGCTAACTTTAAAATCTGATTTTGTGTGCTAATATTTTGAAATGTTACTCAGAGTTACATTCAAACAAGACACATTTAAATGAAGAGAGTACATGCTATTTTAATTTTTTTCGTCTTTATCCTGACACGCTGCACATGCAACAAGAAAAATCCACAAATTTCTCTGTCCATCTACCTCTACTGGTTCCTCAACAACACCGAGTGACTCTGACTAGGTGAAACAATAGAAATCAAGGAAACAAACACAAAAATATGCCGACACATTTACTGAATATGGATTTACAAGCATGATGGTTAATAGCAAAGAGAAACCAATACACTGCAAAAACAGAGTACACAGATATTTCTATCCCTGCATCGCAAGGAATTTTTCTTTGATTTTTAGTATACAGTATGTTAGTGACATACAATAAAATGCTCAAATGTTACAGTAATTCTACATTATAAATCTGGAATAAACAATGTAGCTTGGTCAAGCCTTGGGATCACAGAAAATTCATAATGTCTATTTGGGGTCATTCATCCAAAAAGTCGCACAGTTTACTTCTACATCTTACTATAGTTTATTATTCAGTAAAATATATGGAAGGAGTCTCCAGTGTCAGCATTTTAAAGCAGTCAGAAGTAAAGCTGGAACTTCAGGTTTTCAGGTCAGAAGAGTTTTACACTTTGCGGCTTCTCTGTAACATGATAAGTTGCGTTTTTCATCATTTTGAAAAAAAAGAGGCTGATGAGGGAATAACTGTTAACTAGAATGTTGCTTTATGGACATTCCACAGCATTTAACTATAAATGGATAAAAAGCATGATGTCTTGGGCTTTAATTGTTTTGTTTTGTTTTTTTTTAATCTTTGTCAATCTGCATGGTTTAAGAGAAATAAAACAATTTAGCACATGTTTTTGGAAAATAATCACCTTTGGGTTGGTAAGAGTAACTCAGCTGTACATTAGGCCACATCACACCACACTGTCGCTGATTATTTTCCTATAACAGCATGGCAACCAGAAGTACCGAGAGAAAGGTAGCTATGGAGACTGCAAGCCAGGGAACAAAGAACAAATATACTCCAAACATAAGGACACTGAAAGCTAAATCTGTATGTGTGTGTGTCTCAATTCTTCACACAGAAGAAGAGAGAATGTTTCTAGTTGAGGGTTTCAGATAGAGGGCAGAGTTTAGTGGTGTGTGTGTGTGTGTGTCATGATGAATGGTTTGATGATGTCACTGTCAGTGACCTGCATAGAGATTGACCCTTGTGTTAACTAAAATGCCACCTGCACACACACACACACACACACAGATTTGTTCACAGATCACATGTGCATATTCTGGAAAGGCCATTTGGTGTATGTACACACACACACAGTTTCAGTGTGACTCAGTGACCTGCATCTGCGCTCAGCCAGTCACGAGCGTCGTGGCAGGTTACTATGACGATGAAATTTCAAACACATCATTTATTCATTAAGGGTGACGGCGGACTCGCTGTCTCGCTGCTCCTCTCTATGTTTATATCACTCTGTACTCTTCATCCTCCTCTTCCTCCTCACCCCCTTTTCCATTTAAGTTTTGTAGGTAATTTTATTGAAGTGAACTGTCCATTTTGTTTTTCTTCATAAACTTTATACTTTTTGAAATGTAAAATCTTCCATTTCAAGTACACTAAGGGAATTTTGGGAAATTTGAATTTCCACTGCCAGCTGTTACGGAAGAAAAGAACCTTACTAGAAGCTCAGAAAGATAGGAAACTAGGAAAATAGAAACTAGGAAAAATGGGTATGATAGTAGAACTAGGTAAGAATAATGACAAGGGGCGGAGCCATAGCAGGAGCGAACTGATTACGGGTTAAGCTTTTTTTTTTAGCTCCTTATTTTCAGGAAGTGCACAGTAGTTTCCCGTAGCATGAGCTCTCAGGATAGAAAGCTCTCGGACAGGAAGTGATGTTGCTATGGGCTGAGTCGTAAACAGGTGTGTTTATTAGACATTACATCACAGTGCAGTAAACAGTGATGACATCACACCTGAACAAATGTCCCTAATGTTTTGTCTTTGTAAAGTGAGCATGTTGCGAGTGCACTTTGTGTCATATGGTGTATCTATTCACATAGTCTTTGTGTCACTGGGGAATTTTGTCTCCCCAATCAAACACCCCCCCACCCCCCCCAACACACACACACACACACACACACACACACACTTCGCTGTCCTCTAAAGCAGAGACGGAAAAGCGAGTGGAAAGAGCGAGGCCTCCCGGAGCATCTATAATTCATGCCTGAGCTTAGTGGCTGGGAAAGTGCATCATGCTGGAGTTCAGGCCTTTATTTGCTGATTCCTCTCTTTTTTTTTATATGCACACACACACACACACACACACAAACACACAGTTTCACTGGGTCACCAGCTTTAGTTTACACCACACAAGAGGCTTGGATTTTGTCTTTTCCATTGACACACATTTCATCACACTCTCTCTCTCTCTCTCTCTCTCGCTGTCTCTCTCACTCTCTCTCTCTCTCTCTCTCTCTCTCTCTTTTTCTCCTATACGGAATGTAAGAGTGTTAAACTTACACAATTCACACACTGAGCACACTAAATCTGGTTTTACAATGTATGATTTTCAGCATGACTTTTTTTGTCGCAGACATAAGTCGCACAGAATTCTTGTTGTGAGCCTGTGCTTTTAGAAGGCATAATATGACAAGCTCACTGCTGGCCAGTTTCATGTGATTGCAGCCAAAGAGTTTTGGCAGTGTTCGAAATTGTTGATCAAAATTTCCAAGTGCTACAATGCTCGTGTAAAAGCCACCAATAGGAGGACAGCATGGGATGACACAAAACTCACAGAAAGCTACAAATCTGTTAAAGGTGATTGGGAAATTTAAATTCACACAGAAAAAAATATCCTTATTATCGCAAGCTCACTTGAACGTTTCAGTTTATGTGAGCCCATTTTCTGCATGAGCAGAAACTGAAGAATTACCGTAGAATTTGGTAAATATTTTATTCAGATCACCTCCTTATTGATGTGACAGGCAATAATCTTGGACTATAGTGGTATATGCTTGTTCAAGAAAATTCTGGCATCCTCGAAGGCATGAACTAGACGCAGGTGATATGAATAATCTGAACAGTGCACACAGAAAATCGACTTAAGCATCTGCATAACCCAACTCTGAATACACATAACTTTCTCAGCATAAATATTGACATAACTATTGGACTCTCACCAATGAGTGCTTGGTTCAACTGCCAGAGACCTGCTGGGAGTATTTATTGGTTTGCTTATGATTGCATTTTTCTGTGCTGAGATTGATGATGTCATTTCCTGGAATCTGTTGGAGTTGCTTTTCTATCTTAGGGGTCACAACCCGAGGGCTTCTGTCAGCACTGGTGCAACCTTAAACTTAACCTTCCTCTACCTCTCTAGTCCTGGTTTCACTCTCTGATGTTTCTGTTTATTCTTGCATTCTGTACTTTAGATTTTATTGACATTTTAAATGTTTTAATGCCATGCTCTTATTTTACTCACCTAAAATCAATATATAAAAGGTATATGTTTTTATATATGTTTTTTGTTGTTGTTGGGTTTTTTTTTGGCAAATAGCCCTCGTGTAGATGACAGTTGTAGAAAGGGGCTCTGAATAAATTTATGTAATTGATGAGAATTTTTTTAGAGATATTTTGTAATTTTTTGTATGAGTTTTTTTTACATTACATTTTTTACATGTAAGTAGCTAAATTGCAAAAATTGGCTCTGAATCTCAGATGGTGTTCTACTGGGTGTACAGTAGGTTCCAAAATCTGAGACCACAGTAAAAATGTTCCTATTTTGCATTCTTTTAATTTAATACAAACATTTTCATTACAAATGATATCATCAACAACAACATGAGTAAAAAGTGGAATCGTAGAAATATTTACACGTTTGTATAAAAACTGATTATACATTTTAGATCCAGTCCATCAGAGTGTCGTCTGAACACATGCTTCAATAGAAGAGATTAGACATGTGGAAAATCTGACCTTTTGTACAAAGCAGTTAATATGGTCATTGTCACAAATCTGCTTACATTTAAATATGAACCTGGAAATAGTGCCAAACTGAAAATATTAAATATTCAGGATTGAACATTTCCTTTGTTTATTTCATTTTAAATGATTCTCAGTGCGGTCTCAGACTTTTAAACACCACAGTCTACAGCACTTCATTAACAACCTCTGTGGTGAGCACATATAGTGAATAGGAAGCCATTTGGAATATAATATACATGCCATAACTTGGCAGTTTATTAGTTATTCCAATTTGCCTTCTAATCAATTAGAAACTGGCAACTCGATATATTATTTATACATATTTATACAGAAAGTGTGTGAGGTGTAATGTATGGTTTTAACCTCTTGTTTCTCTCTTTTCCTTTTTGTGTATCTGTTCTCTTGTCATTAATAATGAAAGCTGGGATTCCTCTGTGTCTGTGTGTGTGTGTGTGTGTGTGTGTGTGTGTGTGTGTGTGTGTGTGTGTGTGTGGGTGGGTGGGTGGGTGAACTAGTCTGTGGCATATCAGTGCATGTTTAACTAGACAAACCAAAAAAGCTTTTCAATATTTTAGTGTGTCAGTGTGTTAGGGCCTCACACAGCAAACACAGGCTTCACACAAACAGACACACATACACACACACACGCCTTCCTAATGAATTAATTAATGCTACACCTAATTAACTAACTAATTAATTATTGCTATATATCCAACCCTAACATTAACCACAGCAACCAAAAGGAACCATTTTGTCTCATGCAGTTTTTTAAATAAAAAGTTTTTGCATAAAAAAAAAAAAAGTTTTTGCTTTTAAAAAAAGGCAGTTTTACTCATGGAGACCAGCCAATTTCCCTACAGTGTCAAAACTCCCAGATATTTCTATGCTTGTGGTACAGAGGCTTGTAGTAAGTGCAAATCTGTACACATCAACAAACCAATAACACAACAATAAATTCAAAAAACGGTTCCTGTACATTGTGTTCATTTGTTTTTCATTTCAAAATTATAAAAAAAATTATATTTACTTCATTTGGCTGACACTTTTATCCAAAGCAACTTAAACTGAGCTATTGAGGATTAAGGGTCTTGTTCAAGGGCCGAACAGTGGCAGCTTGGTGATGCTGGGATTTCAATTCTGAACCTTCTGATCAGTAGCCCAATTCCTTAAGCTCTAAACTACCACTTTATGATAAGTGCACATACTAATACATACTACAACAAATACCAAATACCAAATAATCCTAGCCAAATGGATATAAGCAGATATCTGTTTATGCCAGAACAAAACTAAACAGTAGTAAATGAACTTCAAAACAATTCTGTAAGTAGCTCCGGATAAGGGCGACTGCCAGATGCTGTAAATGTAAATGTAAATGTAATAGACACAGGAGGACATTACACAGGTAGTAGTTATAGCATTTGTTAGGGAGGATTTGGGAATGAGACTCCATTCAAACAACTCTTTCCCAAGCCTTTTAGACAGTATCAAATCTTTTATAAATACAGACTTATATGCAAGACTTATATGCTTATAGTTGTTCAAAATACATCAAATGCAATAAATACAAAAAAAATACAATAAATATTGCAAAAAAGATCTTGTATTACTTCTTTGCTTGTTTTTTTCATCATTTCAGTTTCATTTTGGGGCTAAAATTAATGAAGGACTTATTTTTATCCAAATCATTTATCAGAATAAGGTTCCAGAGCAAACTTAACCAGAGAACAGTTTGTAGAACAGCCGACTTCAGAAACATGTCAGAAACAAAACAGAAAAGGGCAGTCCTTATCAAACATCACATGCTCAGTGCTGATTGGACACAGCGTATGACTATTCATAATAATGTTTCTGAATATGCTGACTTTTTAATGTGGAAGAAATGTCACTTCAAGCTTCTGGACGGCTATAACATTTTACACAATAATGTTTTTTTTTGTTTTTTTTTTACAAATCTCAATCACAACGTGTGTGTTGGGAGTGTGAGCAATGAAAGTCAGAAAGCAGGTCGGTGAATACAGCTAGCCATGTTGGCGTGTTTTAATTACATAGCAATCAGAAAATAAATCTATCAAAGTGCTGATATTGCAGAGAAAAGGGGCGGAGCTAGCTGTAATTTTCCAGGCATTGGAGAAACATTAAGATTGTTAAGATGTTATGACATTCCTACAAAGTGTTACAGGTTTGCTTAGTGGTTGGTTCTCCAACTGACTGATTTCCTGAAAGCCCCAGTCTTCTTTTTATTGCTTTTTTATTGCAATGTTAAGACTCAGTTATGTTTAATGTCCACACTGACAGCATTAACATGTATTAAAATAACAGAGATAATGAGGAGAGTGTTGGTTTGTTATTTTACTAATATTACTACTTTATTCATATCAACTACGTCACTCTCACGGTTAATTTAATAGCTGCTGTTTTTTTGTCTTTTGTCTCTCCGCTTTAACGGAGGAGTGTGTCTTCCTTTACGACCATCTCTAACCACACACACTGACACACAGTGCAGACCTGCTAATTATTCACCGCTTAATAAGGTCTGAGTCACTGAGCTCTAAATCACGCTCAGACCGAGGAGAGGACGCAGAGAGACAGAGTGGATGAATAAACCTGTCCTCACTTCCTATTTCTCTCTTCCACTAGTCAATTTATAGAAGAATACAGGAATAAGTACGAGTTAAAATTTGATTTTCTGACGCTAATGTGTCATGTACCGAGTCAAGGTGGAAACTGGTGTTATTTAACAACAACAAAAAAGTTTGAATGTTGTAAGACTGACTGAAAGAGAGAGAGAGAGGCTGCTACAGTGATAACAGGAACTAACTTGTTTTTCATGAATATGCTACAACATTAAAAAGGATAAAGCGTATGATGTATCATTCTTATAAACATGAAAAATTGTATTCTTTGGAAATTTGCTGTGGTATAAGAGGAATAAAACAGGAAAATAATCAACATTGTGGCAGGAATAATAACTCTGTTTCATTATATATTCCCATCATCGATTATTTTCCTGCAACAGCATAACATGAAGTGTATTATTCTTTACTTAGCACAGGTGTAAACACCAGGCTTCTACACAATATGATATGATTCATAAGGCAACGATTCAATATTTGATGATCCCACTGAATCTGATATGATAGGATTCAATTTAACTGCCTCCGAATGATATGTGAGCAACTTTGTTCTGAACCTGGGGCCTACAGTTAATTCGTGAATGATGATGACGTAGAGAAGGACTATTTTAAGTTTCAGAGTCACAGGCAAATCATTGCACTAGCTTATTCAATTATTTACAGTTTGGATCGATGCATCTATCCACACACCCCTACTTAGCACATTATAGGGAGAATGTTAGAGCAAGAGCATACGTTAATGTGGTTCCATGTGTGTAGAATTTAGCATAACACACATCAGAGCAGGTGAAATAAAACACACAGTAATAACAGATTGATGCCAGTGTCAACTTTCTGATAGTAACTTTGAACTCAGAATGTGAATCATCGAGTCTGAACTGATATCAAGTTGGCCCTGAGGGTCTGGGACAGTGAGATATATAAGTCACTGTTCCTCTAAAGACACACACACACACACACACACACACACACAGCTCGAGATCGTCTCCGCTCCGTCCAGCGGACTGACCACACAATCAATGTATGGATCCTGCCACCTGCTGTCAATAGTGAAAATGACATCTAAACACCATTAAGCGAAAAGCAATGAGTGTGATTGATCATCAGGCACAGAGAGAGCAATGGAGGGAGACAAAGACACTATACATACATTACACAAACACTACACATACAACAAAAACACAAAATATGCTCCCTGGCATCTGTTTGATTGTTCACCTGTGTGGAAAATTAGATTTTAATATTTCAGCAATCATAATTTTGGCTATAAATCATAAATTTCAGTGAATTAATTGAACAACTCATAGCTATTTTATCAGATCTAATTCCGTATAATTCCGATACTGTGTTCCGTAACAGTGTGTTACATAAACAGCTCTCTAGATGGTTATAATTGCGTTTGATTATACACTGAGGGGAAAAAGGTATATGGACACTTTTGTTTTTGCTATTTAATATACTTCCAGTGCATAAAATCCACTTCTGATTTACACACAGTGAACTTAATTAATGTGAACAACAAATTATGTATTTCCAAACATAAACAAAAATTTGTTTAAAAAAACGAACTTGAGAGGGAAAAAGTATTCAGATGCCACAAATTACCAACATTAGTACTTTGCTGCATTGCTTTTGTTTGTAGTTACAGCTTCAAGAAGTCTGCAGCGAGAAGTACTTCGCTTTTTTTGCAGTATTGTGGTTTAATTTTGGTCCATTCATTTTGGTAAATCATCTTTGAATCCCCAAGCTTACGTGGGTCCCTCTGATGGACTCACAATTTCATAAATCCTCCATACATTGTCAGTGGGATGTAAATTGGCAAGTCAGGAGATTGTCTAGTCCAGACAAGACCTTCTTCAGTTACTGTAGCTGTGTGTTTGGGGTTGTGTTTGGTGTCATTTCTCCTCAGATTCACTTTTTTGGCTGATGAGAGTAAAATGGCCTGTATATACTTTATACTGTTAATACTCCAGTATTGCAGACACTTTTGCATTTACTCAGAAAACTTGTGTATATACTTGTATATAAGGCTAAACTTACTTTACAGTATATATACAGTATTATATTTTATAACCTTGTACTGAATGTTTATTTTTATTATTCTGAATAATTATCTATCTATCTATCTATCTATCATATCCTGGTATATCGCTTCATCCATATTGTTCCAAAAGAATTCTGATTTGTATAAATGCTTTTTGATGCTTTCTCATCTTTGTGATTCAATTTCAGCAGAGGGGTTTTGCCTGCAGTGTAGGAACGGAGATAATTGTGCTGCAGTTTATTGCTTCTTGTTCTTTGTGTAGCTGCTTTCAGGTCGTCCTGCAACTCTTTTCAAGTGACTGCTCGCTTCTCTCTTAGCTTCTTCATCATTAGTCTGAGAGCATGTTGTGAAATCTTGAGTGGTACACCTGTCCAGGGACAATTAGTTGTGGTTCCATGAACGTTCCACCTGCATTTTATCAAACCAATTGTTCTGACAGGAATGGTTAAGGTTTTTGCAATGGCTCTGTAGCTTTTTCCATTCGAGTGTTGTTTAATAATGTTCCTGAGAACTTTAGGAAGCTCCTTCACCTTCGCCATGATGGCTATGATCTTCCCTACCAATGGCGAGGTCTTTTATAATGATACCAGGTGCCATTATAAAACGTATGTTTATGAATACATGTGTACATTTGAAGCAGAGATACTGCCTGCACTGGAAGTATGTTAAATAACAAAAACAAGAGTGTCTGAATATTTCCTCTCATTGTATGAACATTTCTGGTATGATTTTTTAAAGTTGGTTTTCAGTACAACACAGACTTAGAAGAGTGTGTTAAGGTTTTGAAATGGTCCTAATGTGTGTAACGTTCTTAACAATTCCCAGTACATTAATCTAGACGTTTGCTTTTAAAGTGCTCTTCACATGGAGAGGAAATCTAAAATTAACCTTATTTTGGCAAGAATCAGAAATCTTACACAGACATAAAAAAACAAGAAATTCTTGTAGTGTTCACTGTGCTGGGGTTTTTTGTTGGTGGTGGTGGTTTTTTTGCCGGTAATTGATAATAGATATCATGGTATCACATAACAACATGAATCCAAAGGAGATATAAAAGGCGCGTTTTAACAAGAAGATGGATGATTTCTGTCTTTTGCTGTTGTTGAACCAAAGCCATGTCATCCCCAGATGAAGCCCCAACTACAGTGGGAGTGTGAGCAAGAGAAAGTGCTAGAATATTATGGACTTGTTAACACTGTTAAAACACCACACACACTTTCTCACATTTACACCTCCTTATAAAAGGCTTGATCTTTACACATATTGCATTATGTTAATATAGAAAAATTTCAGACTTCTGATTGGTCAGTAGGTGTTGATTCATTTTTATAACAGCACTTCTGACAGTAGTGCAGCTGCAAATCACAGGTTTATATTAATGCATTCATTCTAATATGTTGTCTTTTCTATAGTAACAGCTCACACAGGGAACTGCTTTAAAAAATGTTTGTAATTGTTGTTTGTAATATGTCTTATTTACATATTTGGAAGGAGTCTCCCATCGCAGCATTTTGTAAAGCTGTAACTTTAAATTTTCCAACATGGGAGAGTCTTCAGGACAGAGGAGTTTAGAGAAGGAAAAAGAAGAGAATAATTTTAAAAAAACAAGGAAAGAGAAGGAAAAATAAGAAAAGTTAGAAAAAAGAGAATAAAAAACTAGATAATGACTAGAAAATAATTTTTTAAATTAGGGGAATTAGACAGGACAGAAAATAATCAAAATAAGAGAATAAAATTTAAAAAAAAACATATAAGGGATGGGAAAACAGGAAAATTGAGGGAAAAAAAAAACAAAACAAAAAAAACAAGAAATGGCTAAAAAATTAAATTGAGGAAATATTAAAAAAAAACAAGAAAGAAAATAAGAGGAAAAAGAAGAAAAAATGATAGGAATCTAGAGAAGAAAACATTAAAGAAACAGAGAGAAGAGAAGAGAAAATGAGAGAAGAGGATTTTATTGGCACTAATACACATTTAATATATTTTATTATAACATAAAACGTTAAAAAAAAGAGAGTGTCCTCTACTGGACGTCACCTGCTATTACACGTCTCTTAACACTAGAAAAATGAAGTTAGACGTGAAATGAAATGAATTAAATTACATGAACTATATTTGTAATTGTATATGCCAGTGGCATTCAGACATACACACACGTACACATGCACACGCGCACACATTCATTAGGAGCACTGAGAACAGGCCATTATTGATATATTCAGTAAATCAGGCCTTTATCGCACTCTCACACATCTTCCTTCTGCCATTTTGTTTTTGTAAAAATCGCAATATTGCTCACGGAAGCAACGAGTGTATTTCTGATCAATGTATCTGATTGGCTCAGGACTCGTTAGCTAATTTGGATGGCGAGAGGCAGTGTATATACACTGATAACTGCAAAGAAGACTCGTTTAGGAGGAGATAATGTATACACACAAACACACACACAAACAAACACACACACACACACACACACACACACACAGACGAGGTCTTATTAAATATGTGTCAGGGAATCTTTCTAAACACTCAAGTTCCACCAGAGTCTCAAAACGAAGGGAACGGCTCAGTATTTCTCAGCTCTAAACAGCTGCACATCAGCACGTGTGTGTGTGTGTTTATAGAATTTAGCAGCATAAGTAAATAAAGTGGATAAACTCCACTGAGAGGTGTAGCTCTGATGCTTATGAGCTCAGAATTGCTCCTTCAGGCGCCGTAAAGCAGCAGAGCGTGCAGACAGTGTGTACAGACGCATATGTGGACTACATACACATCAGATTAACAGGTCAACATACACACACACACATACACACACACAATATGTATATACTCACTTTAAATGATATTAAGCTTGCACACTTTGGGAAATGCTGTTGTAGGAAAATAATCAATGACAGGGTGCTGTTATGAAGTAAAGTGACACCCAGAAGTTGATTATTTACCAATAACAGCATGTCTCAAAAAAAAAGTGTTTTATTCCTCTTATACCACAGCAATTAACCAACTATTACAATTTGTTATTTATTAATGAATGAGTAATCCTTTTTTACCCTTTGATAGTTAAATTTAATGTTGTGGAACGTCCATAAGTTAGCTCCTGTTCTCACTTATTTTCCCTTAAATAAATATCTCCTTACAGAAAACATTGTAAAGCCGTTCATGTGAGCGTCCAGCGTACAAGTCCCTGTGTAAGTTTCTACTATAGAAATGATAACATATTAGAACGAGTGCATTAATATAAACCTGTGACTTGGAGCTGCATTATTGTCAGAGCTGCTGTTACAGAAAATTAATCAACACCTTCTGACCAATCAGAATCAAGCGTTTTGTAGAGTAGCAATAGTAGGCCTTATTTACACGTTTCAATTTAAAGTGGAACTGTAACATTCCCCACATCACTTACCATAACTCCACTTAGAAACATGAGGCGGCACAGAAGAGTAGGCAGATGTTAACAGATGTTTGTGTGTGTGTGTGTGTGTGTGTGTGTGTGTGTGTACTCCCACTCCTCTGTGCAATATAATAGTTGAACAAAAGGCCGTGGCATGTCTCATTCAGGTCCTTGTAAGCTCTTTACAGCCAAGGTTGTGTTCACATCAGCTTGTTAAGTGGCTAATTACGCAGGAGCACAATAGAATGCAGGCCCCTCGAGAACAATCTCACACACACACACACACGTATATTAACTATGTGGCTTTAAAACCTCTATCAGACCCAAGATACAGTATATTTTGATATACAATATTTTTTACCATAGTCCAAACTAACACACAAACACACACACAAATATACACACACATACACACACACACATTTGTGTAGTCCTGCATTTCTCTGGAGTCATGAGCACAGAGTAAATGAGTAAACAGAATAAAGATGATGTGTGAATTTGGAAGCAAGTCAGTGGTTTAGTGGCTATCAGCTAGTGATTGTTGACATTAAGAAACTAACAGAGCAGATGAAGCCCAGTTCGAGCAAAACATAGCAGTTCCTCCATTTTGTTCAGAGATTAATCACCATGGCCCTGAGATCTCCTTCTCTATTAGATTTCTCTTCCATAGATCACCAATTCACAGGGTTAAAGTTCAAAAAAAAAAAAAGAAGAGAGAGAGAGAAGAGACACATAAAAAAGAGAAAAACAGGACAAGTGAGAAGAAGAAAGAAGTTGAGAAAATTCAAGAAAGAAAGAAAGAAAGAAAGAAAGATACAAGCAAACAACAAAATAATAATAATAATAATAATAATAATAATAATAATAATAATAATAATAATAATAATAATAATATAAGGAGGGAGAGAATAGATAAAATAAGAGAAAATGAAAAAGTAGAGAAGAAAAAAATCAACCAAAAGAAGCAAACAATTTAGGTAGAAGAAGTGGAGGGAAAAATGGGGCATATAGTAGGATAAACAAGAAGAAAGAGAATGATGAGAGAAAAGCAGAGAAAACAGAAAATGCTATAATGAAATAAAGAAGAGTGAGAATATGGAAAAAGAGAATAAAGAAGAGAATGATAAAAAAGAAAATAAAGAACCAGAGAATAAGGAAGAGGAGAATAAAGAAGAGGAGTAAAAAGGAGAGAATAAAAAGAAGAGAATGAGGAAGAGAATAATGAGAAACCAGAAGAGGAGAATAAAAAAAAAAAGAAAAGAGGAATAAAGTCTATCTCTCTCTCTCTCTCTCTCTCCAGCGGGTGGATGGTGTGATGTGGTGTGTTGACGGAGTCATGTAATTAGGGTGAAAGGCATTAAAGTGAATATTCAGTGTGTGATAAATGAGTTTAATAAAGGAGCCGTGAATCCCTTTAACAGAGACAAATCCCCCGTCTGCTGATAAAACTGCCCCGACACTGCGCTAACTCTTCCTCCTCTCCTTCCTCTCCTCCTCCACCCCGACACCATCCCTCACTCCCTCTACTCATTCACCGTGTGTATGTGGGCCGTAATGCTAATACACAAACACACTCAATGGTTCAGTCTGCTGTACTAATCGCTAACCTGCTGACTTTTCTTTTTGCTCTTTTTTCTGTGTGTGTCTCAGTGGATGTAATCGGTCAAACTCTTTAAAGACCTGACGCACAGGAACCGGCCAAATTGGACACCGAGGAAACTCCCAGGACAATTTGGAGTGTTGGCGTACAGAGGTGCGGTGGCTCACTTATAAACCCACACTAATCAGAGGAAGAAAAGAGATGGAGAAGAGGAGAAGAGAGGTGATTCGCTCTGCGTGCCGCCATGTCAGTGTGATATCATACCCCCGGCTCCTGTGGGGTGAAGTCAGTGTTGAGTTTTCTGCTTATAACTCCCACCATGAGCCACATTCCCCTGCACTTTTCCAAGTTGTTTGACATTCTAACTTTCCAACCTGCATAGAATGGAGAGTGTAAAAGGAAGGTAAAGAGGAAGAGAAAAAAAAGGAAAAGAAAAGAGTGGAAAAAGGAGAGCAAAATAGATAAGGAAGTGAGAGAAAAAAATACATAACTAGGGCTAGAGTGTTTCCTAAAAGGAAGTGGTGGAGCTTTCCAATTCTCAAAAGGGTAAAGGAGAGAACTTAATGGCAAAGGAAAAAGGAAATAAAAAAGAAAGGAAATTTGAAAAAAGGGAAAATAAAAAGGAGAGAGAATGATTAGGAGAGAACAAAAACAAAACTAAAGGATCAAAGGAAATAACAGAAGAAAAAAATGAGAGTAAAAAAAGGAAAGGAACTTAGGAGTAAATACAGAAAGGAAGAAGAAGGAATGTTAACAAGAAGAAAATGAAGAAATTAAGATGAACAAATAGCGGATGAAATGAAAATTTGAAGGGAAAGGAAAGAAAAGGAAATTGAAAAAAAATAGGAGAAAGGAAATGCAAAAAAACAAAAGTAAAGAAATTGATGGCCAAGGAAAAGGAAATAAAAGAATAAGGAAATGAAAAGGAAGAGGAAATGAAGTGAAAGAAAAAAGAAACGAAGAAGGAAGAAGAAAATGAAGAAAATAAAACTCAGATAGTAGATGAAATTAAAATCTGATGAGAAAGGAAAGGAAAAATGTCAGGAAGGAAAGGAAAGGAAAGGAAAGAAAAAAGGAAAGGAAACTAAAGGAAATGAAAGGAAAGGAAAGAAAAGAAAAAAGAAAAAGGAAAGAAGAAAAGGTAAAGTACAGGAAGGAAGGAGGTTGAAGAACCAGCTAAAACAGGAAGAAAAGAGGAGAGAAGAAAACAAGGCAATCAGACAGAGGAAGAAGGCAGAGGAAGACTATGTACAGAAGGCCGGCATGTTTCCGGGTGTAAAATGGGACTTCTGCGCTCCTCACAGTGAAGAACACGAGGCCATGTTGTCGTTATTCAGCTGCAGCAGCTCCATCAAAGCCAAGGTCTCTCGCCTGGAGAACGAGTGCGGGCCTCCGTTCAGCGTGACATGGAGTGACAGCTCTCTGCCTCGGCCTCCGGCCCGCCTCTGGCCAATTAAACACTCATGAGACTGTAATGTGTGTGTATCCGTGAGTGTGTGTGTGTCTTTCTGTCTGGCTGTCTCTGTCTGTCTGCGTCTCGCAGGTGTTTCGCTCAGCCGTGAGTGATTGACAGGACAGGCTCTCGTTCTCCTCATGCCCTCCATACAAAGAGAATAAAAGATGCGGGTAAGATTTATTTTACAACATAATATATGTGACCTCGTGCTCATTAAATGATTTGTTAAGTCGGGAATTTTTATCACTTCTCATTCTGCAGACGTGAACTCACTGTATTAACGTGTCAAATCCTCTCACGTTGAGGGAACGTGAGCTCAAGAGCAACATGCCTTATAGTATAGCTATTTGATAATGTATTTATTTCATAATGTATTTCTTGGGCTCACATTCTAGACCAAGTCATGAAGTCATAAGTTGAGTGCAAAAGTTTGTACACTCCTTGGTTTCTGAAAGGAAAGAAAGAAAAGAATGTACCTCAATTTCACAGTTACCTACAAAACAGAATCCAGTGCTCATGTAAAGATGTTTTCCAATTGACAACCTGTTACAACATCCTAAATATTACAGCTAATGGGTCCCTTTTTTAAGTAAGCTCAAAAGTCTGTACCGTTTTTACCCCCTTGAATGTGTCTAATGATTCTCCAGCTGAAGATCAGTAAACACTTTATCCTGATCAGGGTGGAGGTGAATCTGGAGCCTATTCCAGGAACACTGGGTGTGAAGTTGGAATATGGCCTGCATGGACTACAGTACATTAAAAGGCACTATATATACACACATACAGTATGAGCAACACAACGGCAGCGTTAGTACTGCTGTCTCACAGCTCCAGGATTCCCAGTTCACTCCTGAGCTTGGGTTACTGTCTGTGTGGAGTTCTGCATGTTCTCGCTGTGTCTGTGTGGGTTTCTTCCAGGTTCTCCGGTTTCCTCTCACCTCCAGTAAATATGACAGTAGGTGGACTGGCTACTGTAAATTGCCCCTAGGTGTGAATGAGTGTGTGAATGTGTGTGTGGTGCTCTGTGATGGACTGGCGTTCCATCCAGGTTGTATTCCTGCCTCATGCCCAGTGTTACTGGGATAGGTCTCGGATGCAGTGTGACTCTGACTGGGATAAAGCACTAAGTTAAGATTTATTATTATTATTATTATTATTATTATTATTATTATTATTGTCTCTATACATGCTAAATAGCTATTTAGTGTCACAGCAAACCTGTAAAGACAGAATTAGATATTAGAATGCAATTTAATTCCCTATAGACAGTTAATGGTTCCTTAACATCGTCATCATTATGTCCTCATCCTGCTTCCTGTTGGGTCATGACAGCATTAATCCCATCGTACACAGCACAGTTACAGGAGTGGGTTTGGTTATCTGTAGGCCGTCATCTCTTCAAGGCCTGGTTAAATAACGACACGCAGTCGGAGACGTGTGTTTCTGCTTGTTCGTCACCGTCGCCATAATTAACCTTGTTCATGGAAAGGTTGCCCGTTTGAGTTATTGCGCTTTTGTTATTTCGGAAGGAAATCTCTCTTTCTCTCTGTCTCTCTCTCTTTCTCTCCCCTCCACGTCGGATGAAATATTGCCCGAGACGTAATTTTTATTCGGAAGCAGCTCGGTGAGGGATATTATTTAAATTACCTCTCCTTGGGCTAAATCCTACTGAAATATTTCCACTTTGATTTATCTCGCAGTCATATTGAGAGAATGAAGCGAGGATCCTTTTTTTATTATTATGCAGAGAAAAATGTTCTTTCTGGTGCATAAAATGAGTCCGACTGAATATAATCTGTCTGTAGACTCCGGCCTGTCCACCTGACAATTACAGACAAGACATTTATAGGCATCAAAGCAAACTTATGCACAAAATAAAATCTTGTCTGATACAAGATTCAGAGTTGCTTGTGAGTAAATGCCAAATTACGTTAATATACACACCTGTATACACATCTGGATTATCACCTTCATGACAGCATAACGCAGCGCACCTTAAATTCATATTTTACGATCCAAGCCTAATAAACAGCCCTTCATCTAGAAAATACTGCAGTATCTATCACCTCGTCATCTGATTTATTTATTTAGTTTTGTTTCATGAGCCAATAAAAGCCAAAGCAAACATTGATATAGTTTGTGAAAACTCAATTTCCCATCATGCCATTTTAACAGACAGCCATAAAGCAGCTGCGAAATTTCTGACCTTTAATGCTGCCAGACACGAGCTCCTCTACATCACATCTCACAGTTCAGTCATTAAAATATCCTCACTGTGTTTTATGTCGCTTTTATAAACTAATGTTGGGTTTATACAGTCATAAGTCCCATCTGTTTTACCCAGTGGTTTTAGTCTTTTCCTCTCAACACCCATGAGAAAACTCTGACCAACTCTGACCAGTTATATAACACTCTGTCACTGCAGTATAGTCGGCTAACACAATGACATTATCAGTATGTGTATCTATTTCAGACTTAAACCCTAAGTGCACATGTCCTAATTGTTTTTATTTTAAATTAGCACATGTATAATATATATATATATATAAAATCCTCCAGGTCCTGCACATTCTTTGCTTTTCAAGCATCTTCTGCATATTTGACCTCCAACAGTGGCTATATGATGTTGAGATCCATCTTTTCACACTGAGGACAACTGAGGGACTCATACACAGCTATTACAAAAGGTGCAAACATTCACTGATGCCAGGGGGGTATAAACTTTTGAATGGATGATTGGTGTAATTTGTTATTATTTTGTCTTCTGGGAAACATGTAAATATCTTATGTAGCTTCTGAAGGGCAATACTAAATGAAAAAATAAGATTTTTAAACTAAGTAACAATTTACACTGATCATCCTGTGGACTGTATGTAAACATCTGCTACGTGGAATAGCTTATTCAGGGCAGGACTAAATAAAAAAAACACAATGCAATTTTTATGATCACATTAACATTTTGCAGATTCTGCAAGGCGTATGTAAACTCATGACCCCAACTGTACAATAATTGACACTTTTTTTACTCATGGTATTCCTACACATGACAATCTGTTTATTTTTTAATATGATATTTAGAAAAAGCCAAAATTCATGACATGCAGTTGTAAGTAAAAACAAACAAACAAACAAACAAACAAAACACCAAATAATCTGGATATGTTTTAAAATAATTTATGCATGAAAGGGTTAATTATGAACCCTACCACCATTCCTCGGAAACACTAGAAGACACTAAGGGGGAAAAAAGATGAATGTAGAACTAGCACCAGTGTCAGCATGGTGTGTGAATTCTGGCTCTGGAAGTTCCTCAACCTCAGCTACATCACTCAACTTTATCCCACTCACACAGTTATTATTTTTGTTCGTACCCACCCACAATAATCAGTTCTTCTATTTCCCAAAATATAAACACTAGAAGCCTAGCAAGACACTAGATGTGTGGTAGGCTAAAGTCAAACACGAGTGGTGGATAAAGTACTGAGAAATAATACTTAACTGAAAGTATAGAAAATGTGTCAAAATCTTACTCAATTATAAGTGGAGGTATCCAGCAAAAATGTACTGAAATCGAAGTAAAAAAGTTCAAGAACATCATTCAGTGTCTGTAAGTGTACAATATTTAAGATACAATTAGCCAGAATTTGAATTGCTGTCTAGCCAGTTATTTTATCTACTGGAATCAATGCTAGTCTAACCTGGATTTAGCAAAGAAAAGTGGCTAACTAATGCTAGCAAACTAAAGAACCTTACCTCAACATGCTTTTTCAAATTAGATGAAGTTCATGCCTTGCAGTCCGGTGGATTATCTGTATTCAAATGCTCAAGGATAGCTATAGAGCTAACTACATTGTGTAGTATGAGAAGAGCACTACTGCTGATGAATTGTCCTGATTCTTGATCATTTTCCAACTTGACTGGATGCTAAACTGAGCCCATGATAACAGCATCTAACTTGTTTTTTAGACATTCCACAACATACTGTAAAAACAGACGAAAAAGTAGATAACGTGTTCTTTAATAAATAAAATATTGTAATTGGTACCTTCAGGGTAGTAACAGTAACTTCACATTGGGCTGCATCCCAGCACCCAGTTGTTGATTATTTTCCTATAACACCACATCCACATGTTTTATTTCTTACTAAGCTACTGTTTTTTAGCCAGGTTAGCATTGATGACTAGCTAACATAACGAATTTTCCTAATTGACTTTCAAGATACAGCAACAGGATGATATTCATTTATCAGTATGCTGACTGTAAAGTCTTTTATATATGAGTGTAATATTAACTAGAATTTCTGAGCAGCTAAACTGTGGGAATCACTAGTTATGTCCAGATAACGGCCACGTCTCACAAATAAATGAATTAACACAGTATCCGTCACTCATCATTAAGCACCACCAGACTGTCTTACATCCAGAAAATGATTGAGTGTGTCAGACAGAAATCCTGCCCTGCCCGCCGTCCCTACAATTAATGACAGCTCCAATGCTGCTGTAATTATGAACCCTTCAAACGCCTGATGGAGGAAAAATTGAAGCCTGAATATTTAATAATCCGAATCTCCTCCGCAGATTCGGGGAAGTGCACGCTAATTTGAAGTCCTGAGGTCAGAGCAGGGTCCCGAAAAATGCAGACAGACCAGTGCATCATACGATTCAGAAAGTATTATTAGCTTCCTTTTTGAAATTACCCAATATAGTAGTGCTAAACCCACTGCGTGGTGTGCTTGGGTGGTATACATAAGGGTTTTAACCATACACAACATGCTTACTATACAGTATATAAATGACAAAATACGCCATGAGTACCCATTACAGGTTCTACACATAGTATAGTAGTGTTAATGAATGTGTGTACATCTGTCTCTCTTTAACCCTCTGTAATAAAAATGGACAGAAAAGAGGACTGTAGAACAGAACTGTAGACTGTAGAACATGGAACAAAATAATTTTGCTTTTGTCAATGATGGCTTGAAAGGATTTGTGGATTGATGACACTCAAATGGTCCATAATGACATGAAATTGGACTTTGAGCTGTTTGCTGTAGTGGGATACTACACTGGGATAACTGCAAATCAGGTAGTGGAGATTAGTTTAAATCACAGCAGAATAAACAAAGTGTGGACAGTGTTCTTTAAAATAAATGTGAGGTGTGATTATGCCTCATGTTTTTTTTAACAAGTGGGTTAGGCCAGTCTGAAGTAGTGTATATGTTATGAGAAGTCCCAAAAAGTATAGAAAAAGTATTCTTAATTAAATAATTCTTTCCCTATTTTTCTCCCTAATTTGGTCTTGGCCAATTCCCACCCTCCAACCAGCTCTCCTCTATCATACAGCAGCTAACTTCCTTGGAGACACGTGTTAGCCAGCCAACTGCATCTTTTTCAACAGGACACCCTCTATCCCCCCTCTTCCATGTACAGTAAATGAGCTCACAGAAGCCCATGATTGGACAGTATTGCTGTGATTGACACGAGAGAGATAGTATGTCATCCTTCCTGCCCAGAAAGCATGACCAATTTTGTTGTCCTGGCCATGTATGGCTGTGGCATTGTCGGGATTCGAACTCGTGATCTCCAGGCTATAGGATGAACACTTTTCTGCCTGGAGCTCTTGAAGGTATAAACTAGGATCAGAGCATCCTTCATTCTAACTATTAACTAATATAACTAAAACACCTACTGAGTAATAACATCAACAATCACATAATCAATTACAATTAAACAAATAACAAATTAAAAATAATGCTAAATTAGCTGTTGACTGCTATACTACTAAAAGCACACCCTGTAGCCAAAATATATTTATTTAAATGTATTTTTTTTATTAAATGTAATGTAAGAAAATAGAGGAGAAATTGGAGGAAAGGTGTCTCTGTGTTTTTGTTGTAGGTGCGATGATGTTCTGCATGTGATTTTACCACAACTGCTTGATGCTTTGAGCAAAAGTCATCTTATATCAAGCTCAAGAATTGCACAAATAAACATAAGCAGAAAAAAACGAAAGAGAAAGAGTAGAGAGTGTCTCACTGCGCCCTCACTGACACTTCTCACTTCAGACGCGTGTTGGATTTGGCCCGAGGACAGCAATGCAACGTTCTAACACAATTACACAGCAGCACGCGGAGAACACACACACAATAAAGACGTCACAGTGACAGAGTAAACAGCTCAGGTGAGTGCTCACACACAGCGCCGTGCGAGCGTGTGACGATGCTCCAGTGGGGATACGAGATGTTTAAAAAAAGATGTTTAGAATCAGAAATAAAAGTATCGCTTAGGTGCATCAGTAGTTTCTGGGATCTGTGTGTCAGTCTGTGTGTGTGAGGTTAAAAAAATCAAATTCAACCAAGTAAAAAGCGTGTTAATATATATATATATTTTTTGAGCTACAATATCCTGCTTTTCCCCAATCCATTATTATTATTTCATCTGATGAAATGACTTATTAATTTCGTGGTTATTTTCTAATATATATATATATATATATATATATATATATATATATATATATATATATATATATATATATATATATATATATATATATATATTAATTACTTGTAAATTGTCTAGAATTTATATTTTTTCTCTATTTTCTGCTTTTTCCCTTATGCTGTTTTTATTTGCATTATTTTCCTCTGTAAAACACTTTGACATGCATTTAAATGTATTGAAATCTGTTCTATAAATATTTAAAATAATATGTTTATTATGATTATTATTATTATTATTATTATTATTATTATTATTATTATTATCTTAAAACATAATGTTAATGATCCATGCACCCAATAAAGCCACTGTGTAAAGGTGTGTAAGATATGTAGTGTGTCTTATTCAGAAGCATTAATGTACAAAGAAAAGAAAATATAAGGAAAGGAAGGAAGTATAACTTAAGGAGATGCTGTGCTTGCAAAAGAAAATCTGAAATATGTAAATAGTTTTTTAATATATTTTTAAACACTTGTTTGAAAGTGTTAATATTTGCTAAAGACCTGATGATTGAACAAAAAGAGTGGATTCGTACAGCTTTTCTAAAGTGAAACTTATATATTCTATAATAATACATGTTTCCAGTATAACCAGATCAGCATTTAAGGACAACGTGGAAAGCAAATAATAACATTTTTTTCCCCTAACATTACATGTTTCCATGGTAACTGGGAATGCATGGAGGGACACGTGAAACAAAATGTTATTAGAATTTCGTGGATGATTATGGCTAAACGGGAATACTGATGAGTAAAAGTACTGCTGCTGTAGTAATAATTGAGTAAATGTAAAAGTAAAAGTAAAAGCAGTGATCAAGAAAATGACTCAAGTGAGAGTAAATAAGTCATCTGGTGAAAATCTACTTGAGTAATTACTTTACAAATGACTATTTCTTATGTCTACACCTGACACGACTAATTCCAAAATGGTCTCTATCAACAGAATATAAAGAAAGATTACATTAGCTGGCTAGCTAACTTAGCCAAATGCTGTTGAAGTTTCAGTAGCTTGCTAGATTCATTAGCTAGCTAGCTCATGTTAACTCATACGTACAACGGGACTCATTTATCTTTTAGTAAAGTTTTGTGTACAGCAAACTGAACAAAAAATTTACAAAAGTTTTAGAAACTCTGATTTTCTTCCTGCTTGCGTGTATATGTTGATGACTGCCAATCAATCGATACATTACCAAGTGTGTGCACTGCACAGCTGATTTGCATGTAGTAACGCCCACAAAACTCCATAAAAGGTCAGCTGAGGCGTTTATTTACGGCTTACGGCTCTGCGCAGAAGACCGGCCCGTCCTCTGTTTACACAGTTTCTTTTGTTATAATTGAATGATTAGTTTTATTTTTCTTAATTTATGAGTTTGTGTTGGCTTGCTTTCTTCATTTTTTATGTTCTTTAAATGGCAATAATATAAAACAACAAAGTCTTCTCAATTGTGCTCTTAGTCCCTGACCTAGTGAACTAGCACTTCTATAAGTCGCTGTGGAAAAGGGTGTCTGCTAAATGCTGTAAACGTAATAAAAATGCATAAATCTACACACACTCAGGAGCATGAGTAGGATGCAAACATTTTTCCGAATTTATGGGATTTTCATGAATACCTAATTTCTTGTGTAAATGCTCATACTAATGATAACATAAAGCCGTTCGTATCCAGCTTGACAAATGAGGCCCATTGTTAGCTAGCGTTACCTATAGGCTGTAGCAGCACTTAAATATATTTAACACAACAGGCAATTGCTACCGAACAATGACATGACATCTTAAGTTGCTTTAAGAGCTTTTATACTGTAAAAGATCTGGCTAGCTTGTCTAGCTCACTCACAGCTAGCTAATAGCTCACCTGTACATGTTTCTGCAGGTTGGATGTTGAAATCTCCACAGGTTTTGTCTCATAGAATTTGCAGATCATTATCACGTGGTTACCTATTAACTCTGTTACAGTGATGAAAAATAAGTAGTAAAGTTGAATATTTTATTTTTAAGATAAAATCAACTTTTTTGATTGTGAAGGAAGTGCCAGTTGCTCAAGACAAAACAGCTAAAGATAATAAAGAATAAATTTGGTTTTAAAAGATTATATAGACATACTAGTAATAAAATAAAAATATTATTATTATTATTTAAATATTATTTAAAACTGTACATGTGCAAAACATATCTACACTGTTATGTTTGTAAACTGTAAATGAAATAAATAGAGATGTAAGTGTAGAAATATGAGTGTAAATAAAAATGGAAAAACTCATGTAAAAGTATTATGATGTAATTATACTCAAAAAATCACCGTTACTTTCCACCCCTGCTTTTAAGTGATTAATATTGATTTTTTTAATGCATAAAAATAGTTTTTAAGTCAGGTTTTTAAGCTCAAAAACTTTTAGTTAACCTTATGCTAGCTATCAGTTAGTAATTTAATGAGCAACAGTGTTACAGTGGGCTACGTGGCAGAAATGCTGAATGTATAAATGTTTTATGTCCAGTGTTAAATCCGATTAAAGATGCTAACTGCTAACATTACAGTCACCTGCATAGAAAGAACTGGAGCAACTGGATCTCCCAAACCTGGTACACCTGGGATCCATGCTCACAGCTGGAACCGACGTCTACATCTTGAATAAATGTCCACAGCTGGAACCCGAGCCTACACCTCCCGCTAGAACGGACACCCACCTATAATCACAAGATTTGGTTTATATCAAAAATATGTTTAATTTTATATTTAAATCTTCATATATTTTTATATCTAACATGTTCCATTTTATTATCTTTCCATCTTTAATCCTTTGGTATATATGGATGTGGATTAAACACACTATACCAACAACTTGGTATAGCTTTGCCACACACACACACACACACACACTCTTATCAAATAAGGAAATCTCCCTCAGTGTGCAAAGCAGACAGGAACAAATGTCCTTCCTCAAATTAGAAAAGAGACTCTCATCCTAAATTACCTCTCTCTCTCTCTCTCTCTCTCTCTCTCTGATGCTCTCTAAATGAGCTTCTCAACTCCTCTTCTCACAGCAATTCAGTTTTACAGGGTCATTACGGGCCGATATGATAGGAGGGTTAAATATATCGGGGCAGGCGTTATGGGAAAATAATTAGTGCTAATGAATAATGCACTCGTTCAGCTGATGAGCGATGAGCAGAACAGGAGCAGAGCATCACAGAGGTTCCTGATGAATGAAATTAAAATATTTAAACACTGCTTTATGATATTACCGGAGCCTCACCTCCGCTAATGCGATGGCCATAAGTCACCTGGATCATTCGTCATTAAAGAGACACGCTCAGCCGAGCAAGGGCAAAAACTCACTCTCTCTCTCACACACGCAGGCACACATACAGGCGCGCACACACAGGCGCACACACACAGAGGCACACACACACACAGGCGCACACACACACAGGCACACACACACACAGGCACACAATCCGGAAACTCGGCACAGTCAAGTCTACCAGCTAGAACTATTTTAATTCTACCAGTTATTAAATACTAATAATTTTGTCAAATTATATTTCTCAGACTAATATGAGTCCAGTACAGTTCTCTCTGAGAGCTGAAGGCACACAGAGATATCTCTGTATTTCCTGTAGTTTTTTTTTTTAATATTGTAGTAAAATGAATACAACTTTATGAGTTTTCAGGCCATGAATATGTATTAATCGCATGGATTATAGTTGTTAAACCAATAATAATTTCAGTTTAAAGGTTTATACATATTATATATGAATTTTGATTTGCCAAAAAATCAAAATCAAGTTAGAAATCACAGAAGAACAAAAACTAATACAGTTATCTAACACCATGATCATAAAGAAAGTTTCTGATTGGGTGGCAGGTGTGTGTTATTTTTTTTTATACCACAGTGCACTTGAATTCTTGTATCTGATTGGTCAGAAGGTGTGCATTCTTTTTGCATAACAGCACGGCTCGGACAGTAGTTGCCGCTGTAACATGAACGATAGGTTTATATTAATGCACTCGTTCTAATACGTTATTGTTTCTACAGTAACAGCTCATACACAGGGACTTCACGGCAGACGCCCCACATAATCTGAGACTAATTACACAGAATTTTAAAAAATGTGTTGTTTAACAAAGTAAAATATATAATCATTGATGTGGTGAGAGTTTTTGTTAGGACAGATATAAGTAACATTGATGGAAGGAAACTCAGGTGTTAGTGCTTTGTAACAGTTTTCTACCACAGGAAAGTCTTCAGGACAGAGGAGTTTACACTTTCCGGTTTCTCAATAAAAAGATAAGCTGCTTTCTGATAGATGGAGAGAGAGAAAAATAGAGAAGGTGATGCTGGTGAGGGAATGACTGTTTATCACTGAAATAACATAAGTGATAACAGGAACTAGCTTGTCAACAATACAACATTAACTCTAACTATAAACTGTTAAAAATTGCAATGTATCATTCATTAATAAATTCTTTATAATCATTGGCAAATTGCTGTGGTATAAGCGGAATAGCACACTTCAGTACGTCCTGTCATACAAAAATAATACACACCATGGTGATAAAGTGTTTTGTCAGGCCCTAACACACCACCTTGGCGTATATTAGTTTCATTTAGCAGCATGGTCCATTGTGTGTTATTCCTACATATGGAAAACCACAGATCTAAAGCATTCACCATGTTGGAATGTAACAATAATAACAAGCCTGCATAATGGATTACACTGTACACTACACAACATCAGGGTTCTACTTAATTTATTTTAGCAATTTGTAAGGAAGTATTTAATTAAAATCAAATACAAAGTACACTGAGATAATGCCGTCTGAGTCATAACCACAGCAATCTTAAGGTGTTATTTTAATATCTGATGAATAGACGTGGTATAGATATATTTAAATATATGGTATATTTATAACAATTCTAAAGTGTGTGTGTTTTTTTCTCCAACCCATCTCTTACCCTCTGTTATCATACTTATGTTCTGGGTCTGTTTGATAGTGTTCCACCTGGAAAAATCTCACTCAAAATCCCACTTTTAAACTGATAAAACAATATTAAGAGAGTTTGAGCTGTTGGATTTGGGAGGGTGTGTGTATGTGTGTGTCCTCTCCAGGACCCTAAACACACCATGATGACCAAAGCATTATTAGAAACGGACAGATCCATGTCAATAGGTAAAGTGTGGGACATTATTAATGTCTGACCTTCCCTGTGCTCGATAATCCTCTGTACTGGACTCTTATTGAAAAAGGCCACATTTATTTACGAGAAAGCATTGCATCCAGAATCATTCTCCTCTTTACAGCCACGTTTTACACCCGTCATCTGACAGCCAAGTGGCCATGCGATAAATCCCACACTTTACGGCCATTTCTCAGCAAATTGCCTCCACAGAATCAATATGGCGGATGCAGCTGCTACAGGCCTGATAAACGACACAGAGAGAGAGACAGAAAAAGTAAGACAGTGACACACAGAGAAAACTGTCCCCATGTCATACCTCCACACATTTAGCTAACACGCCTCCTTCTTACTATGCAATCAAATTAGTTAGCTAACAACATCAATGCTAGTTATGGGCTACATTAGCGTTAGCATTAATGTAGTTCCTTCACTGTTAGAGACGGGAGGAGTTCAAGTCAAAGAAATAAATATAATCTATAAATAATAAAACAAATAGTTAACAAAAAAATAAGCAAATTAAAGAAACAGAAAAAATAAAGATGTGTGCATATATATTTAGGTGACCTAAAAAAAAATTTCTCAGTAACATGACAATCTGTATTTTTTGTCTAATTGACTTCAAGAGAGAAAAAGAGAAGCTGGTGAAGGAATGATTGTTTACTGCTTTCATAACGTAAGTAACAATTGTAACTCATTTGTTTCATGGATGTTCAACGACATTAAATGGAACAATAAATTGTCAAGATGCATGTCTTTCAGTAACAAATAAAAATTGTAATCATTAGAAAACAGATGTAGTATAAGAGGAATAAAACACTTCAGGACATGCTGGTGTAGGAAAATAATTAACAGCTGCATCACACTACCTGGTTATTGATTACTTTCCTATAACAGCACAACCAAAAGTTTTATTATTTATTTAAGAACTGACCGTTTGGCCTGATAACTGCTATTATAAACTGACATGTGATCTCATTTTATTGTGCAAATGAAATGGAATAAAGGTGTAATAGAGCAGTTGAATATGATGATTGTACTGATTGCGTATTGATTATAATATTTGAGTGCAGCTGTATCGCTGCTCTGCTCATCAGCCGTCACTTCACTTCACCATGCAGTGATGTTCTGCGTCCTGCCATGCATCACATTCATGATCCTAATATCTGCAATATGTAGCCGATCGTATATTAGCGTGACAAACAGCAGGGTGAGAATCATTGATGCCCGCAAGCTGGAGAGAGAAACTGATATTCAAAGAGAGAGAGAGTGAGAGAGAAAGAGAGAGAGAAAGAGAGAGAGAGAATCATCTCAGCTGGCACTTTTTATTAAGCTCATATTTCGACTCTGTCGCATTTGACTTGTAAAACAGACCTAATTAAAGGCCGAATCTGCACTTGCTCACATCAGCAGTGAGTTACTGTAAGAGTGACATTGTGTCGGCTCCTCCATCATCATCACCATCATCATCACCATCATCATCACCTCCTCCATAACACTGTACGACTATAAGAGAAACATTAAAGGGGAATTACTGCAAAACAATTTACCCTTAATGTAGCACTCGTCTCCACAGCCCGAGCAGAAAAACGACTCAAATATAGCCCGATTAATAATACATGCTTTAATTAAACGGCTTTAAGGTGTGTGTGTGTGTGTGTGTG
>CM040455.1:26014692-26097920 GCA_022758105.1 Pangasianodon gigas
ACACACACACACACTTCCCACCATTCAGGATTTCATTTCAGGATGTTTAACACAAAATAAAGAGTGCACGACGAGGTCACATGCTCCATGATACATTTGCTCTGGTGACATGCTGCCTTTTCCCATGAGCCTCTCTGATTTATGCTCGTAATTTTGCATGGTCGCTGGGGAAGCTGGGATTTGTGGTTCAGCTGAGAGCACTCGGCCACATGATGAGGTAAAGTTAGAGAGCGTAGAGTGAGACGGATGGAGCTGGGAGAAAGAGAAATGTCCCGCTTCAGCTCGCTCACACAATGAGAGCCATTTTTCAGGGAGCTCCTCCGGCCCACCGGTGCACACGCCCACGCACGCCGCCCCACATCCTGTTATTAAATAAAGGAAGTAAAATAATAAGTAGTTGAGCTGATGTGGAATGACTCCTCGAGCGTTCATGATGATGAAGAGCCGGAGGTTTAGTCTCAAACTGCGCTGACCAAAGGGGTTCTGTTTGTGAGGAAGACGTCACGGATAAACACTAAATTAATCATGTTTGTTCACAAGCCAAATTTGCTTATGGAGCCTCGTGATCACATGAAATATTAACAGCTTTTTCTACTAGCAGTGTGGATTTGGTTTTCGCATACACACATGCGTGCACGCACACACACACACACATATACACACAGAGAGAGAGAGAGGGGTTGGAGTTTGTTTTGATGAAACAGAAAGGAGTAAACAGCTTCTGTATAAAATGTGGGTGAGAAACACAGACAGAGAGAAAAAGGGAGAGACAGCAAGACAGGCTGAGAAATAATAATAATAATAATAATAATTATTATTATTATTAATTATTATTATTATTATTCATATGCAAAATAAACCCACTCACTCTCACTGTTCTCCTGTGAACCTGTTTAGAGAAAGAAGATACACACTAATGAAGTAAAATGCAAATGTGTCATTCAGAACAGAGTTATACATTTAAAGTCAAATATGAATAAATTCATGAATAAATAAATAAACAAATATAAAATAAGACAATAAAAGTACAATTTTAAAATGCAATGCAAATACAATGTAACAACTTGTACTTTTTGGCGGATTTGAAACCCTGTGTGTGTTTGACCTTTACAGGAGTGTGCTGCGTTGAGCTGCTATTTCAAATCACACGTTTTTATTAATGTGCTTTTTTCAATAAGAAAAATATTGAACAAAATAAAATCTGTAAAAGTTCATACGGTGAGGTTTCCTGTAAAGAGTTGTTTATTCAACTTTTATGGAAGAAGTCTCCAGTGTCAGCGCTTTGTAACAATCAGAGATTGGTAATGTTTTGATAACATGATAAGATGCATTTTGTACTTTCCTCATTTCAAGAGAGAGGAAAAAACAGAGAGGCTTCATAGCTGCAATAACGCAAGTGATAACAGGAACTAACTTGCTTCACTGATATTACACAACCTGTAATATAAACGCATAAAAACTTCTGATCAATAATAAAATTATAAATTGCTGTGGTGTAAGAGGAAGAAAACACTTCGGGGTTGCATCATGTGTCGACAGAATGGAGAACAATGAGCGAAGACACATTGACACACACACTTTTTAGACAGGTGGCGTAGACAGGATTCTAACAAACTATATTTTTACAAAGTGGTGGCAAAATTGTGTGGCGAAAATAAAGGGGAAATTATACCCACATGTAGTTGTGTATATTGTCTGGTCTACAATGAGAACAGACTCGATCCTCCCTGCTGTATTAGCAAATCCACCACCGACATGTTGCGCTCCTGGGATTCAAACACGGCCTCACTCGTGTCCATGAACACCACTGCAATGAAAACATGATCAATTACGCTCAGAGATCACAACCTGCACAGTCACACATCATTCGCTCTGCTCGTTAAGAGAGTCGTCCATTCATCTTGCTGACGCAAATTAGAAATGAAAAGAGTCCTAAACAAACGAGGCGCGCGCCATAAACGCGTTATCCGACACCCCGCAACACACACTAACCTCGTTAGCCAATATTTTCCAAGCTAAACGAGTTAGACGGAAACTCATCTGACTCCTGCGTGCAAAGCTCACACTGAGCTCCAGCGCTTAACAAATCCATCACGGCATTATGGGAAGCTCCAGCTGAGACAGGACTGGGCTCACTGGGAAATACAGCCATGTTTAAAAAACATAATTTAATATCCATCACTTTTCCTCACAATGTGCTAATCTGCAGCAAGTCTGAGCCAGCAACGCTTGTTAGAACCCCAGGTTAAGGTCAAAGGTCGGCTGAAAAAATGAAGAATATCCCACACACGCGCACACAAAGCAGCACGTCCTGCGTGGGCCTAGTGTCCACTTAAAAGGCCCCTCGCTGAGCCAGACAACCTAAATTTGGAACAAAGCAGGCCTTTAGCAGAGACCAAACCGAATTCCTCACAATTAGCTGACTTTAGGTGACAGGCTCCTGGGTGAGAGAGCCACTCCGCTGCCCTGATTGGGTTATCACTCCTCTCCTGCGCCATGCAAATGTGACCGCAAGGAATTGTGGGATAGAAAAGAAGAACCAGCCAGCAAACATGACCAGTCATAAACATTTCCTTATATGAATGCCAACCGACCATGACAAATAAGCAAGAGAAAAGTCTGTGAAAAGAAAATGGTCAAGTTTATTTATAAAGCCCAGAATATTGAGCACTGCTCTCAGCACTGCTCCTAGCTTGCCCTTAAAGAGCACTTAGATGTAGATGTTTCAGAGATGTTCATAATTCACTTTTTTATAATTTGTGTTCTCATGAACACTCATAGACTTTGAGATTTTCTACTTTATATAGTTTTAAACACTACAGACCTTCCTGAAACTGAAAGCTTTCTGTTTTACATGCATCTCATCCCCAAATAAAAAATCTAACATGATTTTTTTTTTTTAAACAAACAGTTACGAACTCGGATTAGAGGCAGAAGATTGGCTAAAAATTTTGTACGGAATCTTTAAATTGTAAAACATTAAATTGCATCTAATTACTAATAAATAAATAAATAAATAAATAAAAGTTATTTTTCCTCCTTTTCAGTGTTATCCCCAAACTCAGTTTCCCTCAGATTATTTTTTAAATATTTCAAAAATATATTTTTTATTTATTTTATTTATTATTTTTAATTTTTTTAAATACATTTTTAGATTACTTTTTGCTCCTGTATAAAGCATAAAAAATGTCTTAAAGTATCATGAAATGATAATTTTGTCGTCAGCAGCTGCTGTGATTGACTTCATCATCACAAAAATGTTTAATAAATTAGATTTTAGAAATTATTTCACAGTTTATTGAGCTTCTGAAAGACTGAATGGATTTTTGACGTTTCGTTCGACAGCTTGCGTACTCGGTGGAGAAAATATGCGAGTTCTCATCACGTACTCGAATTCCTGCCACTTGCTATTTTAAATAAATTTTAAAAATGGTTTTGTTTATGTGAAAGATTTACGTTTGTGTTTGTTATTCGGTATTTGGTCTTTAGCTGCTGTTAAATGTGATGTAAGAAAGTTGCGAGACTTAAAACAAAAAACAAAAAAACTACATGCAACGTATTCGATTACAAACCAAATTGATTAGACTTCTGTCCATTTCACTATGACACGTAGCGATCCAACAACTTAATCAAATCACAAACAAGCTAGCAAGGTTTTAGAAGATAGATAATAGATTTTATGATAATTTCAAAAAAACAAATGCTCCTGTTGGGTTACTCTCAGAAACACTCCTAATAAAGCATAAAACAGACTCTCAATAAAGGCAAGGATGCACTCCTCTTCACGCTTACACTCGTTTAATTAGCAGACTCCTATATCCAAAGCGATTTTCAGTTGAGACGAGGAGGAGATGAGCAGCTGAGGGTTAATACGTGGGTATATTTATAAAAGTTCTCTCAGCTTCTGGAAGAGGAATAAAAACAAGTCCATGCTGCTCCTGAGTGGCACAACAGACAAGTGTTCAGCTATCCGTTGCCAGGAGACCAACAAAGCAAAATTGGTGCTCTCTCTCCCATCAATCACAGCGACAGCAGCCAATCGTGGGTGTCTGTGAGGTCGTGGATGTGGAAGAGGGCAGACAGCGCTCTCCTCTGAGTGTTACACTGCCCTGTGCCATGTGGTGGCTTTGTGTGTCGTGTGATATGGGAGAGCTAGCAAATGAACAAACTGGGAGGAAATGGGGTCTATGGCAAATCCTCGATCACAAAAAGAAGGACTAAAGCTCTTAGCGCTGAGAATAAGCAATGGTGTTCTCCATGGAACAAGGAACGATAAGCGTAAGGACAAGTACTCGGCCGTTTGGAGGTCCATGTAGGTGGTGATATTGATGTCTGATGGTCTGGAGGTCCATGATGTTGGGTGATTATGGTCTCAGGATAAAATGTAACGACTCCATCCAGTAATGACTCATGAAAAAGAGGAGACACAAAAATGAATTAATAAAATAGAAATCTTATCATTTGTATGCAAAGCTTGTGCATTTTGGTGAATTGCAAAAAATATAAACAAATTAATTTACAATTGTAGCAACAAACTAAACACGTTGCTATATATATATATATTTTTTTAATCAGTTTTTTTAATCAATACACTTACCTTCCTCTTAAAGCCTGTCACTTACCCGTCATATTTTTGGATTCAGGAAAATAGGAATTTTGCTCTTTTTGTGAGGATTGGGGGTGGGGGGTTGTTTTGAAATGGTCTTTATATTTTCAGCCATTTTATATTTTTTCTTCTTTTTTTTTAAACCAGTGCTGCTGCAGCAGCAACTTGCGTTTCTTTTCTTTCTTTTTTTTTGCTTCTTTTTTTCAGCTGATTTTTTTTCTAGACCATTTCAATTCTTTATTTTTTTGACATTTCAGAGTAAGCCGGGAGAAGCAAAGCAGTCATACAAATCATTAAAACTCATACATAAAATATGTACACAAACACAAACTAGCTCAAAAGGCTAAATGTGCTAAATGAAGTCATACTACATGTGACCCAACATGCTCTTTGAAATTAAAAGTTAGTTATCGTATCCCGATTTTTACAAATTAAACGTGGCTTCTCATAATAGACTAGATTCAATGAAAGCTAATTCAATGACATTTTTTTCACTGTGAAAGAAAAAATCTGAACCGTGCTGAGAGAGACATCAGCTCAGTGTTACTGCTAATACATAAAACATGAATGGCATACTCATGGCAAACCGCCTTTTAATTAAAAACAACCATATGACAAAAAATGAAATGAAAAAAGGAAGTGATGTGACGATGGAGGTGGGGCTAGGCCAAGAGACATCTTCATCTGCGCCAGGAGCGTGACTCATTATCGTCTTCTTCCTCATCGTCATCCTGCAGCAGCGCGTCGTCCACCAGAGTGTCCTCCTGGAACTGTGGGAAATTGGAAAGCAAAGATGCACATCAGTGTGACCATGTGACCACAAATCATATTATCATGTTAGCATCATAACAGAAGTTGAGTCATTTTAATAAATAATTTGGTTTAGAATTTTATTTTACCAATAAATTTGTATTTCATCAGGTTATCATATACTTATTCTCTCCAGCAAAGACTGGACTCCCAAAGTGGTCATGTGACCTTAGCGAATTTCATGACTCGCACACACAGGTTTAAATTACGCACACTGTCCATTCTTCTCCTGTTCCTGCTTAGTACACTGCAGTTATAGTTTGGCTCCATCTACTGGCAATGTCCTAGACTTGTCCTTATTTGATGACATCATCAGTAAGAGTCCAGAGCCCTGGTCTTCAGACATCCCGTAACAATTCCAAAATACTGTATACTGGATTAACTAATAGTAAGGGTGTAACGATACACTCTGGCCACGATTCGATTTGACTCACAATGCTGGCTTTGCAATTCGAATTCAATTCTCAAAATATTCTGTACAAAATTTTAATGAAGAAAAATGATGGCTGAAAAGACTCCCTTTTTATTTCTGAATCAAAAACAATGCAAAGCAATGTGCATTTTTGTCTGCATAAAACTAAATAAATCAAAAAGTGCTAAGAACAAAGGATTAACATTGCAATAATGATAGCAGTAATGTAGCACATTTTGTTTAATATTCTAACAAAATGTACTACAGGTTCACCATAGCTTAAAAATAAAGAAAGTTATAAATTCTCCCAAAAATTCGATCGAATAAACAAAGTCAATGACCTGATTGAAACATAATGAGCTCTGTTAAATCACTTGAGGAGTCATTTTAACCAGAAACAGAGCTCCAAAGTCGACTAAAATGCCCAAAATTCTGCTGCTCCTTTCTCACGTGTTGTAGATCACAGAGGCTAGAACATGTTACAATCTGGTACGATCAGGCTATTGGTCGCCTCGCACATGCACAAGATTGCCATTCTGGTAATGGTACAGCCTCACAATGAAAGAATGTGATCACATGACCAGTGTGCTCTATGGATAACTAAGTTATGCAGACTGGGAACTCTGGTGTTCAAACCGCAATTGGATTAGATGCATAATTAAGAGAATGCTGCTATTTTCACAATACACATCGTCAATACACATTTTTGCATCGTGATGTATCATATCACGATGTATTGTTACATCCCTACCAAACACAGACTTGTTTTTGTGCATTGATTTGTAGACTAACAATGCTTTACTTCATGAAGACCAGCCACACATTTGCTCCTCACATGAGGCTGACAATCACAGACTCTCAAACCTGTATGAATGTGACTTAACCCTTTAGTCTGGAATGTGTCACACCACTGTCATTAATCAGTGTGCTAATCTAATCTAACAAAGAAACTGTTGTGTGAATGAGACATGAAGCTGACCTCCTCTTCCTCAGGCTCTGCCTCGTCAGTGTCAGCTGCGCTGAGAGGGACGGCTGGTTTGTACCAGGACAGACGCAGATCCTGATTGTTCAACCTCAAGCCATGAACAGCAGCCTGCGGGAGGAGAGAAAAGTCAGGAGCATCCGAGAAAAAGAACAAGAGAGAGAGCAAGAGAGAGAGAGAGAGAGATTGTGTATTAGTGAGTGTGTTCCTTGCAGGTGGAAGAGCTAGAAATCTGTTTGTGACTCAGTGCGAGTACACGATTGTGTGAAAGTGAGTCAGTTAGAAAGAGCATGATCCTGTGAACGTGTGTGTGTGTACCTGTTCTGCCTCTGCTCGGGTTCTGAAGGTGATGACAGCACTGAGACTGGAGTCCTCCATCTGACAGTCCTCAATCTCCCCAAATTGCTGATAAGACACAAAAACCACGCACATTTACACTCTTAACACAGGCATAAACCCAACTGGTGTTATCAGCACCCATAAACACAATTGCATAAATGGACAATAATAAAAATTTTCAACTACCTCTGACCTAATAAAAACAGTGGGGAAAAAAAAAGTATTTTCTCGCAAATACATGTTGCAAAACATACACTTCCTGTTCCCATAGACATTTAGGTATATTGTTTAAATATTCTCTAGGGGTATCAATAATTTTGCCACATCTAAGACCCTGGATTTTAACACTATAGAATATCTATGGTCTGAATTGTATAAACTGCACAAACCAGACAACATAAGGGAGTTTGAAATGTGATTCTTCTACAAGTGTCTCATCTTACAGGAAGTAAGAAAGTAAATGTTATATCTTACAGGAAGATGCTCATCTTCCTCTACTGGGTGATTGGAAAGTGTGGTGATGTTGGAGTGTGCACGTGTGTGTCTGTGTGTGTGTGTGCAAGTGTGCGCTTTAGACTCACAGCAAAATGTGGCAGCAGATCCACTCGATCAGCCTCGGTGAAGCCGCTGATCTCCAGAGCGCGGGGTCGATGATCTACCACGGAGTGGGTAGGAACCCCCCTCGGTCTGCCCCTAATGCCCCGTCCACGTCCCCGCGCTGACCCCCGACCCCGGGCATGGGCCCCCCTCCCCCGCCCTGGGGTCAGAATGCCCCGCTTAGCTGCCTGGGGAGGGAGAAAAGGAGAGACAGACAGACAGACAGACACACACACAAACACAGTGAGTGAATGAGAAGATCGTCCTCACTCCCCAACTTGTACGAGCATGTATTTGGTCTCCAAGAAGAGATCAAAAAGAAAAAAAGAAAAAAAAAGGCGGGGGGGGACTGCCTCCTAGTGGAAGCTTCAGGAACTACAGTAAGCAGTGTGCAGAACGTACATGTGCCTGTATTTGAGAGACAGAGTGTGTGTACCTCGAGCTGCAGCTGTGTGTATCGGAGTTTGAGCTGAGCTGTGTCTTCTCCAGCTTGTGTCTTCTTGTACAGATCGAGTTCAGTGTCCAACAGCTCCTTCTGAGCCTGAACACACACACACACACACACCATACATTACAGACTGAATTACTCTGAAAGAGAGAACCAGTCTACAGAACTGGGTTCTCTGACACAGACACTGTACTGGGCAGATCACAACTACAGGTATGAAAGTGTAGTGTAGCATCTGTGTGTGCACGAGCGTACCTGGGCCTTGGTTTTGATGCCACTATGCAGTGTGTGTGTGCTGGACAGGCCCTTGATCTCCTCCTGCAGTTTGCTGATGCTGTTTGTCAGAGTGTTCAGCGTCTGCATCAGCTGAGCTTTATCCTCCGCTTTCATTGACTTGTTCTTCTCTAGCTTAGAAATCAGCAGCTGAACACATACACACACACACACACACACACACACACACACAGTCAGTGTTTCTCAAACAGTGAGCGGATCTCAGCAAAAATCTGTAACAGTAAAATGTGAAGGGTTGTGTTATTGTCAGAGACTCACTTTCTGAGTCTCAATGTGCTTCTCCAGAATCTCCTGCTTCTTCTTCCTCACATCTTGCTGAAGTTTTAGCGCCTCCTACCAGAGAGGTCAGGAAAAGCCAGCGTTTAGTTCAGAAATGATAAAAGTATAACACAATATTACAGTTTTAGGTACATCCTGATATTTTTATAGCTAGAAGTAAGGAATAAAACACTTGGGGTCACGCTGTTATAGGAAAATAATCAACATCAGGACGAGGAGTTACTGTTACCATACCTGGTAGTTGACATACACATATAACATACATACATATATATATATAAATATGTATATAATTTCTTGTCATTACTGTACTCCCTACCTGGCTGCTACCCCAATAACTGCTATGTCCATATATAGTATAAGCTTATCTGCTGAATACTATGTCACAGTATGTTATGTTTACATTCACAGAAATTTATTATATTGTTACTCTATTGCGCTACTGTTATATCTGACACTTTCATACTAGAACTGTGTACTATTCGGGGCTGCACTGTCTCTTACTGTGCCTATTGTCCTGTTTTGGTAGTTATTGTACTGTCTTGTGCTGTTTGCATGTGCACTTTATATAGGAATGTGTAGTCTCTTGTAGTTCTGTGTTGTTTTATGTAGCACCTTGGTCCTGGAGAAACGCTGTTTCGTTTCACTGTGTACTAACTAGCTGTATATGATTGAAATGACAATAAAAGCCACCTGATTTGACTTGACTTGACTATTTTCCTAAAACAACATGTCCTGAAGTCTTTTATTCCTCATGACTAACCTGCTTCTTCTTCAGTGCATCCTCAGAGCTGGCAGCTGTCCCCGTCATCACACCCTTTTGGCCTGGCTTCAGCGCAGCCGGGTTATAAAACGTCTTCGTGAGTCCAGTGGAGGTGGAGAAGACCTGCAGAGATTAAGCAAAATGTTCAGTCTGTCTCAGAGACAAACACAGTACACATCAGAGTGATAACGAGAGATAACGATGGAGCACCTTTCCTTCAGCCGGCGCTGGTTTAGAGAAACCCAGCCGCTCCTTCACCGACGACCGGGCGGCGCTCTGTGAAGACTGGAAACACACACAAACAAAATTAAATAGATGTGAATTATCTAGCACAGAAATGTGTTACAATTTACAAATACAATGCTGCCACCTGTGATGGAGGCGTGGCATCCTGCAGTGGCTCTGTGCTGTTAGAGGGCAGAGGACCGAGACGATCTTTCACCGACTGCTTCAGACTGGTGGCTTCAGGCTGCTGCACACTCTGATACAACAGGAAACAAAACACATTTTACACTCACAATCATTGATGTTGATGCTAAAGCCTCATTAATGTGCAGAAAAAAAAAAAGCAAACTTCAGATACCATATACATCTTCGCTGACAGACTCCTGAAAAACTTTTCATATTTTAATATTCTTTGGAATGCACAAACATGCTTGAGTGTATGAGAATCACATGACCATGATTTACATTCAAGTACTAATAACGCAAATACAAACATCATGCAGAGATTCTGTATATCTGACTGTGTGCATGAGTACAGCATATGTAGGATGGTGGTGTGTGTGTGTACCACGTTGAGCGGGGTGTGTGTTTGTGTGCCAGGCGGCCCGTCATCTCTGTGCCAGTGCACTTTGATGAATCGGTTGTTGAGGACAGCCTCAGTGCTCTGCATAGCGCGCTTCGCTTCCTCTGGAGACTCGAACTGGATCAGAGCACTCTCAGGGTCATTGTTATAGGCAACCTACACACACACACATACACACGTGTGCACACAAATAACTATAATGAATCAGTGTTTCCCCAGTTACATCAAGAAACTGTTTCATCAAAACGATGATCATAATACCATAATATACACAGTACACCTATATTTATAACCTCTTACAGTAAATTAAATGTCACCGGTTTCACTATTTACATTGTTTGCATTGTATTCCTTAATAATTATGACAGTGACAACACTATGATATATAATTCAAATAATTTAAAAAAAGACTTCATCTCAAAGCATAAACCTGACTAGATATGTTGCCTACCTAGACACTACTCACAAACAGAGCAAGCTGCATAGAGCTAATGTAGCAAAATAAAGTGATACACCATGAGACGCAGCTCACCTGCAGGTTGACAATTTTCCCAAATTTGCTGAAGTGCTCGTTGAGTTTGCTGATGTTGTTCAGGTCAGGTGGTATTTGCCGGATGGCCAGCTTAGTGTTCAGCAGAGGCAGTGGCACTTTCTTATGGTAGCCATGATGGTTGGGCTTGTTGAAGTTTGACCTGTGGAGGAAAAAAAAAAAAGTAAGTAAGTAAATAAATGAAATATGTGGTAAAGTAAAAATCAGCAATCTTAGAATAACACAGAAATTGTTAAAAAGGTGAATGGAGGGATGGATAAAAACATATATATATGGGATAAAACTTATTAATCTTATTCATTATTACTTACTTATCAAACCAAGGTTTTTTAGAAGGAGGGCCGCCATCATGATGCCCCACCCCTCTCTTCCTGGAGTCTGATTCCAAAACGATCCGTGCAGTATTGCTGTTCAACATTTTATCTGTGGAGATCACATGGAACAAAAACAAATATTCACAATATGTTTGGCCACGTTTCATTTCATACTTTTTCCTAATACAGGTTCATTCATGAATGCACATAATTAATGAATTCCTGAATTCCTGAACATGCTATACACAGGACTTTACCTCGTGGAGGAAGATCCACTTCTCCCATAGTGAGGCCAATGAGGTTCGGTCTCTGCACGTTGACCCGAGGTCTATACGCAGGGCGAGAGTTTAGACTAGGAGCTTCAGGGTTATACACGTCCGGTTCAAATGAATCTATAGATAACAAAACCAAAAAAACAGGATCCTTAGAAGACAATGTCCTTCATGCTGTGTGAATCCCCTACCACAGTGAGTCCATGACTCTCAGACTCGTATGCTCATTATTTACCCATTTTATCAGAGAGAATTCAACACTCAGTGCAAATCTGTTGCTCATTCTTTCTAACTGAGCTTTCCTATCCATATTTTCTCTGTCATGTTTCAATTTTAATGTCTGTTGTGCATTTTGATTAATCTTTTCTTTCTCTTTCATTTTGATAATTAATAAACAAATCTACTGTTGGTTAAGACATTCACTTAACACTGCAACTGACATAAGAGTCCCTCACCAGGGAAACCATGATTGTGTACTAGCCAAAAAAGTTACAAGTAAGACTAAATCATGTTTTTAAGATCTGATTGTGTGAACATTTAATAGTTTATTCACAAATGCATGGAGGTTAGAGTGATTACCCGAGGTGAAGAGGGGCGGCGGTGGCTGTGTGAGTGGGGGTCGGATGCCTGAAGTGACCAGGTGAAGCGGAGGCTGAGGGAGTAGAGGACGAGACGTGGAAACGATGGAGGGGACGGAGCTGGTCATGGAGTTTGGAGGAGCATCCAGTGCTGGGAGAGGCGGAGGAGGACCTGCACAACACACACATATACATAAAAAAAAAAAGCTTTATTGTGGCTTCTTAAGGTTCAGGTCACTAAAACGGTTAAATCCTCACACACAGTGCCGTAGTTGATGGTATTTTGACACTATTTGACGTGATAGGTGATACAACGGTACCTGCGACAGGTGGGAGGCTGCCTGGTGCCACAGGGGGCCGGAGGTTAACCGGTGGAGGGGGGAGTAGACCGGGAGGTGGCGGCAGACCAGGAGGGGGCGGGCCATCCCCAACAGGAAGCGGCGCAGGCGGGAAGGGGAGGATGCTAGGAAGGTTGACATCCTCCACCACCACCGGATCACTGCCATGGTCGAATGGACACATATCACCTCGCATACAGAAACCTTTCTCTGTGTGAGGAGAAAAAACACAGTGATGATAAATGAAAATATCAAATTTAAAAACTATATATAACATATCTAAATGGTAATTTGTAAACACTAATGTAAGAAATTACAGGAGAATTGTTGCCTAAAATGAATGTCCCTTCATTAATCAAGCTATTTATGATGGTGAAATAATGTGTCCAAAAAAAAATATCTGTTACTTTTTGACAAGGATAGACAAGGAGCAATAAAGAGGTACTGAATTGTTTTAATTGTCATGTAAGACAGTTTACCTAATGTTGCACACATAATTAACACAATTTGACTGATATCTCAGACCCGGATACTCCTCCCTCCTCCTTACCGTCATAGTCACGACAGCGCTTGCGTGAAGGGGGCGGAGCCGCTCTGCCATACGGGCCATGATCTTGATGGAATTCAGACCAGCTCTCCGTGGTGCTGTTGCCATGGTGAGTGGGAGCGATGACGGTGATGGTGCTGCTGAGGGCGGGTACAGGGAAATGGGAGGAGCTAGGAGCAGAGGCGAGGGGTGGGGGTACATAGGCCTCAGTGGCTCCACCCTCTGGCCGCTCATGATCATACTTTGGTTTTCCAGACTCCCTCTCTGTAGAATAAAAATAAAAATTAAAGCTGCAAGCAGCACTTTTGGGGGTCAAGCACCCAGACTCAGTCAGCCACACATTCACAGACGCACTACAATTGTTGCCTAAGCAATCACAGGAAAGTGCCATAACTTTAGGCAAAGGGATTCAAGAGTGATTTGTAGTTTCACTCATGATGTGTATGTTTTGACCATGGACAATGTGGAACTCTCTAACTGTAGGAGGAAAGGTCTAGATGAATAAATGGGCAGCAGGGTGGCACTGCTGCTGCAGCTACCACTACTGCTGTGACCTGTGGAGTTGTCTGTTGCTCCTTTTACCTGTGGTCATGATTGCTACTGCTCTGACCTAAAAAAGCTTTTCTTCTTGCAGTTAAAAACATCTAAGGCATTTATGTTTTTTTCAGTCTGGGCCTTTATCCCCCACTTTGTGCAAGTTTAGACAGGTTTCAATACGATGTGAGAAATTAACCAAATCTGGTGAAGACTTGGACAAAATTTGGAGCAAGAGCAAAAATGGCAGTTAGATGGAAATGTTTTCGGCATGTTGTTATAACTTTTGACCAATAAGTGGCGCTGTCACAAAATTTGTTGTATAACCTCAGAGCATGGTCCTAAAGATGAATACCAAGATTTGTGTCAGTGTGCAGGTCGTTGCTGAGATACAGCCTCACTTCCTGTTTGGCGGCTTTGCCGTCAGATTTGATGGCACATTACCGGCAAACCATTTGGAATATCAATATTTTTTTGATAACTTTTGTCCATGTTGGTCGGAATAAGAAAATGCCAAACTTGGTGGGGATTGGACAAAATTCATAAGAGGAGTAGCGAAAAAACGGTTTTTGACAAAATACAAAATGGCGGAAAATCAAATTAGATGCCTGTCTTTTAAACTTCGGACACATGGTTCAAAAGTTATGACCATAAATGTAGTTCCAAATTAGGCCCAAAGTTGACCTGATGGTGGCACTAGAGCGTTGGCAGCACTTGGCCCAAATTTGGTCAGAATGTTCCTTAGACCCGCCCCAATCAGTGTGCTAAATTTCACAACTTGTTAAATGGTTCTATGGGCTGCCATAGACACCCTAGCCAGTAGAAGAAGAAGAAAACAGAGAGTAACAATAGTGTGCCTACGTACCTTTGGTGCTTGGTTCCCTAATAAAGACTGATTAAAACTAATTAAACTGATCAAAATGTCCTCTCATGCATATCAGGTCAATTTAAATGAATGGCATCTTAGAAGGAGGCGTGGCCTCTGCTTCAGACTGTTCCAATGAAGGAGGCGTGGCCTCTGCTTTAGTCAGTCCTATCATTATGAATATAAAAAGCCAGCAGTAGTGTGTGTGTGTGTGTGTGTGTGTCTGGGTGTGTGTGTGTGCGCCAACCTCGACTCCGAGACCTGGAGCGGCTGCGAGAGCGTGTCCTGCTGCGCTCCCGCTCTCTCTCGCGCTCTCGGTCTCGCTCACGCTCTCTTTCGCGGTCGCGGTCACGCACTCTGTCTTTGCTCCAGCTGCGACTCCGGCTCCGGCTGTAGCTCCGCCCCCTGCGCCGGTTGTAGCGTTCACGGTACGAGTCACGTCTGGGCGGAGGACGCTCGTACTCTCGCTTTCTGGACCGATCATCTTTCTTGCGCTCATCACTCCTCCTGCGAAATGGATGATCGACCAGCAATTTTAGAGTCACTGAAGTTTTAAAAGTGATTTACATTAATTATAATTTATATTAATTATAATTGTGATTATTATTTAAAACCTGTGTGTGTTTACCTGCTGTCTCGGCTGTAACGTGAGCTGGACTGTGGGCTGTGGTTCACTCTCCTGGAGAACTTCTTCTCTCGTTCATCATCCCGACTCAGCTGCTACAAGAACACAAAACGGTAAACCTTACACACACACACACACACACACACACACACACACACACACAGACACACACACGTATATATACACCTCACCTCCTCTTTCTTCTGCTCGTCTTTGTCGGAGCGTGTGTGGCTCTCGGTCCTGCCTGTGGAGCTCAGCGTCTCAGCCTGAGGTAGGTAGCTCTTTGTGTTCACAGCTTCAAAAAGTTTATCCACAAATGTCTGAGTCTCTGCGCAAACACAACAGCGGTCACAGAGTTTACTCAGGAGTCTACAGCAATCGCTCATGTTTTGCTGCACAGAAACCTGAGGAAAGATTCTCACCCTTCTGGAGGAATACATCCAACTGGTCTATGCATAGTGCTCTCAGCTCCTTCTCCGACTTGTCCTTCTTCACCAAGGCCACCACGTATTTAGCGAGCGCAGACGGGTCAGCATCACATCTGCACACCACATGGCAAACCAGCGAGACAGCCAGTGTGTTTTAATAAAAAAAGGCCAAATAGCACATGTGAAAATAAAGCTTCGTAATATGATTTAAATATTATCTAATGACTTTGATTGTCTAATGATTCTGTGAATTTGGCATATATTGTGTAAACATGGCATATAAACAGCTGTAATGTGTAATTTTAATAATAAGTTGTAAACGACCTCTACACTGAACTGTACTTAAAGGAAAAACAAGAAAGTATTTTATAAAACTACACTTTTATTTTTAAAAATATATTTTACTGTTTCTCATAACTTCATTTGAGTGAAATCTTAAAATGAGATTAAGAACTTTACAATAACCTCTTATTGTAAAGTTCTCAATCTCATTGTCGAGATTTTAATTTTTTTTTCTGAACATTTTTTCACTGAAAATTGCAATTTTTACTTGGCAAATTTTATTCAGAGTAAAATAAACACTTCTTATGCTTTGGAAGTGATACTTATTAAAAGTAAAATAATTTTATTCAGGCCATTCTTATTCCGAACGCTGCTTAAGGAAACACTTTCTAATTTTTTTAAACAAATCTTACATTGAATAAAATAAAAAATTATTTATATTTATCTACATAGATAATTTTTTAAATATATTTTTTTAAATTTATGTAACTTCCAAAGGGTGGAAATCATGTTAATCATTTTATTATAAGAGTTGCTAAAACAATAAAGATGATTTTAATTTTAGAAAATAAGTTCTCTCTATCTTAATACTTAATCTCTGATAATATCTCTCTATCTATCTATCTATCTATCTATAATCTTGCACTGAATAAAATATATTTATTCGTCCCTTTTGGACAGAGCTGTTCTTTTTATTATTATTATTATGATGATTATTATTTCTTCGCTGTTGCCCGGAGCTTCATGCTGAAATGATAGCACTGTGCAGAGATTATTGCAGGATTTTTATTCGGAAACTGTCTTTATTTCTTCACAGCAGTTGAATTAGTCAGACGAGCCCGAGCTCACTGCCGCAGTTAAACAGACACACAGCGCTGCTGACCAGCTCTCTGGCTTTAATTGATAATAAACAACATAAACTCGTAGCTAGCTTGTAGCTAGCTCAACACAGCTTCACAGTGCTAACTGGCTAACACGGTAGACTGAACTGAAACAGTGCTATGCTAGGCTAACAGGCTAACTCATCCACTTACATTGGTTCGAGGGTTTTGGAGAGCCACGTCTTCAAGGCATCGAGGTTTTCAATGATCATTTTTCAGAAAAAAAAAATAAAACAAAAATTAAAACCCAAACAGCTCAGCTAAAGTGCTAGAGGTGAAAAAGTGCTAAGCTAACAACACACCAGGCCCAGGGATGCTAATGCTAAAGCTAACACTAAAGCTACCCGGCCCCCAAACTACGTGCAGTTTTCACTGATTAAATGTGATTTTAACAGCAGGGCAGGTGGACACAGCAGGATAATTCAGAATTACATTTGCCTCTGATCAGAAATTAGATCTGACAATTTTGCGAGGAAACGTCTAGAAAATATTCCCAATACTTTCCTCAGTTTTTCCTCTCTTTCCCCAGTTTCTACAAATGGCGACTGTTTACTCACGTTGTGAAATATCGCGAGAATAGGCACTTCGCTTACTCTCGTTGGAAGATATCGCGAGAACACGAGCCAGCATGGATCGCCTAGTGGGCTTTTGTCATTCATTCATTCATTCATTCATTCATAGATAGATACACTATAAGGCCAAAAGTTTGTGGACACCTTACCATCACACTGATATGTGCTTGTTGAACATCCCACTCCAGATTTAGTCTCCCTTTGCTATTATAATTATAACCTCCACTCTTCTGGGAAGGCTTTCCACTAGATTTTGGAGCATGGCTGTGTGGATTTGTGTTCATTCAGCTACAAGAGCATTAGTGAGATCAGGCACTGATGTTGGGTGAGGAGGCCTGGGGTGCAGTCAGTGTTATTGTTTGTGACATGTTGGTCTATTTTCTCTTTGGTTAACACTTCCCTACATTACCCACAATGCCACTCGACTAACTGCTGATAGTGGTGCCGTGGGATTTTGCAAATGCTACCTAAAGAGAGCAATGTGACAGGGCCTTTATCTTTTAGGGAGACGAATCAGCTTCAACTTTTGTGCTAATACTGCTGTAAGATCGCTCTTGTAGATCGCTAAACAGCCAAACCACATTCAGTGCAACTGTGGCTTATTGTTGCATTGCATTCTGGGACTTCGAGTCCAGTGACTGCTTCAACATCTCCACTAATTCTATACTGGGTTTCTCATTAATATGATACGGAAAATAGTAAGTGAGAAAAGAAACTCTTAATCTTTTGTTTTTAAGAACTAACAACAAAACCTGATCGCTATCACTTATTATTGACGTCACTGACATTTTTTTCAGTGATAATTTTCTGTTATTAAACACTGTTGCCATTCACAGGAAGAATGAAAATACAGCACCAGAATCAATAGACATGTCACAAATATTTCTATACACACATATTTAATATATTTTAGGCCAGAACTTTCCTTCTCATTTTGAACATTAACACAAACATGGCCCTGAAGGAATAAATATATTTTAATTGTGTGTGATTACAATGAGTGTTTGTTAGTATTCTAATGAGTGTTATTTCTCATGGGAGTGAGTTGAAGCCAAGCTCCTGATTGGTCGGCTGCTGGAAAACCCACAATGACATCATAAGCTAGAAGTTGAAACCCAGCACACACAAGACACACACATGACGTGATCGACTTTCAACACAACTTTAATAATCATTTTCCGAGTGTGCATACAAAGCATCTTTTTAATCTGTACAGATCAGGGAGACATTTATTTCAAAATCATCTCTCACAACTAGTTGTACCTGGAAAGTGCAAAAAAAAAATTACAATTCAGATGGAAATAATAATCATGCTGTACATACAGTATATATAAATAAGCACAGATATACACACACATCCATTGGTGATGTTAAATCACAGGTCTGATATGACTAAATCAGATTTGTTAAATAGATTTTTTTTTTTTTCTTTTTTTTTTTTTTACTTTGTGGAATGCTGCTGGAGGTGAAAGGTCACAAGCAGGTCATGGCTCTAAATCATGAGAGGAAGTCTGGGAATTAAAAAGGCACTCAATTTTCATAACATAGGAAAGGAATTTTCAAGAAATTAAAAGCTAATAAACAACAACAACAACATCAAAAACATCCAAAAGACTCAAGTGTAAGAAGAACATTCACTGTTTAAAAAAGAGGTGTCCAAAAGGTTGCTTACGATGACTGGTCTTAGTGTTTATTAGCTTAATCTCCATTTGCAGCTCGAATACAGAAACAGGAAGCACTTCAACTGAGCACAATAAAGAAAAAATTAAATAGATAAAAATAAAAAACACCCAAGGGCTGTGTCCCAAAAGCTACTGTGCTGATAACACACTGCATTCGTATTTCTCTGAAGCCCATACTCATAAATCATAAATAATTCTGTTTAAGTTGATAATGACTCATTTTTATAAACTCTAATAATGGCTCATAAGTAGTAAGTAAGGGTTGTGCTGTTATACAAAGAAATAATCAAAGATGATGGTGTAGTGGAATGAAGTTACAGTTACCAACCCCAAAGTGGATTATTTTCCTGTAAGTGTTTTATTCCTCTTATACCACAGCAATTTGTCAACAATTATGATTTATAATTTATTAATTAACGACAGGTCATATTTTGTAACTGTTTATAGTTACTTTTAATGTTGTGGAATGTCTACGAGACACGTTAGTTTCTGTTACCAATTGCATTATAACAGCTATAAACAGTCGCTCCCTCACCAGCCTCTCTTTCCCCCTCTCCTGAAGACAAAAAAACAAACAAACAAACAAAAAATTGCAGCTTGTCACGTTACTGAGAAACCGAAAAGCACAAACTCCTCTGACTGTTACAAAGCACTGACACTGGAGACTCCTTCCATAAACGTTAAATAAATATCTCCTTACGGAAAACTAGAAACGAGAATGTATTAATATAAACCTGCCATTTATGTTACAAGCGGAACCACTTTCAGAGCCACGCTGTTACAGAGAATTCATCAACACCTTCTGAATCAACAACCTTGCTGTGGTACAATGCTCTATAAATAAATACATAAATAAATAGATAAATAAATAAAAGTTGTACTGCAATTAGCATTATTTATTCATTACACTGTACATCTAACACCATGTGGTGTCCTGGACAACCTTTATAACTAATAATGACCTGTGAATAAATATAAAAATTTATATAAAAATAAAGCAACTATAATATTTATTAACAATTAAAAAATAGATTATAAATATACATGTAATTAAAGATTAATAGCAATCTGACAAAACATCACAAAAAAGTGGACAGGCGCGTACACACACACACACACACACACACACACACACACACACGAGATCACTTCCTGTCCCTCCTAGGTTAAGCGCATATGTGTGTGTGTCCTCATCATTTTTGCAATAAATCAGAAATTTCCACAACACAAAAAAGGGGGGAAATAAATAACTAGTTTTTAGATTAATAGATTAATAGATTATAGATTAATAGATAGTTTTACATGTTAAATATAATTAGGAAGAATTTAAGTTTACTAAAAGCACTGTGATATTTTAATTGTTCATAATGACTTTATAACTGTTAATACATATTAAACTGATATTTGTATTTATACACAGGCCATTATTAATGATAAAGGTTGTATAGAACACAGCATGGTGTTATAATAAACAGATATAACTTATGATTATACTGTACATTATCAAGGACATTACTGGAGCGTTATGAGACATTATTAGAGTGTAAAAGAAAGAACACAGGAGCACTTTCTATGAAGGCCATACATTCATAACATGTTATATTGCATTCGTAAAATATTATACACATCGATTTAATTATTTATGAGACGTCATTACATTTTGTAGCACTGCTTATAATGCGTTTATGAATTGTTATAAGTAACACTTATAACACATATCATCATCGTAACATCATAATGCACTATGCAAAGTGGGGCTTGGTGATTTAACACATTATGAACACTACTTATAATGCATCATGTTATCGATTTATAATGCATGATAAAGATATCTATAAAGTGTAATGCACTGTAATAAATAATTAAACAATGTGTATAATTCCTTATGAAAGCATTATAACATGATATGACCACCACGTTCATGGTTTATTAGACATATGATGATCTTCACAGAAAGGGTTACCAAAAAGAATTATAACCAGCGTACATTTATAAGCACAGTTATAATGATTTATGAATATGGGCTTCAGGACAACTCAGAAGATCATGTGGTGTGGGACGATGTGCATTAGTACTATGTCACAGCACTATCTAGGGACGAAGTATAGCGTTTGGGACACGCCCTATTTTAACCCAGGGTAAGCATGTTATCACCCCATTACACAGGAAGCACACGGCATCACGCCCTCACTGACATCATCACTAGAGCATTTGGCATTTAATAGGATCTGATGAAAGAGACTAGAGACACACTGATCCAAAATCATCACATCAACACGCCACGTGTAACGCAGACTGAAAAACACGGCCAAGTTTTAACATCCAAAATACATGATATGGAAGATACGTGAGGGCTAAGATCTGAAATATTTAATATATATTATTTATACAGTGTGTAAACATTAAGGCTGGATGAGTCGGCAAAAATATCATATGATATAGACATGACAGAAGATCCTTCATGATACAAAATATATTTAGAGTTAAAGGGATCTTAGTCTTTTCTCATGAAAAAAATATCCTTTTCCAGATTAACTGTTTAAAAGTTCCAGAAGTTCGGTGTTTGGTTTCCCGTATGTACAGGCTATTTTTAGGAAAATATAATACCTCCAAATCACTTTAACATAAATCATTTTCATGATTTTTTTTTTCTCTTTAGACTGCCTTTACAAACTTTCTACACAAAATCCCAAATTAAATACAAATTTTTTGTTTCAGACTCCAGTGAACACATTAGCAGTTTTAAAACCAGATTGTTTTTTTCATTAAAGATAATTAAAAATGAAATCAGATGCATCATGCAACAGTCCTTAACTGCGTCCATTTTGTATATTATATTCTTATGTTTTGTTCAAAAATGATATTTTCTACAATTTTGGTCATTAACATTAAATATTTTTGACCTGAATGTTAACAATTTTGTTTATAAACACTTTTTTTTTTTTTTTTTTCGGATAGTCGTACCCATGGACACTCCATCTACTAATCCATTAAAAGTCAAATGACGTGCAATTTTAAGTAATAAAAAATACCTAAGATTTTGGATATGTTTTTATGTTTTAGGAATTTATGCATGAAAGGATTAATAAAGAGAAAAATGTCATGAAGTGCATCACATAAAGAGAATGAAATATGAAGTGCATTAGAGAGATTTCAAACCTTCATTTGAGTGTTGATTTGTTAAATTTATCCGATTTTTCCAAAAAGTTTTCCCAAATGTTTCTAAAAAAATGTTAGACTTTCCCAGGTTTGCAAATGACTACCTTTAATTTTTCAACTTTAAGACCTGCGCAAGAAACCTGTTTTATTAAAAATGTGTCTGCAACAGCCAGTGTCAAAAAAAAATCTACAATGATATTATAATTTCTACAAAAATAAGTTGTTCTTTGTTTAAAAATGTAGACTGCAGTCTCTGTGAGAGACAGTGAAGGTGGTTGGTGCTAGAGAAATACTAACAATGTGTGTGATACTTATGTGTTAATGTGTGTGATAGAAAAGTGCATTGTGGGATCATTTTCCATGGTATCAGTATTAAAGAAATATCACCCACTGCTCGAGAACGTGTATAAATATATGTATAGCGTCAATTAGCAACATTTATATACACTGCCAGTCAAAATCTTTTGAACACACTGTATTAATTAGATTTATTTATTGTTAAACTTGAAAAAATTTGTTCACGTTAAGTCTAAGTCTAAATCTAAGTAAAGAAAGAGGTCTAAGTGAACTGAGAAATGTTTGATGTTTTGTTTTAATGGGGAAAAAAATGGATGTATCTGGAAAAGGCCAATGATTAAAAAATATAACGTGTTATATAACGGGGTCGTGCTGTACCCGGAAAATAATCAATATTTTCCTTATAACAACACATCCTGAAGTGTTTTATTTCACTACAGCAATTTACCAGTGAGTACCACGTCGTACTTTTTATCCATTTACAGTTACACTTAATGTTGTAGAACGCGCCTGTTATCACTTACGATATAGCAGAAATAAACAGCCCTTCCCTCATCAGCCTCACGTGTTTTTTTTTGTTTTTTTTTTTAAAAAGTGCGACAACTTGTCATGTTATCGAGTAAACATACATCGCATAAACGTACTGTTACAAAGCACTGACACTGGAGACTCCTTCCAGAAATCTTACACATCCCCTTACAGCAAACTTTACTATATTAACGACTATACAGTTTTCTTTGCTAAATAACAACACATACTTTAATCCGCTTTATATTAGACTTCATTTACGTGAAGCGCCCACTGTACAAGTCCCTGCATAACTTGCTACTATAGAAACCATAAAGTATTACACCTTCCAACCAATCACGTTAGAGAATTCAACAACGTTGTGGTAAAAACTGCAACATTAAAAAACATTTTTTAAAAAACTCCAATTATTCAAAACATTTCGACTGGTGATGTGTGTGAATATTGTCCTGAATATTTTACTGGGAAGTATTCCTGTGACGTCTGGTTTAAGAAAAGTCTGGAAAAGTTGATCATGACAAATCACGTTAAACCGAACGTATTTTTCGCACATGCAAAAAGCGAGTGTGAGGACATGAGTAATCTGGAAAAAAAAAAGGAATCGGTGTGTCTCTATATCTTAACATTGCTAATTATAATTAAGCTCAATCCTTCAGTTAAGGAAGAGGAAATCTCCACAAAGAAAAAAAAAATCACAAATCCTACAAATCACACACACACGCACAAGAACGCACAAGATTTAAAAGAAGTTCAGTAACTGAGTTGTGTGGAAGTACGCTATCCTGCATAGTAAACAAACGCCGAGTGCATGGCTTCAGACTGGAATAAAGAGGACGAGGGCAGCGACAGTGCCTCCCCCCGGAGCGTACAGCGTGTACGTGGCAGTTCTCATGCTGTATCACGGGAAGACTTGGACGATTGGTCAGTCGCTGCATTACAGAGTGGAATGTACCATTAGAAGTCTTTTGTAGGGGGAGTTCTATTGCTTTTCTGATTAGAGTTATGACTACTGAAGCCCTTCATCATTGTAGTGTAAAGTTAAAAATCACTGATTCCACTTCATTTAAATAAATAATTGAGAATTCAAGTAACAAATCAAACACATTCAGACAGTCACACACACATATACACACACACGCTTGCACACAGTGATCAGCCTTCCTATGGGTGCGTGTGTGTCTGTGTGTGTGTTAAGAAATAAAAGGCAAAAAGATACAACAAGGCCACTGAAACAAATGAAATATTTACCACACACACACACACACACACACACACACACAGACAGACAGACACACAGACACACACACACCAGTGTTGTAGTGGTGTTACTAATGTGAGTGTGTGTGTGTGTGTGTGTGTGTGTGTGTATGTGTGTGTGATGATATGATTGGGGTAGTAATGGAATCCGATACACTCAGCTGGACATCAGCGCCTGCGCTAGTCCAACACACTTGTCTAACTGTACAACACACCGTATACAACAGTACGCACTACACTTCCTTCCTCACTCCATCCTGATTGGTGAATGGCGGGGCAGTGGGCGGGTCAGATCTGCTCCTGGGTGGGATACTCCGTCTCTCCGGATGAAATCTGAGTCATGCGTCTGCTGGAGCCCCAGAGCTTCCGTGTGATCTGACCAGAACGCATCTGAGAGAGAGAGAGAGAGAGAACAGGACAGAAAGAGGAAGCAGGGGATGAGAACAAATAGGAAGAGGGAGGGGAAATGAAGAGGAAGAGAAAAGAAGCAGAGGATGAGGAGGAGAGGAATAGGAGGAAGAGAGGAAGAGGAAGAAAATGATCAGAGGAACCAGAGGACAAGAAATAGGCAGAGGGAGAGGAGTAGGAGGAGAATAAAAAAAGAGAAACAGGAAGAAGAAGAGGAAGATGATCAGTGGAAGAGGAGGAAAAGAAAGCACAGAAGAAGAGGAACAAAGCAGAGAAGGAAACAAGAGAAAAAGCAGAAAGAATGGAAAGGATAGAAAGAGGAAGTCAGGGATGAGGTGGAGAGGAATATGAAGAAGGAAGAGATAGAAGATGAGCAGAGGACAAGGAGTGAGAGAAAGAAGAGGAAGAATGAGCAGAGGAAGAGGAGAAGGAGAAAGAAAAAGAGGAGAGGAAGAAAAGAAATAGGAGAGGAAGAGAAAGAAGATGAGCAGCAGAAGTTGATTTAAAAAAAATAGGAGAGGAGAGGAAGAGAAGAAGTGAATAGAGAGGAGGGATGGATAGAAGAAAACGGTCAGAAAAGAAAGAATAGAGAATGAGGAGATCACAGTAAAAACAGGAGATGAGAAAAAGAGTAAAGGAGAAAAGGAATCAATCATAAAATAGAAGAAAAGAAAGCAATAGTAGCAGGGAGGAGAAAGTATGAAAAAGGAATGAGAGGACAGAAGTGAAAAGAAAGAAGGTGAAGCAGAAGGAAGGAATAAAAAGAGATGAGTCATGTGGATATCATTCTGACTGGATCAGCTTTGTTAAATTTATATCTGTTTTAATGATGTGCAAACAAGAATTTTATTCCCTTTCTCTCTCACTGAGAGTGTTTCAGAGAGTGTGAAGCAGTGCTGATGGTGGGGTGTGTGCATGTGTGTGTGTGTGTGTGTGTGTGTGTTACCTCGGCTGGTTTGCCCACTCCCACCACGATCAGTTTTCCGTCCTGCAGCCCCAGAAGCACGTGAGACTGCTCCTTCGTCACCGACACACACCGGATCGGCACACGCATTGCCACAGGACACACACACAGCGCCAGACTGCCATGGCAACCATGAGAAACAACATTTTGGTCAGAATACACAGTCTAGCCAAACATATAAGAAACATACACAGTGGTTTATACAGGAGAAGAAGAGAAGAGACGAGAAGAGAAGACACAAGGTGAGGAGAAGAGATGGGAAGAGAAAGGAAGAGAAAAGAAAAAGAACAGAAGAAAAGAGATGTGAAGACGAGAAGAGAAGAAATGAGACAAGGAGAAAGAGAAAAGAAAAAAGAACAAAAGAAAAGAGATGAGAAGACAAGAAGAGAAGAAATGAGATAAGGAGAAGAGAAGAGAAGAGGTACCTGTACAGGTCTCTGATGGAGAGAAAGCCCTGCTCGCTGCCGGTGATGATGTACTCTCCCGACACACACACATCCGTCACCTGCTCCTTCAGAGGCTCGCTGCACAGGTGCTTCCCGTTCACTGAGTACAGGTGCAGCGTGTTCTTATCCTGAACATCACCAGCAAAGAGTCACAGACAACCAGGATGAATTGTATGAAACCCTGATGTTACATCTGCTTCACTATTATTATTACTCAGACCTAGCAGAGGTGTTGCTTCACATCTCTCTCACAGCACTGCAACGTTACACGTCTTTTAGACACTCACACTGCCCCTCCCTGAGAAATTTATGCTTGTTTTATTCAAAAGTTTCGTTTCATCCACACATGAAAACTCTTTGCGAATCTTCTAATCATGTATTTTATTGCCTCACTCATACTGCTATAAAATCGAAACTTTACACACTAGCAAGCAAACACGTCTCAGTTGTACGCGTGTAGCAGCCCATGCTGTTGTCTCTTGGGGGTGTGGCCTGTCCACTGTTATTGTTTTAGATTCAATGTGGAACAGCAGTAGCTATGTGTGTATATAGCTTCTAAAACAAACTTGATTAAATAACATACTAATCAGTTTGAAAATCAGTTGCTTGATTTACATGTTACATGTTTGGCTTCCTACTAGCTTTGTTAACAGATTAGCAAGTGTACATTAACAGTACTAGCTATGTACAGCAACGTAAGTATGGTACGTACATAGTACGCAGCAACAATCTCTGCTATTTCCTTCCGAGCTTTATTTTTTTCATAATGAAAGGTCATATATGACAAGATGAGACGAAACTATGGTTAGAAGTTTATCATCCATTTTTACGTGTCAAACCAATTGCAGGTAGGAGCTAAAGTTGTGAGTGCGTCAGACCGTCAGACTACGCAAGCCACAGGATTGATCCGAGGAGCCAATTGCTTGGATTTGTTGCTTCGCTGTGTCATAGCTAATTTGCATAGAATTGAGAAAAATCTCAGTTGTCGATTGCTGCTTTGACGCTTCCTGTGTCGCGCATGAATTTAGAAAATGTACCCTGGGCTGTCGCTTTGTCTCCTGCTAGTGTGACTCTAATCTAAGCAAATTTTAAGTAGACTTTGAAACAAATTTCAGCATCTGTTGCTCAAGATGGCAGGAGAAATAAATCAATACTTCTCTATGATCTTGAGACAAAAACACAAATCCACGTCATTGCTGTCTGGAAGTGTATTCACATACATTTCCAATGAGCAAAAGCATTGTGTGTGCTTATAATGAGTGTGTGTTAGGATTAGAATGTAATATACATTTCCAACGAGCAAAAGCATTGTGTGTGCTTATAATGAGTGTGTGTTAGGATTAGAATGTAATATACATTTCCAACGAGCAAAAGCATTGTGTGTGCTTATAATGAGTGTGTGTTAGGATTAGAATGTAATATACATTTCCAGTGAGCAAAAGCATGTAATATACAGTACTGTGCAAAAGTCTTAGGCACACACAAATAAATGCTGTAGAGCAAAGATGCCTTCAAAATTAATGAAATTAAATGTTGAAATCTACGTTTTAAAAAATACTATAAAGAGCAGTAAACAGTAATAAATGAAACAAAGTCAATATTTGATGTGACGACACTTTGCTTTAAAAAAATATATTAGTCTCAGGTATAATTTGTGCAGTTTAATAAGGAAATGAGCTGTAAGTGTTACTGAGCATCTTGCAGAAGCAGCCACAGTTCTTCTGGAGACTTTGACTGTCGCACTTGCTTCTTATTTTTGCAGCAAAACCCAGCAGCCTTCATTATGTTTTTTGTCTGAAAAGTGGTCTCTTATGTAATATGCTGCTTTCTTTACTGACATACAAACATTTTTCTGTAACGTTTAATTTTGTGCTGGAAAACTAATGTTTAGAAATATAAAATGTTTTTATGCTGACTTGATAATGTAGAAGTCATAAAATAAAAATCTATAACAAAGTTTGTACTAAAAAAACAGGGTGCCTAAGACTTTTGCACAGTACTGTAGATTTCCACTGAGAGTGACTTTACACAAAGTTGCTCGCTGGTCAGTTGGTGTAACGCCCACTATGACATCATCACTTGAAATTCAAATCAGAAATTCAAAATTGAAATTCAAATTCTCAACAGTCAGGTGTACATTAAAAGCAAAAAAGCCACCTCTAGATGAAATTCACAATGCGTGTGTGTGTGTGTGTGTATATATATATATATATGTGCGTGTGTGTGAGACCTTCAGCGTGGCCTTGCCCTCCACACAGGTATGTACCACCACGTGGCCCTCCCAGGACATGGCCAAGTGTGAGACACACACAGGCAGAGAGCTCTCGCAGGGGGGACGCAGCGAGTGCAGGAACTGTCCTCTCCTCACTGTGTGGATAATCACTGTGCCGTCCTACAAACACACACACACACCAGCAACACCATCACTTTGTATCAGGCATCTATGAAGAGATGACAACTGCTACAATTAATGAGGATGTAACTGAGTGCAAAAGTTTTCACCCCCCTTTACCGTCTATAAGCAATTCTACGTGTATTTGGTGTATTTTATTTAAAGTAAACTGCAACAGGCATTACAGTAAAGACTACAAAAACCCAAAGAAAACACTCCCTCAACTCAGAATCCCTACTAGGAAAATTGGGTCTCCACATGACTTCAACACATGATGTCAAATTAAAATGGCTGCTCACAGCATCAACAGAAAACAAAGTGCTCCGTCCTTACCTTTAAATGAGTTACACTGTATATACTAGCATTGGCTTTAGATTGATAACATGCAGACATATCAGCTTGTTAAATCTATAACACACTGACTATACAGTTCGCTTCTTTTTCTCACTGGTGGCTGGCCAGCTTCGAAGACGAATATCAAGGGGTTTATGTTTTTCCCTCTTTGAAGCTGAAATGCACAGAGGTTGAAAATGAGCTAATTCCGAGTTCCGACTTCCCACTTCCGAGGTAAATTGAACACAGCTTCACTAAGATGTCTAATGACTTATGCTGAAAGTGATTGTACTCGGAACTCCAAGTCAGTTTTCCCCAGTTTTGATCTAAATGTGTTGCAGAGCTTTGGCTCACAAAAACATGGATGTCGAGAGCAAGGTCATATTTGTATGACATATTAGGAAGATTGACATGAATTATTTGTGTGCAATTAGCAATGAGAAACAATGTACAATATAAATCAACAAATCTTGTTCATTTTTGCTCATAAGAATTGTCACCACGGTCGAATCGCGTCAACGAAAATATTGCAAAAGGAAACCTGTTTACTGTGGACTGCGTGCCGCCATATTGTTGTCACATCAGGTGTGTTTATGTAAGAAAACAGACTGGATGCTGCCAGAGCTCCCAACCAGGAATGCTGAGTTGAATGACCATTCCATCGCAATTTTCCTTGTCGAAGATCAGGTATAATGACAGACCCACCCACCACGCTCATTTGCATAACTTTGAGCTTCAGTGATTTTTGCAGCTGTGCAGCGAGCTTGAGTTCACCATTCCACAACCATCACACACTATGCTCATGAGAAAAATGCCCTCTCCATTTAAATCAAGATCACATAAGTGGAAACATGGTGTGTGTGTGTGTGTGTGTGTGTGTCTTACCCGTGCTCCTGAGACGGCCATGTCCAACTCCGAGCTGATGCACACACTCACTACCTCGTCTGTGTGTCCGTACAGCACCTGCACCGGTTTAGGGCTCAGACCTATCGGAGCCCCGCTCTACACACACACACACACACACACACACACACACACAATAAATGACAGCATCTCTCATATACACACACACACACACACACACACTTCTCTCACACACTTCCTTCTGTTTTATATGTTTAAGTGGCTTCTAAAATTTGAAGGCTAGTGATATGACAATATGCACTTCTGCTCTAACAAACACACACGCACACACACACCTGCTGCAGCACCTGCCACACCATGCAGGTGGTGTCTCTGGAGCCAGAGATCAGGTGAAGCCCACAGTGATCTGTGGCCAAGCAGGTTATCACATCTGTGAACACACACACACACACACACACTTTATTTTACACAAATGCTGACCAAATATCCTGCCTACCTACAGAGCCTCCACCTGAATGGAACACAGATGGAGTAATGATGTTTTTATGATAACAATCCTGTATATATGGAGTAACAGAGTATCAGCATACGTTATATAACCTAGTGTCTATTGTGTACAGTTAGATGTACTGTGTGTGTGTGTGTGTGTGTTACCCATGTGGCGGATGTGCTGTGCTGTTGTCCTTCCCTTCAGCAGTGATGTGACTCGAAGGCTGTTGTCCCAGTGGCCTCCACTGAACAGAAGCTTCCCATCATGAGACACAACAAACAGCTTAGTAGAGACATCCACATCTGGAGAGAACGGCCCCGCCACGAACCTCTGAGTCCTACACAGCGCGAGGAATGACAGGAAAGTGTGAATGGTTATCCACTTCCATTTGCTCCTGCTCTATTGAGACTGCTCAAAACACAGTGATGGCATGTATACATGGAGTATAAACTATAAATGGATAATAAACATCAATGATTATTCTCCTATAATGGCACAATAGTGTATTATAATAAAAAGCGCTCACTTCTGATTGGCCACAGTGGGGTCTTTGATGAAGGTGAAGTAGTTGGAGATGTTTTTGTCGTAAGGGAGCCAGCCATGAGTACCTATCAGGCAGTTGTAACTCACGGTCACCTGCAAAACACACACACAGACACACACATGCCCAATACATCATCAGAACAGGGAGTAATTAAGGTGAGAATATCGTCACAGAGCCACACCCACACAGAATGAGCACCAGTGTAGCGTGCTCTAGTCTTAGCATACATAAGCCCTGATATTATGACATCATCAGGGGGTGTGGATAATGGCTTATGGCTTGTGGAGCTCAGCCTCACCAGCGTATCCGGGCTGCCCTGAGAGATGAACGAGTGAGACTGGTTCTTCGGGACCACTGCTTTCACCAGGGCGGCGTTATCACTGATCCCCTACACACACACACACACCCACCCCTGCATTACAGCCCAGCAGCATGCTTAATAAAGTATCGTTAAAAAACCTTCTGTATTATAGTATTATAATTATAATTATAAGAAGTACCATAATTAGTAGTTTATTATCCATATCAATATCAATAAAATATATTCAACTTAATTACTACTTAATTACTGTTAATATTATATTTTATAATTATTACCAGTATGGTATTAAATCTTATAATATAAAAATATACTGCTAAATAATATATATAAAAATTTTTATATATAAATACTATTAATATTTAAAAAAAACTAATAAATATCAAATAATATAAATACTGATATTTAACTGTGCTGAATATTTAAATGTTATGGTTTATATTTAACAAACTGCTATAATTAAAACTAAATCACCTCCACGAAGAATGACTTGAGGTCGTTGAGATGTTCGAAGATGTTAAGTGGACACGTGTCAAGTCGGGATTTCCTCTTCTCCAGTTCCTCCAGAGAGAGACGGACAGGATGAGGCTCCTAAACTCACACACACACACAAACACAGGAGAACCTCAGAACTACAACACCCACAAGCCTGCTTGTGTACCACACACACACACAGACATGACTGAAGCACCAACACACACACACACACACACACAGGAGAACCTCAGAACTACAACACCCACAAGCCTGCTTGTGTACCACACACACACACAGACATGACTGAAGCACCAACACACACACACACAGACACGATTGAAGCACCAACACACACACACACACACACACACACCCCACACTCATCCACCATTAAGCACCAGTGTTTGTTTTCTATGCAGGCTCAGCGGGGTGTGGATTGTACCTTTAACAGCTGGCATGGCGTCTGTCCGAAGTTACTGATCATTCCCTCTAAAGCTTTCCGCTCCTTCTCATCCGTGATGGCGTCCAGATCTACAGCACCTAAAAACAGCGAAGCTCCTTTCATTACACATGGGCAGATTTTAAGACCTCATCCTGAGACTGTTTACACTCATCAAGCTTCTTGATTTTAACCAAGTCAGCTAACAAGAAGTCTAGTTTAGTGCTTAATTGTATAATTTAATAATTACACAATTATTTCACAGTTAGGGATCTCAAAAAATTTAGGAACTGATCTAGTTGATGAAGGTGGTCATTGGTGCTGCCAGGTTTGTCAATGTGTTTTATTTCAGTTTACTCAATATTGGTAATTAAGCATGAAAAAAAAAGTGTGTGTTACATCCTAATATCTAAAACTTTGTATTTAAGAACTTGTTCATCAGCCACTCTCAGAATATAACGGGACTCTAAATGAAGGTTTTATTAAAGATGAGTGCATTTATTTGGTGAAGCAGTTTGTGTAAGACTGTACGTTACTGTAAGCCGAGAGTTTTCTCACAGTTAATATTAAATAACATAATATACAGTATAAGTCAATATAATATTAACACAAATATGTGCTGTGCTACAAGTGCCACAGTAGAGCGATCCTGATACACCTAGATTTTTTTCCAAAATAACTAAAAAGTCAAACATTATTCACTTTTACCTACTCCTTCTTGAGTATTAAACTAACTGATTTCTTGAAGTTTAACCAAAAATTCTAACACAGAATGTAGAAAAACTTTTGCCTGGCAGTGTAGTTTTATTTATTCAACTTCACAATTATTAAAACCTGTCTGCGGTCCGTCATTATTCCATTTTGCAACTTAAAAATAAACTGTCCAGAAATTAGAACAGCTGTCACAATATATTTAAAAAAAAACAAAAAAAGGTATGGCTACGTATGGCTCTACATCTGGATTTCTATAAAGTTGCCTTGTGACAATGTTTACTGCTAAAAGTGCTACAGAAATATAATCAAACTGAATAGATATCATGGTTTATTAGTGTTGTGTAGCATTAGCATGTTAGTTTGACTACCTTCATAGGTGCAGTAGTAGAAGACGTTGAGGGCCTCAACTGCAGCCGGGCCTCTCTGCTTATAACCAAATATTAGATCGATCCACTCGTGGAGGTGGGCGGAGACATACTCTGATTCCTACACACACATACACACACATACACACACACACACACACACAAAAAACACAATTAAGTATTGAATATGAGCCTTCTTCATACTCATTATGTTCTGTCCTCTACATGGCAGCTGTAAAACTGATTTGATCATTTCCTTTCCCATGAACCGTTATTTATCTACACTGTCTTCCATCAAAGCCTTGTATTCGGGTTAGGTGCTCAGGAAGAGTGCTGATGATGTCATCAGCATGTGACTCACCAGGGCTTTGCGATGCTTATAAATAAAGTCCTCAGGAGATTTGGCCCATTTCGGCAAAATGACATCGCTCACACGCTCCTTAGAGATCTGCAGACGACCCAGGTCAAAGCCTGACCGAGACAAAGAGACAAAGAGAGGAAGACAGTGAGCGAGAGAGAAAGAGAGAGAGGGAGAGAGAGAAGGCTCTGTGGAATTAATACATTTGCAACGCATGAAATATCAAAAAACAAATTAATCCCGATCCCAAAATCGAATCCTCAACAATGTATGTATCATTACACCGCTACTATTTTCAGACATCTGTCAGAGTTGCAATGTCAGGATGAAGCCCCGCCCACAATCATTCCTCACCGTTCTGATTCTCCAGGAACTCTGGGAAGTAGAAGAACTCAGGGATGAGCTCTTTAACATCGTTGGGGTTGTCCATAAGCGTCTGCCATGTGGCTGGGATGGAGTGAAACTGTCTGTCTGCGCAGTCAAACCTACAGCAGAGAGAGAGAGAGAGAGAGAGAGAGAGAGACAGAGAGAAAGAGAGAGAGACACTGTGTTATTGTCACACAGAGCTACAGAGAGAGAAATCGACTAAATAAATAAGAGAAAGAGACAGGGTAGATAAAGAGTGAGGGATGAGTGCAGAGGGATACAGAGAGGTGTTTTACCTGCCGCTCTGCAGCTGGATGTGCAGGGAGGTGAAGGGCTCGACTCTGATGAGGTAGTGCATCACTCCTGCAGCATTTGAATAATGAGTGCCATAGTGGAAGCGGTCTATAGTACCTGTGGGGTCCTCAAAACTTTCATACCTACACACACACACACACACACACACACAATTATCTAACATTTATAGTAGGAGTCTCCAGTGTCAGCACTTTGTAACAGTCAGAGGTAACGCTGTAATGTTTTCTTCAGTCTTCAGGACAGAGGAGTTTACACTTTGCAGTTTCTCTGTGACATGACAAGCTGCCTTTTTTCTTATAACTGCAAGAGAGAGGCTGGTGAGGAACAATTGTTTGGAGCTGCTAATAATGTAAGTGATAACAGGAACTAACTTGTTTCATGGAAGATTCACAACATTAAATGTAACTATAAACAGATAAACAGTATGACGTGTCGTTGTAATCGCTGACAAACTGCTGTAGTATTAAAGTAATACAACAAATCGGGTCATGCTTTCATTGGAAAGTAATCCAATAACTTAATAGTTTATCATAACATTATAATTATCGTAGTATCGTAATCATCACAATGTCGTAATTATCACAGTGTTGTAATTATTGCAGTGTCGTAATTACCACAGCGTTGTAATTGTCATAGTATCGTAATCATCAGTGTCATAATTATTGTAGTGTCATAATTACCGTATTGTCGTAATCATTGCAGTACCGTAATTATCGCAGTACCGTAATTATCAAAGTATCATAATTATTGTAGTAGAGAGAGAGAGAGAGAGAGAGAGAGAGAGAAAATGGGAGACCTACTTTTCCTTTACTGCTTTGGCGTTTTTCTCGTTAAGCACAGCAACAGGTTTGGAGAGGTCACGGAACACTCGCGGGTCGGACAGGTCCAGCTCTTCTGACGTGTAATCTGACAGAATCCAGGGGAACTGAGTATACAACACACGCAACACACACACACACACACACAATGTGGGGTTAATCTGACAAAAATAATTACTCTACTGCAACCAAAACCCGATCAATGTGGAAATATAAACTAGTCCTATTAATGTATTTATACATACAAATATTATAAAGACAGTCTTTTATATCATATAAAAAATGAGACTGATTATACGTGAAACTGTTTAACTCAGAAGCAAAACAACAGTGCGCACACAACACATATACCTTACATTAGGCCATATGCTATTTTTGATGCTTATTTACATTTACATTTATGGCATTTGGCAGATGCCCTTATCCACAGCGACTTACAAAAGTGCTTTGAGTCTCTATCAATAAATACATTCTGATACTGGTTCGCTAGGTCACTAACTAAGAATACCATCAGTCCAAAAACTCTGTTGGGAGGTAACATAGTAACAAGTGCTCAGACAAAGTTTTTTTGTTTGTTTGTTTGTTTGTTTTTTTGTTTGTTTTTTAAGTGCTAATTTAAGTACTTTTCATTTGATGAATGTTTGTCTTTTCTACAGTAGTGTAAAAACGGTTAATATCCAGTAAACTGAGAACACGCAGAGTGATGTAGTGTGTGAGTGTGTGAGTGCCGTACCACAGGATACTGAGCCAGATTGTTGTAGGTTCTGCCTGCGATGGTGTTCAACTGCATCAGATAGTCAAAGTTTGAGATTTCCCTGTTCACCCATTTCTGAAACACAGAAACACAAAGTTATTTTTTTTATACAGTAGTTTATCCTTCTGCTTCACTAAGCACTCAAGGCAAAACCAAGTCTCTCACTCAATTTGAGCTGAATTGAATTTTGGTCTGTTAGCTGTGTTGCTCTATTAACTCTGCTTTGAAAAATATCACTGCTTCATGTCTTCTGTTTTGCTCAACATGTGTTTAAACGTGAAGTGCTGGTGTGTGGTATTTGCAGGTGCAATAACAGATAGAGAGATGCATATAAGGCTAGATGGACTAACTGATGAAGAGACACATGGATGAATGGAATAATGGATTAAGAGATAAAGGCATTAATAAATGGGTGGAAAGAATAATGGAGTGATGAATGAAGGATGGATGGATGGACAGACTGGTGAAGAGCTGGATGGATGGATGGATGGATGGATAGATGAATGGAATAATATACTGATGGATGAAGGGATTGTTGGATGGATGGACAAATGGACTGATGAATGATCAGAATAATGGATGGATGGAAGGAAGGAATAATATGCTGATGGATGAAGGGATTGTTGGATGGTTGGATGGATGGATGGATAAATCGACTGATGAATGATTAGAATAATAGATAGATGGATGGATGGATGGATTGATGGATGGATAGATGGGTGGATGGATGGAATAATGAATGAAGGGTTTGTTAAATGGATGGAATAATAGACTAATAGATGAAGGATTGATGGATGGATGTGCTTTTTAAAGGCTCTAGGGTAAATTTATCAGAAGTCATGGCCAAACACATATTTTTATTTTACTGACAGCTCAATGAAGCAGTTGTGAGTCGAATGTGGTATGTAACCTTTAACTGACCTGGGTGAGTCCAGAGGCCTTGAGGAGCTCCTGGGGCGAGCGAGTGCCATGGAGAGGGAGAGAGCAGAGCAGCAGCATCCGGTTGTAGACTTTATTACGCACCTGACACATAAAGTCAGAGAGGGAGAACATATTATACAGAAAAAACATACAGTATATTACTCAATTTTAAGAAAATTAGTAATAACAATAAAAGAAGAAGAAGAAGAAGAAGAAGAAGAAGCAAAGGTACACTGTTCAAAAACACATGATCACTTCTGTAGATCAGTAACAGTTAGGACAGAGCTGGGAGAGCGTCTGACCTCCTTGTTGAAGTTGAGGAAGTAGTTGGTCTGATCAATGAGGAAGATCTCGAGGGCTGAGCGGCGGAGATTGTACCTGCGCAGGTGAATCTCTCTGATCTGAGACAGTGGCCATTTAAAATCCTGACCCACACCTGCAACACACACACACACACACACAGCATTATTAATATCAGATGGTGACTTGAAAGGAGGTAGCATTAAAACACCAGGTCTAACACAGACACGAACAAACCTTCATGTGACTGTGCTTAGGTGTGTCTAATTGTTGATATTTTCTGTGAGGAGACATTTTTAGTACTTGTGTTATGTAAGGAGTCTCCAGCGTCAGTGCTTCATAACAGCCAGTGGTACAGCTTTCAGAAAGGGGGAAGTCATCAGGACAGAGAAGTTTGTATTTTTTGTAGTTTCTCAGTAACATGACAAGCTGCATTTTTTATTTATTTTTTTTTTTTGGTCTTATTAAGTTCAAAGGAGGAAAAAAGACAGGCTGGTGAGGATCTGTTTACAGCTGCTATAATGTAAGCGATAACAGGAAGTAACTTGTTTCCTGGATGTTCCAAAACATTTAATGTAACTATAAATGGATAAAAAGTATGACGTCTTTCATTAATAAATTAAAAATTTTAGTCGTTGGCAAATTGCTGATGGATAACAGGAATAAAACTTATCAGGATGTGCCGTTAATGTAAAATAATCAACTTCAGGGTGGTAGAAGTAACTCCACTTCATCACACCACCCAGTCATTGATTATTTTCCTATAACAGCATGCCCACCTGTGTTTCATTTACTCTTTACTTTATTAAGGGTATTTGTATGTTTAATGTAGTGCAAAAACTTGGATGGTTCAAATCAAATATGAACTCTTACTGTTACCTGTAGACAGAAATATGACCACACATGCACACACACACACACACACACACACACACACACACACACGTACGCACACACGCACGCACGCACACAAGTACGCACACAAGTACGCACACGCACACACAAACTCACCCTCCTCTTTCTCAGTGCTGCTGTCATAGAAGTAAATGTGCTGGTTGGTAATCTCCAGTCGACCAGGATAAACATCTACCACAGTGACCAGCTCACAGTCCTCCATCATCACCAACTTCTCCTTCTGACCTGCATCCTCATCATCCGCCCTGAGAGCAGGACAGAGTGGTCAGTTACCAACTGTGTGGTGTGTGTGTGTGTGTGTTATTGTGACTAATTTTACACTCCCACAGTTTTTATGTGTGATTAGTACCTGCACATGTAGAAGGAACCATTTTCTAAAATGTATCTAAATATAGAAGCCAAGACATGTTTGGTGTGTGGAGAGCTTTAGTTTTGTATTGGAACTACAAAGCCAGTAAGAGAAGTTTATAGCCCCCAGATTAGCACTGTGCAAACTGCATGCTGAAATAATCACACACTTGCTTCAGACGGCTTTTTGGAGTTGTTCAGTGTCTCAGTAAGACTTGTTTATGTGGTTTCTGACACTGTGTGACACGCTGTTGTCTACAACAATGAACCAAATGTCAGAGTTAAAACAGTCACAGATCCATCAGAAGCTGAATCACATTCTTCCTCAGCACATAGTTCAAGAGATAGATGGGTGGATGAAATAATGAACTGACGTTTGATTCGACTGGCTGATGGATGTACTGACGAATGAAGGGATTAATGGATAGATGAACTATTGGAACAAAGAATGAAGGCATTGATGGAATGATGAATTGATGGATGAATGGATAGATGAACTAATGGAACAAATAATGAAGGGATGGATTGTTGGATTGATGGAATAATATACAGAAAGATGAAAGAGATTGATGGATTGATGGATGGATGGATGAGTGGATGGAATAATGGACTGGTGGAAGATGGTATAGATAGATGGAAGAATGAATCGATGAAGGGAACGATTGAGGAAAGGATGGATGGGTGGATGGATGAATGGATGGATGGATGGAATAATAGACTGATGGATGGATTGATTAATGAAGAGATCAATGGATCAATGGATGGATGGATGGAATGAAATGGATGGATGGAGGCATTGATGGATGTATAAATGCATGGACTGATGGATAATAGGATTGATGGAAGGAAGTAAAAATAGAGTGATGGGGGATGGGGGAGTGTGTGTGTGTGTGTGTGTGTGTTTCTCACTGTGTGCTCCCGCTTGGATCCTCCTCCGGCAGCTCCAGGATTTCATCCTCGAGGTCACTGACCTTCACTTGCTTCACTGCCTCCAACAACAAAGACTCTGTGTTCACCTGCTGATGCTGCACACCTGTAACACACACACACGCACACACGACACTTGTAGACCTGTAATACAAATACAGTAATAAAAAGCATGTTTATGTAGAGTGATGTGTATGTGTGTGTGTGTGGGTGTGTTACCCAGATTGTCTCTCAGAGCGCTAGCCTCTCTGTGAGGGTCGAAGTTGTAGTTCCTCACCAGCTTCAGACGCATACGGGAGTAATTCTCCGCACTCGACAACTTCCAGTGCATCTCCTTTTGCTGCCTACACACACACACACACACACACACACACACACACACACACACACACACACACACACACAGCCTGTAGTATACATATAATCACATTTCAAATGTTCCAATAACCTTTCTGTATTTACCATCTCAAGGTATACAAAAGGCTTATCCATGTTCATATATTAAAATATAAAAATAACAGAGACAGATTTACCCAAAAGCCCCTCTACATTTGTGTAGCATAAATTTTCCATAAACCGAGGACAAACACTGACCTGTTAGCCCAGGGTCCTCTGTCACCCAGGAGAGATCGCCGTGCTGCCTTCCACTGCCTGACGATGGCATTGTTCTGCGTGTGCATCTGTTTCAGCATGCTGTTGTACCTCAGGTTCTCCTGACGAGCTCGCCGGCTAAATGGCTCCACAAACTGATCCTGTGTGTGTGTGTGTGTTACTTTACGGTTAGTTTATCTACAGGTCTAATCCACTTAGACTCACTAGATTTCATCAGCACTCAAGAAAGTCTAGTCATAATATTATGTGACGACACATTATATTTTACAAGCTTTGTTTTATCAACATTTACCAATTCTACACAAATTCAACATTTTAATAAAACACATACACATCACTGAGAAAGCAGACTTAACCTTTTAGGGCGCATAAGGTTTTCATGTTTAAAACTAAACTCATAACGAATTTCTGGTTCTCTCTCCTTAGGCTTAAGATTCAAGTCGATTACTTTTTTAAATTAATGATCAACTAGTAAAAATGAATACTCCTGCAACCCCTAGTGTATGTGATACCTGAAATCGGATCTTGCTCTCGCCTCTTTCCCTCTCCCGGCGGTGCAGGTTCATCATGAAGGCTTCATAACAGTCCTTCCAGTACAGAGCCATGTTCTCATGTCCCTGACTGAACGTCTCGATCTCATACTGCTTCATGTACGGGATGATCTGAGGAGAGAAACAGATGCTGTTACACATATGCCACACGTCAATTTGCTACAATAGGAAAATGTTCTTTCCTGCCCAGTTGCTGTATCTCTAAACAGTCGAGGGATGAGCTCAAGTACTTAGTCTAAACGACCCACCAGTCTAAAGGACTGATAAACCACGCACTCACACACCAAAAACATACACAGACTCACATATTTGTCAAGGTACACCCTCCATTCAGGTGAGCTGCAGTAGAGTTGGAAGTCCTCAAAGAAGGAGGGGCTGCCATTACAGTTTGGGAGCGATGGGAGATGCAGCTCCATGTACAGCAGCTTGTGCACTTTGGAGAGGAGCGTTCGGAGCAGAGGGACCAGGAATACGTACGTCTCCTCTTCCTTTCTTCTCCCAACCACCTCTTCATCCTTCCGTCTCCTGTCCATCTCCTTCTGTTCCCCAAGAGAGCGCTGAAGGATGCACTCAACCCGGCCGAGCAGGAAACATGCCTCGTCCTGAGACTCCACCGTTTTCATCTGTAGGATCCCATTCAGCTTTGCCGTTGCCATGGCGCACACCTAACACACACATCATTATTTGTTTAGTTTCTCACAATCACTGAGGTTTGAGGTGTTACCTTCTGGTCACTACCACAGATCCTTAATCTTAAACTGAGTTTTCAGGTTCATATGAGGATTCCTAGGAATTCAAAAATATCAGTGTTTGAAACTCTGAGTGCTGGACCCTACAGACACTGACCTGAGGGTCAGGCTGGGCTATAAATCCGAGTAAGAGTCTGAGGCCGAGCTGTGAGAGCTGGAGCCATTGTGTTCCAGCAGTGTACCACACCATGAGGCCATCCATCAGCGTGACCGTGTCCTCCAGCAGCCTCTCGCTCCACAGTGCCGGATTTACAAGCCCCTCGGCCTGCAGGAAGTCCTGCACCACATGCAGCAGTCGCACCGCGTTTTCCGTGTGCTCTGGCAACGTGGCTGCTGCACACTCCCGGTTATCACTCACAGCGCACTCCAGCATCCGTTCCAACAGACTGCACACACATGCACACAGAGCAGGGACAGTTATAAACAGATAAAAAAAACGAAAGAAGTCACTAAACATAACAGTGTGAGCAGAGTACCTGAGTTTGATTTGGTCGACAGGCAGCAAGAGCTCGTTAGCTGTGCCCAATTTGGTGAGAGCAGAGAACACCTGTCCCCTCTCCAGCCATGCTGCATCATCCGAGCCAGACACACCCTTCCACATTACACACAGCACTATCTCCAAAATCATCCGCACCAACTCCTCCTCCGTGCGCTACACACACACGCACACACACTGAAATCACTTAATGCTTGGTAGTTTCTGCTAATCACAAACAGAAGAAATGATGGATGCATGAATGGATGAATTGATGGTGAATGGATTGACAGATGGATGGATGGGATGGACAGGGGGATGAATGGATTGGACAGACAGGTGAATAGATGGATTGTAAGGGTGGGTAGGTGGTTGGGTGGATGGATGGAATATACAAGCAGATGGATTTAATGATGGACAGATGGACAGGTGAATGGATTGACAAATGGATGGATGGACAAGTAGGTGTGCAAATGGATGAGTGGATAGACAGATGGATGGATGGATGGATGGATGGAAAGGGGGATGGATAAACAGGTAGATGGATTGTACAGGTGGGTGGGAAGATGGATGGATGGACAGGTGGTTGTGTAGATAGACAGGTGGCTGAATGAACAGATAGATGGATGGGCAATTTGTATTATACCATTCCTCATAAAACAAACACACACAGTCACACCGTTTTACCTCTGTGCTGTTAAAAGACTCTCCCAAAGAGACGTTATCGCTGAACAGGAAGCTGTCATCTCCCAGAGAGGAAGTGGTTTCTCGTTCTGGGGCGGTACCTAGGAAAGGCTTGGTGTTCTCCAGTGGTGAGGGAGTCTGACTTCCGCTGTCACCCTGCTCGAGCGCATGAACCTGGCTCAGGTCCAGACTCAGCCCCCTGCTCTGTGAGGTTTCGCTGGGTGTTTCAGACAGAGACAGCACTTCTCCATTCTCCTCCAGACTCTCTACACACACAGGAAGTTCCGCCCGGCTCGAGCCGATGCTGCCCAGGCTGGCCGAGTCGCCCCGCCCCGAACCGGACCCGGAGTCACTGCTGCAGCTCCGCACTAGCACACGGATCAGGGTGTCCTGCCAACATGGCTGATGGGACATCTGCAGTGCGGCGTCTGCCTGAGACTGCACCAGGGAATATAACTACACACACACACACACATACAAACACAAAATTATAGTTGATTATAAATTGACTACTAAAATAATATATTTTAAATGGCAATTTATAACTTCATATATATCTGAAGAGTATGCAGGAAAAATATTAGAATACAAATAATAATGTATATACACTATATGACAAACACAATTTTGTATGTTTGTATTTTCATCCATTTATGGTTACACTTAATGCTGTGGAACGTCTGTTAAACAAGTCAGTTCCAGTTATCACTCATGTTATAGCAGTTCTAAACAGTAGTTCCCTCGCTAGCCTCCATTTTTCATTTGTCTTGACATTAATAATACAAAAAAACTCAACTGAGAGAGAGAGAGAGAGAGATTTATGGTGCTGAGTTTAATGTACATAGTAATAAATCCTCCAAGCTCTTACCCTCTTGCAGACGAGCATGCGCACACTCAGCTCAGCTCGATGAGTCAGCTGCACGAGAGCCATCAGATCCTTATAGTTCACCACAGAGTCTATAAGTCAGAGGTCAAAAGGGCATAAGGTCAGAGCCTGTCAATCAAGGGGTATATCTCATTTCTCTAATTGCCCCTCTTCATTTCCTTTCCTCACTTCTTAACTCCTCCCTCTGAGTAAGTGAGGAAAGGAATCTAGAACAGAAGGAAATCAAGGACAAAAATGCAACAGTTTTGTGCAATTTGTCTAGGGATATATTTACATCTTCTCATCTGACAATATGATATCATAGATGTGACACACAGAGGTTTATTATGTTCACACAGACCTGTGTGGAGGATTTGGTTGAGGAGGCACTTCACTAGCGTGGGGGTGATGTGATGTTCGGGTAAGAGGAGTGTAAGGCCGGAGTAGCCCACTTCTCGTAGTCTCAACCGCTGCTTACTCTTCTCATACACACGGTCACACCTCAACATGCGCTCAAACAGCTGCACACACACACATACACCTGAAGTCAGCATGAGGTAACAGCATTTAATGTTCCAATACAGGATTGTAAACAGTCAAAGTAAGCCAAATACCAACACGTACTGACATTCCAGATACACAATTAACCAGTGTGTGATGGAGAATGGTGGAAAATGGTGAATGTTGGTGCAAGATGATGAAGGCTGGTGTAAGATTATGAACAATGGCATAGGTTGGTGAGCAATGGTGTAAGATGGTGAACACTGGTGTAAGATGGTGGTGTAAGATGGTGAATGTTGGTGAAAGGTGGTGGTGTAATATGGTGAACGCTTGTGTAAGATGAGTGAATGTTGGTGCAAGATGGTGAACACTGGTTTAAGACAGTAAATATTGGTGTCTGATGGTGAATGTCGGTGTAAGATGGTGAACGTTGGCCTAAGATGGTAAATATTGGTGTATAAGATGGTAAGATGGTGAGCATTGCCATACAATGGTCAACAATGGCATAATATGGTGAATTTCAGTGTAAGATGGTGAGCACTGGTGTAAGATGGCAAACGTTTGTGTAAGATGGTGAATGTTGGCCTAAGATGGTGAACGTTGGTGTAAGACGGTGAACGCTGGCGTAAGATTGTGAACGTTGGTGTAAGATCGTGAATGTTGGCCTAAGATGGTGAACATTGGTGAATGTTGGTATAAGATGGTGAATGTTGGTGTGACCTTGAAAATGAGCTCTCTGAGGCGGTCAGAGTGTTTGTGATTGAGCAGCAGGGCATAGCAGGAATCGGCCGCTCCCGGCTCGAACAGCAGCAGGAAAAGCTGATCACGTGACACACTCGTCTGGAGAAGATTCAGCAGCAGCTCTAAAATACTACACAACTACAACACACAAAACACAATCAGTAACAACTTCAACATTACAAATACACAAACAATTCAGCTTAGAGAAAATTCTGTATATTCTACATCAGCTCTGAGCCAAAAATACACATTACAGGACAGGGAGGAAAGCAGCTGTTGACGTTATTTTATATGATGACAACTACCTAACACTTCATTGCTGTTTTCAATCTGATGTTTATGCAATATTAAAAGTGACATGTCAACCTGTAGTTGCTCAAATCACTCAGCAGTTCAGCAGCATCTTCATTAGGATACAGGTTCATCATACTGCATCACCTAACTCAATCCTTTAATTTCTCAATATAGAGTTATCGCTATAGCAAAAATGGAGCAGCCTAGTTGGTTTACTGATCTTGGGTTTCATATGCTACCTGCCATGTCAACTACCCAAATGTAAACATGGGAATTATTTCTAATCTGTGGTGAAACTGAATCGTATTGGGTGTTTTGAGCATTGTGGTATGTTGTGTAATGAATTAATTTTGTGAGCAGAACAATTCTACAAAATAGGCAGTGCACTAAAACTTATGATGTATGATGACAATGAAGCACATCCCAAACGTGATGCCATGGTTCCTTTCCAGTTGCCATGCTGCCCAATGAGATAGGAATAGAGATGTCACGTTGGGAGATTTGATGGTAGGATTATAGTGTGAGGAATAATTACTGGTTTTATGTTTTTATTTTGTAATTTATTATTAGGAACTATGGAAGGATAAAGAGGATAAAGCCTAGCCTGCATCAACATTGCATTTTTAAGACTTTTGGTCACGAGTTGGATCACAAGGCTTCTAAAATAGAATTTTGCCACAGACCATAATCGCCACGGTAGACCATATCATTTTTAATCATGGTTAATTGTAAACCAGTTAATCTTAACCTTTGTAGACAGGAAGCTTAATAAAACTCCAGAATGAAACCCAGCTACTGATTAGAGTGACATGCTGTTCTAATCAAATTAGTGACATGTGACTAAGAGTAGGCAGGAAAGCCTGCAGGAACGACATGCTTAATTAAATGACATTTTACTGAATTAAAGGGCTCAGTGGAACAGAACGACACAGTAAAGAGGTGACCTGCTTTTAATTTGCACTTCAGCAGAGACAGATATCAAAACCATCAAAGACAGTGATTCTGCGTAGAACGCACAACACAAACCACGTTGGTGTGTGTTGGAGAACGCTGGTGCTTAAGAGAGATGGACGAGGTTAGTGTTTGATGGCGAATGTTGTTTTGCAATGGATAATGTTGGACCCTGATGTCAGGTAGCTTGTAATAAGATGATGAACGATGGAGAAAAACCAGGCTACATTTCAATATTTAATCAATAATTAATAATTCAATAATTTAGATCTCAGGCACTTATGTGAATAATACCCTTAAACAGCATTCTATAGTTTTTCGCCCTATCCCTCACCTGCTCTTCATCTCCGATAGCAGCAATGTATCCCAGAATGCTCTGTATCTCTTCCTGACTCGTGCCTTTGCTGATGTAATACTTGAGAAGGCCACAAAGGGATGCTCTGATGGTCCGAACATCATCCTCGCTCATATCGCCCTCGCGATTCCCACTGTTCAAAGAGAAATGGCAGGATGGGGAAAAAGATGTGCAGAAGTGAGGAGAAAAGAAAAATATTCTAAATATTTATTAAACGGCTTAAGATAGGACCATCCTGCTGCACGTGTCTGAGTTTCAGTAGTCATTAACACACCTTCATCTACTTCCTCTACCACCTACACCACACAAATATAGCTGAAATGATCTGCTCAGGGATTTACATAATTAATATATCAGTTTATTATTAGAGTTAGATTATGTGAAGCACTTACGTGAATGAGCTGTTAATATAGAAATAACAACACATTAGAACAAGTGCATTAATATAAACCTGTGATTGAATTACAGTTAAAACTACTGTTAGAGCTTCTGTCCTAGAAAATTACATGAATGAAATGCCATTCACAACTGAGAGAGGAAGCAGACGAGGGTGTATTAGGAACAGTAACGAAACACAGGGTCGGAGTATTACAGTGACTAACATTAATGCTATGCGTGTGAGGAGTGAGGCATTATGGGAAATCTATTCTCACCTATAGTAAAGGCGGACCGTGTCGAGCAGGAACTGCACTCCAAATTTTTTCCTGAACTGCTTCCTGCTGTCTTTGACGACGGTGGACATGTACTGGATGTGACCTTTAGCACGACAAATAAACACCCTTAACACAGAAGAAATTAAAACATCCACCCACATGCACATACACCCATACACACACCCCACACAGACTGACCGATGCGCAGGGGAAAGTCTCCTTGGTTCCAGATGTTGAAGTTGAACAGCAGGTGTGTGTGGAGCTGTTGCAGGAGGTGGGGATTCTCGTATGTCACCTGCTCAATCAACAGCTGTACAGCGACCAACACACTCACATCCACAAGAAAAGCAGGCAGCTACTCATACACACAGGCACGCGTGCACACACACACACGCACGCGCGCACAGAAAAAATTACAATATTGGTATATTAATTCATATTACAAGTAAGATCATTTATCTTAAATAAATACTGTAAATGAAAACAGACATTCTAATAACACTAATTTAAATCAAGAGACAGACAGACAGACAGACAGTATGTCAGACAGTGGTGTGTACCTTCTGCAGCAGGGCAGCGAGGATGGCCACGCCATGTGTGTGCAGCAGCGTCTCCTGGTTTATTGTGTGTCTGTGCAGGAAGTGCTTCAACACTAACAGGAAGGTCGCAGCAAGATTCTTCTCCAAACGGGCCTCTGAAACACACATACACACACACACACACACACAGCAACAATGATTAAAATGTTAATGAGATCCAAGACCAGAGCTCGCTCACACACACTCACACACGCACACACACACCTGAGGCTCTATTGGAAGGCAGTATGACCCAGTCTCCATCAGTGGGTGTGGTAGACTCAGGGGTCATGCCCTCTGACCCTGAGGAGCTAGCGAGCTGTTCAGGGGTCAACAAGGTCAACTGCTCCAGAACGGGGAAAAGCACAGGAAGTCCTCCGATACAGTTAATGATGTCCTACACACACACACACACACACACACACAAGCATGTAATCAGTGAAACACAATGCATGAAGACACGTGTGTGTGTGTGTATGTGTGCTGCCTCTCCCACCTTGACGTCCCAGTTCACCACTTTATTCCCCGTCAGTCGTCCGTGTAGGAGATTAGGGGACAGGTCCACACAGATTGGGTTCCTACAGGCCTAAAAGGAGCCAGGGGACACATTTCAGCACTGCATGTCCCAAATCACACTGTATTCACTGTGTAGTGCACTACACTACAAACTCAAACTCTACCTATAGTGCAATATGTTAATGTGCAAACACACCCCAGAAAGGACAGAATACCCAGAATGCAGTGCAAGTGAGGTGTGTGGTTTGGGACATGTCCAAAATGAGTTGATGATGATGATGGTTATGATGAGGCATTTGTGATATCGTTCACGTGGCCTATATACTAACTAGTGCTTTTGGTTTGGAACATGTCCACAGTGGACTGATAACAGTGAGGTGTTTTGCCATGGTGTGTATGTAGCCTATACTAAATAGGGTGTGTGGTTTGGGACACGCCCACATTGAACAGTGTTTCTATGGCTAAATCTACTACTGTACATGACTTGTTCTGTTCTCTATAGAAGTGTGCTACATCCACTCACCTTTGGTGAATAGTGTAGGAGGAGTTTGGTGCTGAGGTCACCAAGCTCCGCCTCCTGACTTTTAAAGGGAGAAATGCAGTTTGGCCCTGAAACAAGGAGTTGAAGAGTTTACTCTCAAACTGTAAATGTGGACATGACGTGTTAGAGACAGGACACTTACCGTCTCTCTCTGTTCTACATGTCTACCTGTCTGTCTGTATTTCAGTCTAGCTGTCTGTCCATCTGTCTCCGTATCTGTTTCCCTATTACATAGATTGTATCTATCTGTCTATTTTTAGTGTATATCTATCTGTCTTTCTGTCTATTTGACTGTATACCTGCCTAACTGTCTGTCTGTCAGTCTGGACACCTGTCTGTCTGCATGACTGTCTATCTGTCTGGATACCTCTCTATCTGTGTGACTGTCTGTTTGTCTGGACACCTCTCTGTCTGTATAACTGCCTCTCTGTCTGTCTCAACACCTGTCTGCTGTCAGTCTGGACACCAGTCTGCATGTGTAACTGTCTTTTCCAACTGGCAGTCTGGATACTTTTCTGTCTGTCCATCTGACTGTCACCCTGGACACCTGTCTGTATACATGTCTATTTGTCTGTATATCTGTCTATTTATTACTCTGTCCATCTCTCTATTTCTCTATGCACATCTCTAATAGTCTGTCTGTTTGTCTCTCTCTCTGTCTGTCTGTCTCTCTGTACAGCTGTATACCATACCTGTGTTGTACAGAGCTCTGATGGTGTTGGTGTTCAGAGCCTCACTAAACACCATCACAGTGCTCAGGTGTCCCTGCAGAGATGTAGGTCGTCCCCACTCACTGTCCTGCGTCCCCGGGGAGATCAGAGCCAGCCTGGACAGTCCCCCCCACACAGATGTGCGGGACGGAGGGGGGTCGGCGATCTGAGACGGGGGAGGGGTGGTGGTGCGCTGACCTGCCGAGCCGATACAGCATGACGTGAACACCTGGGAGGAGAAACAGAAAAGAACGTGTGTCATTGCGTGTTTCCATCAGTTCATCAGATCATTTTTACATGTCAATCTACCTGTCTAACTGTCCACCTGTCTTTGCATTAATTTACCTGTTTATCTATGTATCCGTCCATCTATTCGTCTGGACACCTGCTTGTCTGGACACCATCTATCTGTGTGTCTATTTATCTATACAACTGTCAATTTACCTGTATGCCTATCTGTCTTATGTCTTAACTGTTTATCTGTCTGTTAGTCTGGAAACCTGTCTGTGTGTTTAATTGTCTAGACAGCTGTATATGATTTGTCCATCTGTAGAACTGTGTCTGTCTGGACACCTATCGATCTGTGTATTTAATTGTCTAGACAACTGTCTATGACCTACCCATCTTTACAATTGTCTGTCCGTCCCCCCTCTGTCTATCTCTCAGTCTGTACACCTGTCTGTCTGTGTCTGTCAGTCTGGATGCCTGTCTATCTATCAGTGTGTTTTTCTGTCTAGACAACTTTCTATTATTTGTCTGGCAGTCTGGACACCTGTCTGTCTATCATGTGTTTCCATCACTTCCTGTCATATATTCAGAATGTTCTGAAAAAGCGACAACATGGCATCATTATCTCTATCCGCATCTATTTGTTTCTCAATTCCTGCTGTAACAAAAAGGTTGTTGCATTAAGAATAAATTTATTCTCGCAGACGAACATGTTTTTGCATGCTACGTGTTTTTTTTTTCAGTCTATAACATTCTCACAGAGAACCAGATAAAGAAAATAAGATGGAACAATGGAATATTCCCCACCTCATATTTATCTGATAGATTTGTTAATGATGCTAACGCCCTATTATGGTAGTGCGTGAAGAGTGTGTGTGTAGTACAGAGAAGGTGTACTTCATAAGCACCTCGGCCATGTTGGGGTACTTCAGCTGTGCTGACAACTTCAGCTGCCCGTCCACGTAGATGTAGACGAGACTCTGTCCAAACGGTCTCTTACCAGGAACATGCACCACGCCAATATAATGCTGAAAGACAAAATAAAGAGAAACATTTTTTGTTTTCTATAATCCTCACATATACTGATACTGATGTCTGGAAATTGTGCAATACATCTGCTACTTCACACACTGTGTATTTTATCACTTTATCATTGCGGTTATTATTATCATTATATTAGAACAGGTGCACCTTTCATAAAACACTCACATTTTATTCTATTTAGTACTTATCACTTATTGTTTCATTATATTTCTGTTGTATTTGCTACAATTTGCACTGTGCTATTTGGAACAATACACAAGAACCTGTCTGACTGTCTGTCTGTCTGTCTCGCTATTCTTCTACCTGAGTATATGTCCAATTCATCTGTCCATTTGACCTTCTGTCTGACCGTTCATCTGTCTTTACATCTGTCTGTCTATCCATTGCTCTGACTTTTTTGTCTCTTTGTATGTCTATCTGACTAACAAACTGCCTATCCATTACTGTTTCTTTATCTGACAGTCTGTCTATTCATTGCTCTGTCTATCCATTTACTGACAATCTGTCCATCTACACGACAATATGACTATCCATCTGTCTAATGTCCGTCTGATTAAATGCCCAGCCCTGCTCTCTCAGAGTGAATGCTGAGTGATGTAAGAGGGAATCCTGGGTTATGTGAGAGGGAATGCTGGGATATATAGGTTTTGATGTATAGTGATGTCACTGACCCACAGTGAGTCACAGAAGCAGTAATCAGGCAGCGTGACAGTGACGTATTCCTTTTTACTGCACACCGCCACCACCAGAGAGCCAGAGGAGCTTATGAAGGCCTCGAAGCCTGTACCTCCTGGCGTGAAGAAACTACACACACAGACACACACACACACACACACAGAAAACGCATGGTTTGTTTGAAGGGAAATAAAGCATAGTCACTAATTATTGTATTCCAACCAAGACAATATTATGATGCACCCTGGTTGGCCCCACCCCTTATACCCCTGAATCTCTTCTACCTGTATAACTGCTTCCTCTTCTCGCCCTTGCCGGCTGGTCCCAATTGGTCCTGATCCAACGACAGCCAGGCCAAGAAGCTAAAAGCAGAGCCTAGCCACCTGGAAATGGTCGGTACAGCAATACCTGCCATGGGCGGGGTCAGGTCGAAGTAGTGTGTTGCGCTATGGAGCGTGTGTTTCCGGAGCATGGCAAGTAGTGAGCGCAGCACCGGCTCAGTGTAAGGATGAGGGCGGTTCTCAGGGTTCCGCAGGAGGCCCAGAAGCCGCTGGAGCTCGGCACCGCTCAGAGACTCTGCCCCCAGAGCACCCAGAAGGGCCAGAAGGCTCTCTGCACATACACGCGGCAGATGAGTATCTCTCTCGAGCGTGGAGAGAACACACTCTGGCATGCGCGCGTTGACGCAGGCGGCCCGTGTGCGCCGGTTTAAGGCGCAAATCCTCCGTAGTCGATCAGCCACGAAGATCTGAAGCTCGGCCGAGTCGAGTTCCGGCAGCCAGCGGATCAGGAGGAGGAGTGGCTCCACGTTACTGATCCCCAAAAAACCCACAGAGGAATGATCACCCTCCACCGCCTACAGAGGCAGACACAAATACACAGATTAAAGCCTCACATGTGGACGACATGGACTGCACCACTGCTGTAATCCATGGTACTTGGAAAATGGTGAAATGGAACAGTCACCGTGGAATTCCACTTCGAAAACAAATATGCTGAGATGAATAAACATGGTAGGGGTGTGTCTCACCATGTTCATGAGCTCCTTCAGCAGGTTCCTGGACGGCTGTCCCAGAGAGACGAGCACCTCATACAAGTGGGTGTAGCCAATCCTCTCCTTAAACACTTCCTGAATGGGCGGAGCTTATGAGTAATCAGTGCTAGAACTTGGCAACATGACTTATATGTGTGTCGATGAGACTGACCTTGGCGGCTGGCGATTTGTGCATCACCGTGGTGAGGGTTTTGATCGTTGCCACGGCGAGAGAGTCCAGCCTGCCTTCAAATACCTGATGGGGGAAACACACATCAATCAACTGACATGACCAACAGCGTTTCAGCACGTTCTATTACTGCCTTTGCTTAGATGGTATGGAAATTTATAATTTAATTAAGAATGAGGAAGTATAATTATCAAAATTAAAATTATGATCCATCTTTTGGACACATGATAAAGGCAGCAGTAGAAAGTGTGGGTTTCTTATTAGGAGGACAGTCCCACTTATTATTACATGTCCTGAATTATTTAAAGGTTTAGTACAATATTCTTATAAATGTATGCACGTTACATGTGCATGAATAATGGACTTACCTTTTTGTTATTTAAAAAGAACTAATGCATTACATGCATGTTACGTAATTACCACAGTAACTACATGAATAACATGATATGAATATGAATAACATTGTACTAAACCCTTAGATAATTCATTAGGTTATGGGAGCCGATTGTGTTTAGTATTTTTGGGAGAATTTGTAGAGTATCAGTGACTGATTATTACTCATGTTTTACATTTGTTCCCTCAACCATACAGTCCCAGCGTGCTGCTCCAACAGTGAACTCCTCGATAAACATACAATGCAGTTTACGTGTGTTTCCATCCACTCATTTCTCAAATCTGAGGCTGCACTTCTGGATCTTCTACTACAGCAGTGCTCTCAGTCCAATTCCCGGACTTTTCACTTCTCTAACACAATTTAGGCTTGCTTTTTTTTTTAGCTAATTAAAGGTTTAATCAGGAGAGAAAACACAGACATGTGCAAGACAAGCGTACACCAGGACCCAGATTGAGAAACACTGTCTTTCAGAAGTGTGAAAGACACGCTGAAATGGCTGAGCTGCATTATTGGAAGATTTAGCACAGACAGCCATTAGGAGGTGCTCTTTTACCTTTTAGTCGTCAACTCATTACTTTGAGCTTTGCCTTTTATGAAGTTTTGTGGTTGTCACTAAATGTAAACTAGCTGTGCCGTGAACATGCTTGGTAATTTACAGCTGATTGATGTTCATCAATGTATGCATGAAAGTATGAAGAAATTCAGCGTTACCAAAACATTTGCAAATCTGGTGGGAATTTTTAGTTCGGTTTGGTGAAAACTTTTACACACAACTTTACTGAAAGATAAATGAGGTTTATTGTCTCAGTGTTTAAAAACAGCCATGGAACAGAAACTCAACAATCAGTTTCCATCCCGCTTTATTCAGGAAACACCTCTTGTGCAACAAATAGGTGGATGGAAGACACACATCTGTGTAGGGAACAAAACCCACACATACACAGCCAAAATGGCTGGCGGTTTTAAGAGCAGGGAACTGGACAATGAAGCATTTTTCTTTATATGACCATGCAGAAGAAGCACACATGCACACACACCACATTCACCCATGCATAGACATCCCCAACATTCATTTCTGTCCAGCCCAGTGCATCTTCATTAGCCCTGAAGGGTCACATGATCAGCTGTTAGAGAAAGCAGGAAGTGTTTTGGCGCTGGCTGGACAGGGACAGACATACAGCATGGAGTGAAAGCCACACACAACGCAGTCTGAAGTTCCAGAAGACATGTGATGAGCTTAAACTCAAACAAAGGAAACTCCCTCTCAGTCAACAAATAAGAGGGTATAAAGAGGAAACAAAAGCTAAAGAAGCAGGATGGACTACAATCATCATAGGCAGTATGAATGACCAAGCAACAGACCACTCCATCAGAGGCCACCATGTTCAATTCAGTGTAACTTCAGCTGGGTGTTGAATGGCAGGGCTTTAGTTTCCGTTTTTTTAATTGAGGTGGGTGTAGCTTTAGGGCTTGTGTGTTTGTTTTTGGGGCCTCGGTAGTTGGAGGTGAGGTCTTTGGATCTTGTGTTCAGTTTAAATCAATGTTTGAGGGTTTTTGGACGTCATCCATTCAAGTTAGGGATACTTGGGGTGCTTTAGCTTTCGTAGGATTAGTTCACACAGGTGTTTGGGGTATACCATGGCCAGTTCAGGTGTGGGTTTTAAGCCTTGGATGTTTAGTTCAGGTGGATGTCGGGTTCATTTAAGGTTGGTGTTACATAGCCTTTGAATGTGATGAGGAATGCAAGTGGGTGTGGCCTCGTCCTGGAGTGGCCCAGTCGGAGGAGTGGCAGGTGCAAGGTGACAGGTGGGCGGTACCTGGCTTTCAATCTCTCCTGTCAGTAATCTGTTGGTTAAATCTTTCTGTTCTTTGTCTGCTGTGGCGAACCTAACGTTTACCAGCTGCAGCCCGCACACACAGTTAGACAGGAGGAGAGGAGACAAGTACAAAGGGTTAAACTTTATAAAAGGTCAGGAGGTCAGAGGTTACAGCATGAAGTGCCTTAAGCATTCCATTCCTAAAGAGAGAAAAACATGCACGCTGAGTAAGCAGACTATAGTTTAAGAGAGCGTGCATGTGACATAGAGGCTCTACAAAGAGAGAAGAGAGACTATAACACATAAACACACTAAAACTACAAAGACAGATTAATATGATTATACTAATTAACTTACCACTCACATACAGAAAAATACAGCAAGGGTTCAAAAAACCAAGTGTACTACCAAAAGTTTATATATCACTAACACACACAAGCAGTTTGTGAACTAGAGTAAGAGGATTTGCCTCTTATACAGCTAAACTCTCAGTTTTCTGATACTAGATGGTTGAATAATAAAGACCAGCTGAGTGAAATGGTGTATTATTTGGTGGTGCTCTCGGAGTGTGTGATCCGAGTGTACAATAAACAATAATATACCTGTTTCATAGTCATACAGTAAACTCAACAGGGCTTAATATGAATCTTTTGTAAGACTTCTGAGTTCTAAAATTTCAGTTCTGGGTTTTCTGCATTCTGAGTCGTTGTTTTTAGTAATTATATATACACTGTATTTCGAGGTCTGGGGTCTGAATGAGTTGGGATTGTTGAGTTCTGAGGTCTTCAAAAATTCTGAGTTCTGAACAAAGTTAAAAATTTTGCATTGTCAGGACTGGGCTCTAAATTCTGAATTACATTTTGAGTTTTATAGGTTTTTCATTCTGAATAATTTATGAATCCTTAAAAAGAAATTACAGAATTCTGACTTTCAGGAATGGATTCTAAATTCCATGGTTTAGGTGATGAATATGTTCTACATTTTGAGTTCTGGCTTCTTACTGTAGGATTTCTGAATTTCTTCTTCTGAATGCTGAATCATGGGGTTTGAATTCTAACTAAGCTCTGGGATCTGAATCTTAAAAAAGTTTAGAATTCTGGGTTCTTAATTATAAATAAGTTCTGAATTCTGAGTTTGGGTTTGGTTTTGAATATGTGAATATATTTTAACTCTGAATTTTAAACACTATCTCCATTCTGAGCTCTGAATAAATTCAGTTCAGAGTTCCGGGTTCTCAATTAAGCATACAAGTTCCGAATTCCAGGTTATGGGGTCTGTGTTCTGAATTCGGGGTTCTCCGAGTTCTGGGTTCTGTATGAGGTTTGAGTTGTGTGTTTTGGTTCTTACCTTGCTGTTCTGTAAGAGGCGAGTCAGGTGCTCAAAACAGTTGCTGTTGAGGAAGATAGCCTGAAGCACGGGCCGGTCAGAACACTCAAACATGTCCTGTATTGTTTCTGGTAGATAGATAGATAGATAGATAGATAGAGACAAAGAAAGAACAGATGATGAGGGCATTAGGATGAAGGTGAGCAATAATAAACTGGAGATAGCCCTGAGTAGCACACTTTCCTCACTCCACTCACCGAGCATGTTCACCTGCAGCGCCACCAACCGGCTCTCCCAATGGTGGGAACGGGGCGGGGCCAGGTGACCTTTGACTCCAGCCGTGTTGGGGTCATAGTTGAGCAGTTTGAAGTAGCTGTCGAGCACAGTGCTGATCTCCACCTGTCTCTGATCAGAGCTGCTGGCCAGCAGGCTGTGCACCACCTCCCTCAGACAGCACAGAGTGAGCACTGCCTTCCGATCTGGGGCGGCTCCGTCCCAATCCTCTCCATCCTCACCTTCCCCTATGCAATCGCCAGCACCCAATACACCCAATAACACCTCCATGGTGGCAGGGGAGATGGCCAGGAGAGCATTACGCTGTGGGGGAAAAAAGTGGTAGAGAAAACTAAGAGATCCATATAGCTCTGCTACGTTACGGGCCAATGCTGTCTTAGGTATTTATGAATTTATTTAAGTCACATAGGAGTGGGAAAAAAAATGCCCTGCCCACCCTGTTCTCTGATACGAATACTTCCTTATTGCTCAACCCCATGTTCACACCGGCAGTGACAGCCAGAAGTTGTAAAGTTGAAATGAGCCGTGAGGATTCGGAGCAGCAGCAGGCAAAGCAACCGTTTGTTACGTGAAGTGAGCAGGACAAGCGTAACGACCCAGATTTAGTGAAGTGACGCAACCAATGATAAGGAACGGTGGAATATTTCTTCTCCACAGATTTTACACATAAGCATTTCCCTCCAGAGTTTATATTTTTTTGGAAAGTATTCCTATTTTTAGTGATTATGTATACCTACTATAGCTAGCTAGCTGTATGGATATCACACAAGCCTTGCGCTACCAGTGTAACCATGGCAACAGGCAGTAAATATAAAACCACTTACCAGCGACCAACATAGAGTGGTTTGAGCAACACGAAGGGCAGCGAAAAATCACCGCCAAGTTAAAAACGTAATACTGATTATTACTGTTGATGATACCAAAGTGCAAAAGTAAACATCCCCACCTGTCCACCTGCAACTATGGATCCAAACAGGTGAAGGAGACAACACTTCAGACTATCCTTCAAGTGCTCACTCTCCTGAAAACACTCTGAAAACACACGCGCACACACACACACACACACACACACACATACACAGGTAATCAGTTACTGGGGCATCGTGTTATCTATGCAAAGAAAAACCTGCTGTTAGATGTGCCCTCTGGAGCTGCACTTGTTCACTCAATGGCCTCTCTGTGTGTCTCAGCTGATAGACAGAAGGGCAGGACAATTTTACACACACACATACACACACACATATACACACACATACACACACATACACACACATACACACACATACACACACACACAGAGACTGCTTTGTGCAAGGGCTGAAATGTTATCAGCAGCTCAGTGCAGCTTGCAAATATGGTACACAAAGAACAGATTCATCCAGAGAGAGAGAGAGAGAGAGAGAGAGACACAGACAGAAAAAAAGTGAGAGACAACAAAAGTGAGAGACAGAGAGAGACAGACAACTGTTCTGTTATCAAACACTTGTCTAGTACAATGTGTTTCGACTGGCTGAGAGCAGTACAGTGTGTTCCGACTGGCTGAGAGCAGTACAGTGTGTTCTGATTGGCTGAGAGCAGTACAGTGTGTTCCGACTGGCTGAGAGCAGTACAGTGTGTTCTGATTGGCTGAGAGCGGTACAGTGTGTTCCGACTGGCTGAGAGCAGTACAGTGTGTTCTGATTGGCTGAGAGCGGTACAGTGTGTTCTGATTGGCTGAGAGCAGTACAGTGTGTTCTGATTGGCTGAGAGCAGTACAGTGTATTCTGATTGGCTGAGAGCAGTACAGTGTATTCTGACTGGCTGAGAGCAGTATAGTGTGTTCTGATTGGCTGAGAGCAGTACAGTGTGTTCCGACTGACAGAGCAGTACAGTGTATTCTGACTGGCTGAGAGCAGTATAGTGTGCTCTGACTGGCTGAGAGCAGTACAGTGTGTACTGATGGACTAGGAACAATCAGACTTTTGGAGAAGATTCATAAGAGGGTCAAAAACTTGTTTGATGGTGTTTAATGAGGTGTTGATGGTGTTTTGTTCGTGTTGATGGAGTTTCAGCGTGTGTGGTGGCATTTGAGGGTGTTTCATAGTGTGCAGTGGGGTCTGATGGTGTATGATGGTGTTTGATGGTGTGAGGTGGCGTATGATGGTGTATGATGGTGTGAGGTGGTGTATGATGGTGTGAGATGGTGTGAGGTGGCGTATGATGGTGTATGATGGTGTGAGGTGGTGTATGATGGTGTGAGATGGTGTACGATGGTGTGAGATGGCGTATGATGGTGTATGATGGTGTGAGGAGGCGTGTGGTGGCGTATGATGGTGTGAGGTGGCGTGTGGTGGTATTTGATGGTGTTTGATGGTGTGAGGTGGCATTTGATAGTGTTGCATGGTGTGAGATGGTGTTTTATGCAGAATGGTGAAATGTGTTACTCACGGTAGAAAAAAGGAACAAACTCGACGGTTAGAGGAGCTGCTTTAAACTTCTGTCTGCTCTTCTCCACGGTGCTGATCTGCTGCCTAAACACACACACACACACACACACACACACACACACATATATATATATATATATATATATATGAGTATTATATGAAAATCAATAACTTACTGTTCCACTATTATTATTCAAATGACCATTAAATAAGTCAGTATGATGACATCATCAGTGTGACACTCCTGTTTATTTAAACCAAACAAGGCTAGCAGAACCGCCAATCAGACATCAGACAGACGTCTTTCCCCCACCACATCACGTCACAGGCGGGATTTTTTGGAATAGAAGTGGGGAAAAAAAATTAAAACCACATCAGTTGTTTTGGCTCCAAACATGTCAGGTGTGGTCGATCAGCTTAATCTGTGTCTGTGTGTGTGTGTGTGTGTGTCTCGGATTACAGAGCTGTTGAGGCGATTAGCGAAATAACAAAACACAGGTGTGTTAGATTAGCGTGAAGCACTATAGCGTACACTGTAATACAGAGAACACCTGTGCCGCAGGATGGTTGGTAAACATGTGGGTTTGTGTGTTTGTGGAAAAATATAAACGCCCGTGCTAACTACTATAACAGCCCAGAGCAGTGAGGGCTCATGGGATATGTGAGTCAACACTGTGACCTTTCAACATGAAGTGAGGAAACACTTGTAACTTACCCTGGATTTGAGAAATGCACCTTAGAACAAAGCTAGTTTTCATTCTACTGTATTCTAGCTGTAAACACAGATTATAAACAAGGCAGTACAGTACGACATCACTGTAAACATATGCCTAAATATCATCAAAACATATGCCTAAACACCTGATTGGCGAGTTTTACCTGTGTGTGTGTGTGTGTGTGTGTTTTTATTTTTCTAGAATATTACCCTTCATTCACACTGGTTTATTTGCCTTTAAGTGTCATTTATATTTACTGAAAGTCATTTATGAACGTTAGTGTGATGGAGTCTGATGGAGAGTATTGGTGCATGATGGAGTCTGATGGAGAATGCTGGTGTCTGATGGAGGTTAATGAAGAATTCTGGTGTTTTATGGAGTTTAATGGAGAATGCTAGTGTCTAATGGAGGTGAATGGAGAATGCTGGTGTCTGATGGAGTTTAATGGAGAATGCAGGTGTCTGATGGAGGTTAATGAAGAATTCTGGTGTTTTATGGAGTTTAATGGAGAATGCTAGTGTCTAATGGAGGTGAATGGAGAATGCTGGTGTCTGATGGAGTTTAATGGAGAATGCTGGTGTCTGATGGAGTTTAATGGAGAACGCTAGTGTCTGATGGAGTTTAATGAAGAATGCTGGTGTCTGATGGAGTTTAAAGGAGAATGATGGTGTCTGATGGAGGTGAATGAAGAATGCTGGTGTCTGATGGAGGTTAATGAAGAATGCTGGTGTCTGATGGAGGTTAATGAAGAATGCTGGTGTTTTACGGAGTTTAAAGGAGAACGCTAGTGTCTGATGGAGGTGAATGGAGAATGCTGGTGTCTGATGGAGGTGAATGAAGAATGCTGGTGTCTGATGGTGGTGAATGGAGAATGCTGGTGTTTGATGGAGTTTAAAGGAGAATGCTGGTGTCTGATAGAGGTTAATGAAGAATGTTGGTGTTTGATGGAGTCTGATGAAGAACGTATGTGTACCCGTGTATGCGGTGTCTCCAGTTGTGGTATGGATCATACAGACTCTCACAGAAAGCCAGTGCATGTCGCACAAATTCCTCAGCCTGTGTCTGATCCACCAGCTCCTTCTCTTTAGTCTTACTCTTCAGCTATAAAGAGACAGACAGATTCATACAGTAACAACACACCTTCTCATGGATAGGCTTTACTTGGAAAGACAGACAGAGAGAAAGAGAGAGAGAAACCTGCTGGATGTAGAGCGTCGTCATGGTGATGATTTGATTGATGTAGGAGCAGGTACCGATTTCCTCCACATTAGACAGGTTCCTGTCAGAGACATCAGACATATCACACACACGTGCGCACACACACACACGGACACGGACACACACACACCCACCATTTCAGTGGAGAGATTTGTGTTATGCTTTAGAGCATTGTGTCAGGTCAGGTGTGTGCGTGTGTGTGTGTGTGTGTCATGCAGACTGACAGGCCATTAGTTCCAGCAGTCAGACTCGTTTTCATGCCATGATCATAATTCACACACAGACGCAGCTGGAGTGGAGCGTGAGTGTTTGTGGAGAAGACTGTGTGTGTGTGTGTGTGTGTATTATGGTGAGGTAATGGAACATTTCTGGCTTTCTAAATAAAGGAAAATAGACAATTTCTCGGACACAGAAATGACGTGTGCGCGCATGTGTGTGTGTGTGTGTGTGTGTGTGTGCGCGTGCGTATCTGTACTGCTATATTCATGAGAACTAAATATACCTTGCTGCATGCATAAATACAAGAGCTGAACATACATTGAATAAAAATATTAAATATACATTTAAAAGTAAAAGTAGCTTAACCATTATTTTGCGGTCAGTTAGTTATATTAAAAAAAAAAATAAAAAAATACACAGCATATGCACGTGTGTGTGTGAATGTATTTTTTGTTTGGACCAAATGTCCCAAAAAATGCAAGAGATACAAGAAAAAGGTTCGACCTTCTGACATTCAATCAGTGTATTTGATGAGGGTTAGTGTTCGTCACATGATCATGTAGCTTCAGTTAAACACTGCAAGTCTATAAGTCTATATTCTAAGTGTGTGTGTGTGGGTGTGTGTGTGTGTTTAAGAGCACAATGTGCTCACATCAGGTGTGCGAAAGGCGGAAAGCACCTGCAACTCCAGCAACATTAATTATTAATACAGAGCAAAAGTAGTACTCTCTGATTTTAGATCATGTTCACTTGGCACTGAGGCATGGTGGGAAATAATCCACTATCCGTATTAAAGTGTATTAATAGACTAATATGTTTTATTACATTTTTATGATATTACCTGATATTACATGTCTTCACTTGCATCCAGGTATCAAATATCTCTAAATAAACGTCTCCTAACAGAAAATATCACCATATCAACAATTAACATTTTAAGAAAAATCTGTTTATTGGGTGTCCATCATACAAGTCCTTATGCAAGCTGTTACTATAGAATGTATTAGAACGAGTGCATTACTATAAACCTGTGATTTGCAGCTGAACTACTGTCAGAACTGCTGTTATAGAAAATCAACTAACACCTTCTGACTAATCAGAATGGAGCATTCAGCAGTGCTGTGGTGTAATTATATATAATACAGTAGCCTAAACATTCAGCCTGACCATTGCAGCTTCCCATCTTCTAGTGTGGCACAGAATTATTATCTATACTTATAATAATATGATCTGAATGTAAGACACAAGCCTCAAATGACAGGAATTGTAAATGTCACAGCCTTTAAGCTGGCCTTTGCAGTGAAGCTCACACTGTTTTTGTGCTACTGTAGTGTGAGATAAACTTCATCCACCAGCGTGTAACATGAGCCAAAGAGAAGTCAGTTCTTTTTTGAGAATTATATGAGTTTCAGGCCACTTTAATGACATGGCTATCAGGAATCAAAGTGTAGTGATGTAAACATCCGGTGTTAAACCGTGAACCTTCTCTCAAAGGTGTAAGCCGAGCTCATGCAAAATATAAAAAAAATAATGTAAAATAATAAATATTTATTTATTATTCCTGTTAATCTTGTATACATCTCAATTCACTTCTCTCCAATTCTGGAGCGTGCATAATTGGATTTGCGTGTGTGTGCGTGTGTGTGTGTGTGTGTGTGTGTCACCTGCAGATGATGATGAGGAACTTGAGGAGCAGCAGAGCGAGGTGTTGCTGTTCCTGCTCGAGTCCGACTGAAGCTTTCTGAACGCACTGCAGCAACTGAACACGTAAAACCTGAAGGATGTTATCAGGGAGCAGAGACAGGACTGGGGGCACCTCCTCCACCCTACACACACACACACACACACACACACACACACACACACACACACACACCCCTCTCTAAATGTGCTATCATACATGCCTAAAGTAACACAAATGTACACACAAACAAGAAGCAAACAAGCAGCCTGGAACTAATTTACAGGTTTTACAGCAATGGGGGTGAATACTTATGCAATCACAAATTTTACATATTTAATTTCTAAATATTAAGGGCTGTGTATTATAGAAACACCTGTACACCTGATCATTCATCCAATTACCCCATCAGCCAATCATGTGGCTTATGTGCAGTGAATAAAATCATGCAGCTGCAGGTCAAAAGCTTTAAACAGTGTTCACATCAAACTTCATACAGAGAAGAAAAATCTGACTGAAACTGGACAAGAAAAACACCAGCATCCAGACTGTCCAGTTTCAATGACCTGTGCCCACTGCAGCCTCAGATTCCTGTTCTTGGCTGACAGGAGTAGAAACTGATGTGCTCTCCCGCTGTTGTAGCCCATCTGCGTCAGGGTTCAACATGTTATGAGATGCTTTTCTGCTCTCCATGGTTGTAAAGTGTGGTTATTTGGGTTACCGTAGCCTTCCTGTCAGCCATTGTCAGCCAACCTGTCTGGCCATTCTCCTCTGACCTCTCTCGTCAACAAGGTGCTTCTGCCTGAAGAACCGGATCTTTTTTCTGTTTGTTTGTTTTCTGTGTAAAGTCTAGAGACCATTGTGTGTACAAATCACAAGTCATCAGCACTTTCTGAAATACTCAAACTGGCACCAGCAGTCATTCCACGGTCAAAGTCCCTAAGATCACCACTGATTTTTTTCCTATTCTGATGTTTGATGTAAACACTAACTAAAGCTTTTGACCCGTATCTGAATGATGTTATGCACTGTGCTACTGCCACATGATTGGCTGATTGGATAACTGCATGAATAAGCAGATGTACAGATATTCCTATTAAAGCTGTGAGTGTACAGTATAATCTGAATTAGTGATTTCAATTCAAGCACTGTATCAAGGCTCATAGGTAAAATATATGTAAATATATGTAAACACACCCACGCGCACACACACAGGATGAACTTTGGGCAAGTTTATAGTCTACAGTATTTCTGGTTGGGAGCAACCATCAATATTCACTACTGACACATAAAACAGTACCTTTATGTTTAGAAATGGGCAGATATAGTACAAATGTCTGATTTCTGATAACATACAATAAATTGATTTTTTTGTTTTGTGTTTGCATTAATAAGTAATAAGTAAGTACTATTTTGAATCATGTGATTAGATTCAGAGCAGGAAGTGTCACTTGCTTTTAGATTTTATTTTGGATTAAACTGTCCAGTAGCAGTGTATATAGTATGAGCACTCTAACACTATAACAAGTGATACAAATGCTATGAGATACATACTATAAAAGAGCTTATGGTTATGATATAATGCATCAAAAGCAGCTCAGATATGAAGTAATGTACAAAAGTTGGCTTGGTCATGATGTAAATATAGTGGGAGAGGTTTTGACTATGTATTGGGGAAATCCATTATCAAACACTGACTTTCCACTACACACCATCCTTTTAAGTTAAAGCATGCAATACATTAGAAATGGAAGAAAAAAATTGTTATTTAACAATGTTTTACTTTTATGTATTAAAAACAAGCTAAATGTGAAGACTCTTTTTAAATCTGCATATTTTAATCAATAGTAACATGGGAGTTTATATGTACAATATGGCCAAAGGTTTGTGAACACCTGACCATCACACCCATATGTGCTTGAACATCCCATTCCAGATTTAATCCCCCTTTGGGTGAGGAGGCCTGGGGTTCAGTCAGTGTTCCAGTTCATCCCAGAGGTGTTCAGTGGGGTTGAGGTCAGGGCTCTATGCAGGACGCTCGGGTTCTTCCACTCCAACCTTAACACACCATGTCTTCATGTTCCTCGCTTTGTGCACAGGGGCATTGTCATGCTGGAACAGGTTTGGGCCTCTTAGTTCTGGTGAAGGGAAAATGTAATGCTACAGCAAACAAAGACATTCTATACAAGTCTGTGCTTCCAACTTTGTGGCAACAGTTTGGGGAAGAATGACATATGGGTGTGATGGTCAGGTGTCCACAAACTTTTGGCCGTATAGAAACCTAGAGAGTCCGTAGGGATTTAATAAAGCCGATGATCAGGCATGGGAAAGCTATGTGCTGGAACTAACAGGTCTCTCTCTCTCTCTCTCTCTCTCTCTCTCTCTCTCTCTCTCTGTTTGTGTGTGTGTGTCTCAGAGTGTTACATAATGTGCTTAAATAGTGAGTGTTTAAAGTTCTCTGCTTTTCTCTCTCTCTCTTGCTCTTGCACTCTCTCTCTCTTGCACGCCCCCCAGAAAGTACATTATTGTGCTTAACACTTATCCTTTTCTGTTCCCATCTCTCTCTCTCTCTCTCTCTCACACACACACACACACACATAAACCCAGATAACAGTCACAAAACAAGACCCTGACAGAGAGAACCCTCTTTATATTGTTAACTATGATTTAATTTCCTGAACAACAGTCACAATCTCTCTCGCCCTCTCTCACACCCCCCACCCCACCCCACCCATACCCCCCACCCACACACACAGACACACACACACACACACACACACTTTTTGTTAGCAAACCTAAATAGCATGACACATTGTGTATAGTGAAAAGGTTTTCTAGTATCAGGATTTTAAACAGTTAAAAGAATTAAGATATCTAGAGTGTCTAGTTTCTGCCTGAACTCTTTTTATCTATTTTATTTGTTTGTTTAAGGCGATTCATCAACATGTATAATCTGGTTATAAAAAACATTCAGATGCTGTTAATGTTCAAATTTCTACATGAAGTTATTATATTATGCATTTTCATGTATTCTGGTATTGGTATCAGGGTCAGTACTAGTTTTGCTTAAACATGGCCACCGTACCTGATCGGCTGTTTCTCAAAGTCCACATCCAGACTGCGATCATACGAGCTGATGAAAATCTCCAACCACAGCTTCAGATAATCAGGGTCCCTCTGAGAGAGAGAGAGAGAGAGAGAGATGGACAGAGAGACAAAAAACAGAGACAGAGAGAGATGGAGAGAGATGACAAAGAGACACAAGGAGAGACACAAAGACAGACAAACAAAGACAGAGAGGCAGAGACAGAGATACAGATATAGAAATAAAGGCAGAGAGAGACAAAGAGAGACATACAAAAAGAGAGACAAACAAAGAGAGACACAGACAATGAGACAGAGACAGGCACAAACAGAGAGAAAGAAAGAAAGAGAGAGAGAGAGCGAGACACAGAAAAAGAGACACAAAAAGAGAGAGACAGAGAAAGAGAGAAACCGAGACAGAGAGAGAGAGACAGACAGACAGACACACAAAGAGAGAGAGAGACACACACAAAGAGAGAGATAAAGATTGAGACACAGTGACAGAGAGAATAAGACACAGAGATACAGAGAGAGAGACAGACAGGCAGACAGAGTTAATTATAATAGATGACATATCACTATACTCTACATTATTAATGCAGACACACTGCACAGCTTCATGTGATTTTAGACACAGCCACAGGGGGCAGCAAGTTGTCATGGTAACCAGAAAAAACTTCCTCATGCCTTATGTCAAAACTTTAGCTAACTAACTGACAGGTAATTTTACTGAATACTATGATAGTCATGTACAATCAAAGTCATGTACAACAGCACTTTGCACGCGCACACACACACACACACACACACACACACAGGCGCACATGCACGCAGAGTGTTCAGTCGAGTCTCATGATGGTGTAATGTAACAGAAAATTTATGCTAGTGTTTCTGTGTCAACCCTAATGAAAGGCTGATGGTGACATCACACCATGTCTGTCCGTGACTGGCTGATCAAATTTAAACTGAAGCCCCTCCCCCACCGATACAGAGACACCGGTCACCCTGAAACACCTGAAAGGTGAGCTTATTATTTAGGGCTTAACATAACTGTTTTATGGGTGTGAAGGTTTCACTTATCTCACCTAAGAGTGTGTGTGTGTGTGTATGTATGTTTAAAAAAAACAAAAAAAAAAAAAAAAAAAACAGGCTTGATCACATTCAACAGTACTCATGTGAGTGTCTAACACATTCCTAACATTCCAGAAAAACAGGACAGGAGGAGAACAGGCTGGCGCACACGTGCGCGCACACACACACACTTGCCAACAATATAAGGAAATTAATTTCCCGCCTTTTGGAAAGTAGAAAAATGTAGAGAACAGACACAACGCACATAAACTGGTTGTGGGAACAAAACACTACGGGACGTGCTGTTATTGGAAATTAATCAACTTCAAGTTGCTAACAGTAACACTGCTTCATCACAGCACCGGATTGTTGATTACTTTCCTATAACAGCACAAATAAGTGTTTTATCCCTTTTATACCACAACAATTTGCCAACAATTATAATTTTTTATTTATTAAAGAGTGACATGCCATACTTTTTATCCATTTACGCTTAATGTTGTGGAACATCCAAGAATCAAGTTAGTTCCTGTTCTCACTTACATTATAGCAGCTATAAATAGTCGTTCCCAGCCATTCTCTCTTTTTCTTGAAGTAAATAAGACACAAAAACGCAGCTTGTCACATTAAAGTGAAACCAGAAAACATAAAATTCTCTATCTTGAAGACTTTCAAGTGGATGAAAACCTACTGCTACAAAGCGTTGATACTGGAGACTCTGACATATCATGAGAATTACAAACAGTTCACAGATTGAAGCTTTTGAAAACAAATAATAAACAATTACATGATGAAACTAATGTTTAATCCTGATCAGTGTTCCTGGGATTACATTAAAAGAATGAGACAGATATACAAGCATGCTAATCCTCCATCCATCACTACTGTGTGTGTCGACTGCACAGACCTCACGGGAAGTCATGATCAAAAATTCCTCCGGGTGAGGTCATTACAGCTGCCCATCACGGCTTGTGTGTGTATGTGTGTGTCCATGCCAACAGACATATCCAAAATCATCAAACTAGTGCTCTGTGTGTGTGTGTGTGTGTGTGTGTGTGTGTGCCTGTCTGTCTGTCTGTCTGTCTGGCAGAACACAGATGCCCAGTGAGGTTTTGGACAAGGCGTACAGAACACGCCCTGCTTATTTTAAGACTCTGCAGCTCCTGCTGTGTTACAGAGCACCACCATGTGTGTGTGTGTGTGTGTGTGTGTGTGTGCGCGTGTGTATACACATTAAACCAACACTAGGATCCTGAGTACTGTATTTATGTCATATTTCTGTAAACACAAACTTACTACTGCTACTGTAACTCAGCGTGTTGCTCAGGGTTCACTCCTTGGCCCGCTTATTTATTTATTTATTTATTTATTTATTTATTTATTAATTATTATTATTATTATTATTATTATTATTAAATGTATTTGTTAATGCTATGCTTGGGCGATAAAATACAGAGTCACAATCAGTTTTCACCTTTTTAAAGATGATACACAGATACATGTTAATCTGAAATTGTCATCTGCATTAAAGTCTACTTTCGTCCCGAATCTTTAAACTCAAGATGTCCAAACCTCAACACGGACATCTGAAAGCTTCCTCTTGTAGTGCACAACACTGATTCCCCTTTCTCGTGTCTCACATCCCAGTAATACTACTCGGCTTTTCCACTAACTGAACACACAGGATGCTCACGCCTTCATAAACACTCTGCAAAATTACTGTAATTCTTTTGCATTGGACTTCCAACTAAAACATTTAAACATAACCAATATACACTCCTGCTTATGATGGAGTAAACTGTAACGCTTTACACGGCTTTGCTCTCTCATACATTTCAGGACCTTTACCTTTACTAGTAGCAGCAGTAATAGTAGTAGTAGTAGTAGTAGTAGTAGTCATTGTCATAGTAGTAGTAGTAACAGTGTTAGTAGTAGTTACGCCTTCGGTTACTGCACGCAACCTCGGGGTAACCATGGACAATCAACTGTCCTTTTCCTCTCACATTGCTAATCTTACACGCTCATGTCGATTTCTCCTTTACAACATAAGAAGGATTCATCCATTTCTCTCCACACAGATGCTTGTTCAGTCCCTTGTCATTTCAAGACTGGACTACTGCAACTCACTCCTGGCAGGTCTGCCTCTGAGCGCCATTCGTCCTCTGCAACTGATCCAGAATGCAGCTGCACGACGAACTTCCTAAATTTTCCCACACCACCCCATTGCTGCGCTCCCTCCACTGGCTTCCTGTAGCTGCCCGCATCAGATTTAAAACACTGATGCTTGCCTACAAAGCCAAAAACGGACCAGCACCCACTTATCTCAAAGCACTTATCACACCTCGCACTGCACCACGCTCCCTCCGATCCTCTAGCACTGCTCGACTGGTCCCACCATCTGTCAGGGTACAAGGAAGGCATGCGTCAAGACTCTTCTCTGCTCTGGCACCAAGGTGGTGGAATGAACTTCCCCTAGATGTCCGAACAGCTGAGTCACTGGCAGTCTTCAAACGATGTCTAAAGACTTACCTCTTCCTAAAGTACTTAAATTAGCACTTAAAAAAAAAATAAATAAAAATTGTATTGTCTGAGCGCTTGTCTATTACCTCCCCAACAGAGTTTTTGGACTTACGGTATTCCTAGTTTGTGACCTAGCAAACCAGTATCAGAATGTATTTTTGCTAGACTTCAAAAGCACTTTTGTAAGTCGCTCTGGATAAGGGTGTCTGCCAACTGCCATAAATGTAAATGTAAATGTAGTAATAGTAACTAACAAAAGTAGTAACAGTAGTAATAAAAGTAGTAGTAGTTGTAGTAATAGTCATAGTAATAGTAATAAAAGTATAAGTTGTCAAAGTAGTAGTAGTAATAGTCATACTAATAGTAATATTAATAAAAGTAGTAGTGGTGGTAGTAATAGCAGTAGTAGTAATAGTAGTAATACTAGTAGTATTCTTGGCACTTTAAATCTAAACAAAAATATTCTAAAGTAGGATGGCACAATGAAATGTATTTTAATTATGATAATTGCTATTACTTATGAAAATGATACCTGGACGGAACGTTCATTAACACACTCATTCACACCTAGGGGCAATTTAGCACAGCCAATCCACTTACCGGCATGTTTTTAGGAGTTGGTAAAAAACCAGAGAACTCGGAGGAAACCCACATGGACACTGGGAGAACCAGGGACCCTGGAGCTGTGAGGCGGTGTGCCACAGTGTTACATAACAGTATGATGTTATTGTAATGATGTTAATGTATGATGTAAATGGTAATGCTACAGTTTAATGCTGGAGCTTGTGCTGTTCACATTGTTTATTTAGAGAACACTAAAAGAGTTTATCAAATCAGCTATTAGTTTACTTAAATACGAGTCAGACTGGCATGCAGAGTGAAATAACCAACACCGAGAGGGGTGTGTCTCTCTCTCTCTCTCTCTCTTTCTCTCAGACACACACACACACACACGCGCAGAGTGAAACCAGAGGTGCGGTCAGTGTTCATGGCCTATGACATCACTGTGGCACTCACAATATTTTTAGAACAAACAGAGACAGTGAGAGAGGTAGAGAGAAAGAGAGAGAGAGAGAGAGAGTGTGAGACAGAGAGAGAGAGAGAGAGAGAGAGAAGCAGAGAGAGAGAGAAAGAAAGAGTGATAGATAGATAGATAGATAGATAGAGACCAGAGAGATTGAGAGAGAGAGACCAATCTGTGTCAAGTCCTCTAAACTCAACAATGATTAAACAATGCACAGAGTGAAGTTAAATATTGTAATATTAATTTAAATGTCTAATGACTTTCAAATCCAAGCTAGATGATGGGCTAAAAAGTGAGTGTGGCTTCTTCGAGATCTATTTCCATTCATGGAGCAAAAATAAACAAAATTTTTGGTCACAGTGTGTCTGAAGTCAGTTACGCAATATTAATTTCTTGTTTATAGAACTGCTGTATACAAGCAATATTGCAGTCACAAGCATGCGGTTATACTGAATATCAGCACGGCTACCACTACCTGAGACCTACAACCGCACTCTTGCTCGTGCGATATTGCTTAATTATATGTTTCGTAATGTCTTATGTTATACATTCATGTATTGTTACTTTCGTTTACACCACAGGGCTGTTGAATTCTCAATTCTGATTGGTCACAATGTTATGATTCATGTACTGCAGCTGCCAATTACAGGTTTACATTAATGCATGTGTTCTACCGCGTTATCCATTCTGTAGTAACAACTTACACAGGAATTGTATGGTGGACGCTCCACATAAACAGATTTCAATACGTGTGTAATCATTGACATGGTGAAGTTGTCTATAAGGAGATGTTTATTTAACATTTATGGAAGGAGTCTCCAGTGTCAGCTCTTAGTAGAGAGGTTTTTTGACACAGGAAAGTGTTTTTCAATGCAGAGAGAGGACAAAAGAGAGGCTGGTGAGGAAATGACTGCTTGTAGCTGCTATACCATAAGCGATAACAGGAATTAACATGTTTCATGGACGGACTTTCACCAACAGGAACTAACACACTTTCACTTTTAGTTAAAGCTGTGGTTTAAACCAGCCTGAGAGGAACCCAATCACCTGACCCTGACTCCGCCCCCTACATGACAGTCAGGTTAATGTGTGAGAGAGGAGAACTTGGCTCTTAGCCTTTTAGAGTGTTAGAGCTGTCAGGTGATTCTTTGCCCAACCTGAAAGTGTGTGAGGGAATCAGTGAGGTTAAAGGTTTGTGTGAAAACCACAAGAAAATCTCTCTGAAAATCCCTCTGAAATGAAATCTCTCTGAAGCGCTCTGAATGCAGTCGTTTTTCATTAATACTTGTTTATGCCTTTCCTTACATGAATAACAGCACTAATCCTGTCAGTTAAAGATGTAAACTGTGTGTTGAGCTTATTGGTCAGTTTTATCCACTCTTTCACTGACTGGCCACAATTCAGTTTCAGGAGTGTAACTTATTTTCAGAGCTAGCAGTAAGCAGCTAGCTAGCTTTTTTCTACTCATGTTCAACGACATGAGAAATTAAACCAGATTCTCTACTGACTTTTGCAAAACAAATTTTTATTTGGGGTCTATGTTGAGACAAGATGGCAGCACAACACACCTCAGTGCTGTAACTACAGCGCACAGCACTCTTTCTGATTCCCACCACCTGCTGCACCACACACACCGGCTTTTACTAAGTGGATGGATGACACGATCTTTTCAGAATCAGGAACATGCAGGTATGTGAACACTGAAGAAACCAATAAAAAAGGTCTAGTGCAAAGCTGTCGTATAACTCTCCTGCTAGCTCCACAGACATGTCAGAAAACAATAAAGAGACTAGCCAGATGTGCCATGTGAAGAGAAAACATCAAACATTGGCCAACAAATTACTGGCTTTTTAATCGAGGGCACAAACACAATGTGCTACAGACTTCAGACACTTTCTTTATAATGAAAAAGACAATGACTATGAATTTATATACTTGTTTGTGTCTGTATTAATGCACTTAATTAGCTAACTAGCTTGTCATATGTTATTTCATGTGGTATTTATGTTAGCTAACATTTTGAAGCTAGTCAGTTAGGCAACCATGGGACTGGGCAACACACTGGAGCTTTCGCTTGCCCTTGACTCATTTTTTTTTTTGTTCTGGGAGCTTGTTTATTTGTTTATTTTTACAGTTTGCACTTGTCTTGGCATTCAATGTGGACAGCAAAGAAAGAATTTCATTGTACAGGGAAACTTGCTTTCCTCACTGTGCACATGACAATAAACGCTTTGAACTTGAACTTGAAATCAAAAAGCTTTCTGTAGCTGGCACTTAGTGTCATAGACACTTTTGAGACTTATAGATAGTTGTTGATCTTTTGGCTGCTCCCGGTCACTGGTCACTGATCACTGGTCCGCATGTTTGTTTTGGCACAGGTTTTTGTTTTTTAGGTTTCTTTTTTCCACAAGGTGGTGGTTATGCGATAAGTGCTTTTCAGAAGTGTTTTACCAACGTTATACACAATCAGGGCTTCTCCTTTAGTAAAAGTAAGTAAAAGTCTTTCATTAAATTCTTCGCAGTTCTCTATATTTAGCTAGCTCTAACCTCCTGTCCAAACTGTTAAAATTCTGCAAGGGTGTGGAGTATCTCAAACACTACTGGCTGTTGTACTGTATATGTATCAGTCAATCACTGCCACACAACATCACTGACTTCCTGTTTCAGATCAACGTGCAGAATCCACTCACAGCTAAGAAGCTATTCACTGGAGACTTTAAAGTGTTAGCCAATACTGTGCAGGTAGAACACTATAACACATACCCGCGTTCAGTGTGTTTCCTGCCAGACACCAGCAATCTGATATATTAAATATTAAACTCTCCTTGAAGTGTAGTATTATGTTTATGACCTTTCTAGCACTCAAGGTTGAGTCACGATTCAATTCAAAAACACAAACGCAAAAGGCAAAAACAAAAGCCACAGAAAGGTCAGCCTCCAGAAGTTGTGCTTGTGTTCATATCAGCTTGAGGGCATTTGTATGTTTCCAAGATAAAGCCTGTTCTATTCAGGAAACATACCAATACCATTTTTGGAAAATTTTCAATACATTAGCGATATCAAAGCTGTACTATCAATCAATACCCTAAACTGATCTGATACTAACATCCTCTTAGTAACAGAGTCAAGTCCATTTGTGTTGACGTGGATGATATATGTTGCGTCATCACATGAGTTTACAACATAAAATATTCTGTCACAGCATCAGAGGTCAAATCCAATCTGATACGATTCAAAGCTTCAGATACAGCATCAGGTCAGTACATGTTTAGTCCCTCATTTCATCCAAATTTGAATTGAAGATATCCTGCTATGTGCAGGAAGTCCCATAATTCAATGACAGTTTCAGCAAAGATGGTGGACCAAATTGTCACTCGGACCGAGGAGCCATTTACAAGTTAAGTCAATCATTTTTACTGTAGGACTTAACACGCTAGAGCCATATTACACCTGTAATGCCCCGTGATGCATGCATGTGTGTGTGATTTATTCCTGGTTTTATGAATTATAACACACCATGATGGAGAACACCTCATTTTGTAAATGTCAATGAATATTACAAATCAGATAAAGTACTATACAAAAATGAAATAGCAGCCTTTGAAGGATGTCGCAATAAAACAGTTGATACGTTTATTCAGCACCTACTGAGAGGATATCTCACACACCTACACACACACACACACACACACACACACACACACACACACACTTACTTCATCAAATCTGCAAACACAAACTTCGAGTGTGTTTGCTCTCAGCACTGACTTCTGTTAAAGGTAAGTTTGTTAAGCGTGTGTGTGTTAAAATTATACAGAAGCAAACCGTCACAACTCCGTGTGATAACGCTCCTCCTCCCTATCAGGCAAACTGCTCAGGGTATGATGTAGTGCACGTTATATCCATTCGGGATACAGTTCCCTACACACTTATATACTACAGTAAGCACACTAGATATGAATGAAGGGCCTGGAATAATGCCTCAGTCACCCTACATAGTGGTCCGTATAGAAGTGCACTACTTAAGGTGTGAACCACTGACTTCCACATCCTGTATAGTGAACTATATGTCCAATAGGGTGGATTTCAGCTCTCTACTCCAGATTGAAATGAACTACTTTAGGGTAAGAGTTCCTACAGCCTATGTAGTGCACTTGCTTCCTGCACACTATATACTCTAAGTACACTAGATGGGGTGAGATAGATTGGTTTTGACGTCCTACATAGTTTGTTTCATGTCTAAGTGTAAGGTATTCAGCTTCTACTAAGGGTATTAAATAGTGGATCTTATACCCTACACAGTGCACTATGTCCAACAGGAAGCCATTTGGGATTCAGCTAAACAAGTGCAATAACCATTTTGTACTCAAGTTAAATTATGTTAAAAATGCGTGTTAGAATGCACTCAGTGCTACCTAATGTTAGCGCACTAGCAGAGTGTTTTCCATTTTAATGTACAACTGATTAATAGAACGTCAGTTCTGTCCGTTATCTGCTACAAGCTCCACCGCTTCTGTTCCGTGGTTTAGTGCAAAACAGTGTTCATTCGCTTGGTAAATACAGTCGTCATCCTGCCATTTTTACTGAACTCTGTGTTTGTGTGTGTGTGTGCGTGTGTGTGTGTGTGTGTGTGTGCATGCTGCCGTAACTAACACACCAGCTAGAATACAGAAGTGCCCATGCTAACTCATTACTGCATGAAGAACAAACTCTGTGTGTGTGTCTCTCTCTCTCTCTTTGTCTCTCTTGCTCTCTCTCTCTCTCTCTCTCTCTCTCTCTCACACACACACACACACACACACACACAGAACAATCTCTAGTTTCTATAGTTCCTCAAAAAAAAAACACAAGGAGCTAAATAATCTAGCATGGATTAATACACAAAACTCCATGATTCCAAATCAAAGCTGTTACACTAGCCCTTCATCAAGTGCAAAAGTTTGCACCCCCTAAGATATAGGGCTGTATTCAGGGTATTGAATCGGTGCCATCTCCAGTTGTATTGCATGTGATACCAAATTTTCTACCTCTGATTTTAATAATCTAGCATGCATTACTAGCCCAGAAACACAAAACACCATAAGCCCAAATCAAAGCTGTTTCACTAGCCCTCCATCAAGTGCAAAAGTTTGCATCCCCTAAGATATAGGGCTGTATTCAGACCCGTGCTGGATCAAGTGCTATTTTATAAACCGCTGAATAATGAGTGTGAAGGCCATATTGTTAAATTAAATTAAATTTGATGTGATAATCCACATTTTCTATCCCTGATTTTTGTTGTTTAAAGGCAGTGGTCTAGGCACTTTTTAAAAATCCCATCTTAGATGCTTCTACTCAAGAAAAATCTGGCACACCCAGAACATAAGTGAGTATTTAACCCATCTCTGAAAACTTTCCCCACATAAATATTGATGTAACTTTTCTACTTAAGTCACCGATTCTGAACAATGAAGAAGAGATAAAAATGTATTTCACACCAAGGCATTCACCATGTTATGTTTCGCACATGCTCCTTCACTATCACATGATCAAACACTGCATGTTAACACATCGACAGTGAAAAGAAAATCTCAGTTCATGTTCTTATGCAAAGAGAGATGTAGAACTGCTTCTAACCTCTGAGCAGCTTTCCGATCATTTAAGCTGAAACATTCTGATTTTCCATTCAGAAACCATGGGGGCATAAACTTCTGCACAAACATCAATATTTTACTGCTCCTGAGTGTACACACCATTCGCAGGGTCAATGAACTGAGCTGGAAATTTACAAGCAGTGAACACCTAAACATCCAGCTCGCTACACTCTACAAAGTGGACTACAAACAAGGGTACAAAATGAGTGCACTATGATATGCACTATGACCAGTAGTGAGCCATTTGGGATTCAGATCTGGATTCCCTACGGACCTTTCTCACACTTCTGTTTTTAGGAATTTTGAAGCACAAGTACTGGCATTAAATGTATATACACACACACACACACACGCCCATTCAGGCCTACACATTAAAAATACAATAAATTGCCAATTTTCATTGCACCTCCGCACATGCCCTGATTGTTGCTAACACTAGCTAGCTCTAGCTAGTTTATTGATGCTGTGTTCATTAGCAGCTGTGCCAGGCGATCAGATTAAACTAGCTAGCTAGCAAGGGGTGAAAAAATGTAGCTACCTATTTGCAGCTTATATTAATCCAGAATATACTTTTAACAGACTGTCCGGATTCGTTGCCACTTACGCATTTCCGTACCTAAACGATGTTCAAAATGGCAACCGAAACGCTATCATTTATTACAGGATATGACATCACAGGTGTCGTGAAATAAATTGGTACAAGTGCACTACATAGGGTGTAAAAATAATGTTCATACACGCTATGCAGCAGTCTGTAAATGTCAGAAATTGTGGATGTATTTGGGATTCCTACGTTTTCTAAAAGTATGTACACCCTGTGTATCCTGTTTCATACCCTACATACTCTTTATACACAGTATGACCAACTGGATCCTCTGCTTCCTATATGCATGTAAGTGCACTATTACAGATGTGAAACAGGACATGGTCTCTTTTTTATGAAAAAGGTACAAAGCACATTTGGGACATACGCACACTTTACCTTGTTGCAGTACAACATCCAGACCTCGTACAGTCTCTCATTCGATGCCATTCTGCACGCTGGTGTGTGAGGGCGATGCCAGCATGCAGGCACAAATATTCAAACGATAACCCGGAGTCAGCAGTGTGGCTTCCACATGGTCCAAGCCGCTCTCTCTACGGGAACGTCTCTGGGGAGCTCAATCACGAGATGGTGCCTCTGTGCTTTAAAAGCCCATCTTTCTCTCCTTATCGCTCTCTGTGGTATGTGAGTGAAATATTTAATGAAGCGGTGGGAAATCCTCTCAGAGTGTCAGAGTTGAGTGCATGAGGCCGGCGTGTACTGCTCCATGGGGAGCGATGAAGGACGTTACGAGTCCTGGATGAGCTGGACTGCGTCTATATACCCCTTCACCTGGGAAAGTAAAACACATGAGCTGAAAATCAGTGAATAGCTATACTGAATAATTATATAAAACATTTAAAATTACAGAAGACAGTGTGTCTATTTAAGCATGAGGAAAAAAGGAGAAATGTTAAAGGTTCATATTACAAATCTGCTTAAACTTAGGTGTGAGTTTATTATGTTATGTGTTATATGTTATGTTAATGCGGCATTCATGTCATATGGGGAAATACAATTTACAACCTTCAGACTGGGGGGGAAAAAAAGTAGGAATTACAAGTTAGAATTCTGGAAGCTTTCCCACGGCACAGATTTCTCAGACCAAACCTGGAAATGAGGCAACTGCCTACATAAACATGCTGTCATAAAACAGAAACTTTAGTTTATATTTCATCTTATAAGGAACTACATCTGATAAATTTCTCCATCCGCTTCAGCTTCAAAGATTTAACATGAACACAGGTGTACATATTAATGTTAATTAACTAGTATTAGATACAAAAGAAACTACAACTGCCACTTTTATCTAGTAACTGGAGGAAAAGGAAATGTTTTCCTTTCCCACATGACGTGAATGCGGCATAGGTTAGGAATATTTGCGATGGAAGACTTTTCAGAAAGTATTGAGAGCATTGTGAGCATAACTGGAATTTACATGATTGAAAGTATTACAACAAAGACGCACTTCCTGAGAGCATCTCACAAAATGCACTAACCTAGAATATAAAGGAGTGGAGCAAGATCTCTGCAGTAGTGTCTCTCAGATATTACAGGAAGTGCTGCTCTTCTCTCCAGGACGGGGTGCCGATAATTTTGAAACTAGGGTTTTGTAGAAAAAAAATTGCACTACTTAAAAAACATGTTTAAATAAAACTAAACAACATTCCTGTTTTTCATATTTGAGCTCAAAATAAAAATTACTGCAAGTGTTATTCATTTAGTATTAGTGAAGCATTGACACCTTTTTTTTTTTCAAACGAGTACTGAATCTTTCTGTGATTCGTCTATACTAATACCGAAATGAGTAACCTACTGAGTATTAATTAATCAGGGACCTCGTTATGGAACAATTCATTTAGCTGTGCTTATGTTGGTTGTTGCTGTGAGCTGCTAGCAATGAATCTCCTCGTGCTGAGTTCTACGTTTAAGACGTGCTAGTGTGTAAACAGTACCTTTAACAGAAAGCGCAAGGACGGCTGACCTGATCACGCAGAGCAGTATCAGCGATTGTGGTCAGTGAAAATGTACCGTGAATTGCACCGTGACCCACAAGCAAAGTGTAGACACTGACAAAAGGATGCTCAAGTGCTCAGTGCTCTCTGAACTGAACTGCTCTCGCAGGCGCAACAGGTTCTCATGAATGCCTCTGTGTGTGTGTGTGTGTGTGTGTGTGTGTGTAAAACTCACAGCACCTTGAACTCATTTTTAATGACCACGCTCACTGATACTGCTTTACACACTCCTGCACTTTTTACTGAAGATACTGTTAAAACGTCATTACTTCAGGTATTGTAGGAAAATGTTATAGCACCTCCTCTTGATATTTTAGCAGAGCATCATTAATCGTGAAATACATCCAGACTGCTGTTATTGTTTGTTGTCTGTTCATTAGAGCAACAACGTAAACTAGGATTAAGTCACATAGTATCATCATAGTGATATTGGATATTGGTAACTGAGCATTTTTTTTACGAGTAAGAGTGATATCCGATATCAGTATCAGTATCAATGCATCCCTAATTTTTATATATTAACTGATACTCATTTTCATGAATAATCCTGAGGAGCACAGTACATCCCATGGAAACTGACATTTTGGAAATATTCTTTGAACCAAATATTCTGTCAAACCCTGAGGAAGTACGCAGGAGGCACTCTTTATATCTCCCACTCAAAATCAGAATGAAACCAATTAGTCGAGTTTAAAACTCGGTGAAGCAGATGACATTCAACAGGACTATTTTATAGCCACACAGTTTCCTAATTATCAAGCCCAACCTGCCTAACAGCAGCACTTATAATAAAGATCCAAACAATAGGTTTGTATTAAAAGATACAATTAAGACGTGATTATGTAATATTATTGCATTCCTTAGGCATGACAACCAGAACATCTAGCTCATAATAGCCTTCAAGTTTAATATTTCCAATAAACAAGAGAGAGGTTCCCTGGTGGACTAGTGGCTAGCATCCGGCACACTCATCGCAGCAGTCCGAGTTCGCGTCCCGGTCAGGGAACTGACCCCATCCACTGGAAGGTTGCACGAGACAGTGCACTCTCAGCACTGGTCCCAAGCCCGGAAATCGGGAGGGTTGCATCAGGAAAGGCATCCGGCGTAAAAACTCTCCCAGAATCAAAATATACAGAGGGGTGATCTGCTGTGGCGACCCCGGACGGGAGCAGCCGAAAGACAAATATAAATAAAACCCAGCTAAATATTCTCCAGCTTTTGATGGAGAGGTTGATTTTTTGTGTGTGATAGGCATACCTCAGATAGACAAGCTTTGTAAATTATACCGAGATCTCTTACTTTCCCTAGTTGTAAATCAGTCATAATCATTACAGACGTTCTGCTGTAATACTACTTACATTTTAATACTTATAATTAACATCTTCAATGGCGTCCAAGATTTCTTTCTTTTTTTTTTTTTTTTTTTTTTTTTTTTTTTTTTTACTTTTGATATGTTTTCCTACATTACCCACACTGTCATTCAACTAAGTGCTGAATGCACTCTGTCGTAACCAGGGCAACGGTGTCGTATAGCTGCATTGCATTCTGGGACTTAGAGTCCAGCATTTGTGCCAACGTCTCCACTAGTTCTACACTGGATTTCTTATTAAAATGACATTGAACATCACTAGAAAATGGTATTGATATTTTTCTCCTATTAAAAGCGCAGTTACAATGGCGAGCATTGTCCACCTGTGACATCTGCACAGGAATAATGAAAATACAGCACCAACCGACAGAAGAGCACCAGAAACACTAAATACATCACAAACATTTCAAACGTATTTAACGTTTTTCAGGGAGGAGTTTTCCTTCAACAAGCTTCCAAGTTTATGAGTCCTTTTAACTGCAAAGGAAGCTTGGCAGCTGAAGAGGACATTCATCCTAAAATCAGTCCCAAATAAAGGATCCTCATATGACATCTGGTATCCGAATGGGACTGACTTTATCTTGCTGGCCAAAAAAAATAAAAAAAATGCTGGCGTGATGAATATTGTACATAGAACTGATCTCCTATCAGGTTGTATAGCTTGTCATAAATCAGCAGTTATTTTTATGTCAGTTTATAATAACCCTCATAATATGTATATGCAAGTTATAATTATCAGATTTTGTAGTGTGTCTGCCCTAACTGTACACTGCATGCAGACCTAAAGCTGATCGAGTCTCACTGAAATGTCAGACATTGCCATAACCACTGGAAAATGTCTTAAATCCTCCAAGAGATGTGTATTAAAGAAAGAATAACAGACGGCAATGAGGGCATTTAAGCATGTTCTGTTTCTATGGGGTATAAATAGGTGGCTGCGCACATGCAAAATCCTTCTGTCAGCCATTACCATTGCAACAGAACGTTCAACACAAAACAGGTAGATGGTTGTTGATTGGGGTTGTCACGGTTTCACAGATAGTGACAGTGTACGCTCAGACGGTCACCTCACTGTTGACATTTTCAAAATAATCACTACAATACATTTCTGTTTTTTGGCTCAGCACTGCTTTTCCTCGCAGTCAGTCTGATAAGATTACGCCATACTTTACCTTCTATAAAATGATCAGTAGAAATAACTTCAGGTAATAGACATGTATCCCATTTGAACTGACATGTTCCGTTATATCCTGTGTAACATTCCGTTATATCCTGTGTAACATTCCGTTATATCCTGTGTAACATTCCGTTATATCCTGTGTAACATTCCGTTATATCCTGTAGGAAAAGAGGTTTCACTTTTCTTTAGTATAAAGACACTCCAGAAAAAACTGCTCGCACTTTTCCATCAACTCCCACCAGAAACAAAACCGAGTACCAAGTATCACAATACCAAGTATCAGCTGAGTTTAAAACAGAACAACAAAACAAAGACAACACTTAACATGACGCGTCAGAGAAGTGACGCTTCCGGGGGTTTTAGATAAAATAGGTACAGTATACAGATATGTACATATATATATGGTACAGTCATGTGACCTACTAATGAATAAGCATAACCTTAAAACAAGCAGTTTGTATTAAAATGATGTGTATGAAGCATGCATGGAACTTTTAATGTGTCATGATGTCACCGTCATGATGAAGACACTCCCATGTCCGTGATTTATACACCGTGAATCTCTCTTAATCGCTACAGATCTCTTTCTGAAACATGAATTCCAGGGTTGTGGGTTTGTTTTTTTTAAACAGTGAATTGGACTGGTTTTGGAACGTGGTTGCATGTGGAAAAAGCAAGTCTGTGGGTGGTGGTTTTTTTTGGGCTAGTTTAAAAAGCTGTCTGTCTCAGTCAAGACCTTGTTTTACAGCAAATAATCAGACTTAAATCTCATTAAACCCAGGCTACGACAAAACAAAGAGAAAGTGTAACATCCCTTTGTCTCACATCATACTGCAAGAGCACGTTCGAACAAAGTAGCAAGGCTAGTTATCATTAATTCTACAAGTTTCACTTTGTATATCGTCAGAATGACAGGTAAATGGACAAAACACGGAAGAAAATATTCCAAAGATTGGTTGAAGGAAAATGTGATTATGGAGAGGATAACACTCGTAGCAGGAGATGATAAAAAGGCACACTGCATATTAGAAATGTGTGCGCACCACAGTGAACTTGAAAAAAAGACACACAAGAAAAATATTTTTTGCTGAGACCTGACAACCCTGTCTGGGAACATTACTTAAGTAACATATGATTAGAAATCTTATCGCACACAAAGAACAAGAATTATGAGACTTTCGATGAGACTTAGGAGATGGTTTCTTTGCAAAGACATTTTTGCACAAAGATTTTGTCATAAATTTTACTTTTAAATGTGTGTGTGTGTTTAAATGCTTGATTAATATTGTAATTTTTTTCTTTTTTTTACAAAGACTAGGTCATCATATCATTAAAGGTTTAAATCGTAACAAACCTATTTGCACAAATCAAGTAAAGAATATAATATTATATAAAAACAGAAGCAGTTAAGCACAATTAGGACCCAAGAGTTGGACAATTGCCAGGAACTGGACCCTATGAGTGTTTTCAGTGCCAGCTTCTTTCCCATATCATGTCATTAACCCCACATTTATTTCGCTCTTAAACCTATCAGGAGGTGTGTGTTGGAGAATAAACTTGCTCTCTGAAGTGGAAAGTCTGAATGCAGAGGGGCATTAGGGGCATTTTCATCTCACTAGCCCCATATTTACTTTGCTGGTAAAGCCTGAGCGTCAGATCCTCGGCTTAAGAAGCCAATAATAAGCTCTGAATGCCACAACAACGTCAACCACCAATGTAATTATCTCACACACACACACACACACTGCTGAATAATCAGCTCCCTATCGACATGACAGCTTGTTATTCTTGGCAGTTAGTTAGTTAGTCAGTCAGTTAGTTAACTTACCCAGGTTAGTAAAACAGCTCCGGATGACTGGAATCCTTCAGCGAGCTGCTTACGGCTCGCGCACTTCGCACTGCCTTCCTCTTCAGTAACGTCCTAAATGTCGTAAAGAGCCATGAAACACCGCACAAGCCAGCTAGCCTGATTAGCCTCGGCTTGACAGGCGACTTAAATGATTGTTTAAGTCAGTAAGGGAAAGTTAACCCCATGCTCACTACAGCGACCCTGCATGAGCCACTGCGAGTCTATGGAAGCAGCAGTGCATGGTTTGCTCCTGTTATTTTTTCCTTATGTATTTATTTATTTATTTATTTATTTCTCACGTTCGTTTTGCGACAGCGCTTCACTGCTTTACGACAGTCTCAGACTTCTTTACGGTGCCGATGTGGAGCTGGAGCGCCCTAGTCGCGTTGCAAGAGGCGTGGCGTGGGCTGTGTTCCAATCGGCATACTGGGGTCTAGTGCACTTGATGACGGGGTTTTAAAGTTGGACTTTAAAAAACCTGTTTTTTTTTGTTGTTGTTTTTTAATATTTTCATTGTTGTTATTTTTATTCTTATTATTCTTCTGCTTATTGTTATTATTATTATTATTGGTGGTGGTGGTATTATTATTATTATTATTATTATTATTATTATTATTTATTGGTTTTGGTTTTGCTGATATTGCTTGATTTTGCTTGATATTGCTGATATTATTTTTATTATTGTTGGTGTTCTCCATAAGTACATTTAATGTGAGTATTCACACACAGTTTTGTCTACAGTGTGGATGTGGTGGTACTGTCTCTGCACTCCACTGGGCTGTTGTATGGTTCTGTACTCTGACTGTCTCTGCGCTGCACTGTGTTGTATGGTTCTGTACTGTCTCTGCACTGCACTGGGCTGTTGTATGGTTCTGTACTGTCTCTGCACTGCACTGGGCTGTTGTATGGTTCTGTACTCTGACTGTCTCTGCGCTGCACTGTGTTGTATGGTTCTGTACTGTCTCTGCACTGCAATGTTCTGTATGGTTCTGTACTCTGTACTGTCTCTGCGCTGCACTGTGTTGTATGGTTCTGTACT
>CM040455.1:26098020-26253884 GCA_022758105.1 Pangasianodon gigas
ACTCGTGTATGTATTTCACTCCCACCATCACTTGTGAAGACATGACTAGTTGATGGATGATTGATAGTTTAGGATATAGCGCCACCTCTTGGTCAGGAGCTGAGCTTGCTCTGTGCTGAGGAAAATCTACAATCATGCAAGATTACAGTGATGACATTCAATAATGTGATTTATGAGCTCTAATTCACTTCTAACTACATGTTTCAGCTCGGTGTCTCTCAATTATTCTGACAAATCTATCTGATATCTCTGTCCAAACTTTTCTTTTTATGTATTTACTATAATAAAATAATTTTCTTGATCATATGTGTCACTCTAGACTAATAATTACAATAATAGATAGATAGATAGATAGATAGATAGATATGTCATGCAAGTGTTATAAACATATTACGTTATTTAATATGTACTGTGTGTGTTCACTCACTGAGCACTTTATTAGGAACACACACTCACTACACCTACTCATTTATGCAATTATCTAATCTGCCAATCATGTGGCATCAGTGCAATGCATAAAATAATGCAGATGCAGGCCAGCTGCTCGGGAAATGTTCACATCAACCGTCAGAATGGGAAAAAATGTGATCTCAGTCATTTTGACCGTGGTATGATTGTTGGTGCCAGACGGGCTGGTATCAGTATTTCTATAACTGCTGATCTCCTGGGATTTTCACACACAGTCTCTAGAGTTTACTTAGAATGGTGGAATAAAGAAAAAACATCCAGTTCTGCAGACGAAAACACCTCATTGATGAGAGAGGTCAACAGAGCATGGCCAGAATGGTTCGAGCTGACAGAAAGGCTACAGTAACTCAGATAACCACTCTGTCCAATTGTGGTGAGCAGAAAAGCATCTCAGAATGCACAACACCTCGAACAACATCAGAAGGCCACGTCGGATTCCACTCCTGTCAGCCAAGAACAGAATGCTGAGGCTGCAGTGGACACAGGCTCACCAAACCTGGACAGCTGAAGACTGGAAAAACATAGCCTGGTCTGATGAATCTTGATTTCTGCTGAGGCCTACAGATGGTAGGGTCAGAGTTTGGCACCAACAGCATGAATCCATGGACCCAACCTGCCTTGTGTCAACAGTCCAGGCTGGTGGAGGTGGTGTAATGGTGTGGGGAATGTTTTCTTGGCACACTTTGGGCCCGTTAATGCGAGTCAATCATCGACTGAATGCCACAGCCTATTTGAGTATTGCTGCTGACCATGTGCATTCCTTCATGGCCACAATTTAGAACGGGAGATTTGCAACATGAAAGTGCACCTGGAAATTCTGCAAGAATTGTGTGCTGCAATCATGTCAACATGGACCACAATCTCAAAGGAATGTTTCCAACATCTTGTGGAATGTCTGCCATGAAGAATTGAGGCTGTTTTGAGAGCAAAGGGAGGCCCTCCCCAGTATTAGTATAGTGTTCCTAATAAAGTGTTTGGTGAGTGTATTTTTATTGTATTTTGTATCAGAAGGTGTTGGTGTCAGAAGGAAGTGGTAGCTTAGTGGTTAAGATGTTGGCCTGCTGCTCAGAAGGTTGTGAGTTCAAATCCCAGCACCACCAAGCTGCTACTACTGGGCCTTTGAACAAGGCCCTTAACCCTCAGTTGTATAAATGAGATAATTGTAAGTCGCTCTGGATAAGGGCGTCTGCCGAATGTAATGTGTTGATTAATTTTCTGTAACAGCAGCTCTAACAATAATTTCAGCTGTAATTCAAATCGCCAGTTTACATTAATGCACTCATTCTAATATGTTATTGTTTCTATAGTAACAAACTTACAAGAGGGACTTGTATGGCAGACGCTCTACATAATCTAAGTCTATTAATAAATAGATTTTAAAACATTTTGTTATTTAACATTTATAGCTATACACTGCTGTACATTGAAGACATTTGGGTTTTGAGATCAAAAGATGAATATGAGACGATAACTCAGAATTTCAGCTTTCATTTCGTGATATATACATCTAGATGTGTTGAACAACTTAGAACACCGCCCTTTTAGTGGCAGACCACAGAATTTTTAGGTGAGCAAAATTATAGGAACAGATAGTCTTAAAGTAAATTAAAGTAAACAACACTTAATATTTGGTTGCATATCCCTTGCATCAGGCTGGTGACCCACTGACATCAAACTGTTGTATTCTTCTTCTGTGATGCTTTTCCAAGCTTTTACTGCAGCTTCTTTCAGTTGTTGTTTGTTTTTTTGGCGTTTTTCTCCTTTCTGTCTCCTCTTCAGGAGGTGAAATGCATGCTCAATTGGGTTAATGTCTGGTGATTGACTTGGCCAGTCTAAAACCTTCCACTTTTTCCCTGATGAAGTCCTTTGTTGTGTTGGCAGTGTGTTTTGGCTCATTGTCTTGCTGCATGATGAAATTCTTCCCAATTAGACTGGATGCATTTCTCTATAAATTGGCAGACAGAATGTTTCTGTAGACTTCTGAATTCATTCTGTTGCTACCATCATCAGTTGCATCATCAATAAAGATTAGTGAGCCCTTTCCAGAAGCACCCATGCAAGCCCAAGGGATGACCTCCACCGTGCTTGACCAGTGAGCTTGTTTTGGATCATGAGCATATCCTTTCTTTCTCCACACTTTGGACTATCCATCACTTTGGTAGAGGTTAATCTTGGTTCCACAACTTTTGTGGCTCATCTCTGTATTTCTTTGTGCATTCTAATCTGGCCTTCTGATTCTTACTGCTGATGAGTGGTTTGCATCTTGTGGTATAACCTCTATATTTCTGCTCTCAAAGTGTTCTTCAAACTGTGGACTGTGATACCTTCACCCCTGCCCTGTCGAGGTTGTTGGTGATGTCACTGACTATTGTTTTGGGGGGATTTCACAGCTTTCACAATGTTTCTCTCATCTGTCATTAACTACTGTTGTTTACCTTGGCCGACCTGTTCCATGTCTGGTTGTTGGTACACCAATGGTTTCTTTCTTTTTCAGGTCATTCCAAATTGTTGTATTGGCTATATGCAATGCTTGCGTAATGGCTCTGATCGATTTCCCTTCTTTTCTCAGCTTCAAAATGGCTTGTCTTTCTCCCATAGACAGATTTCTGGTCTTCATGTTGGTGTATCCTTTTTAACAACAAATGCAGTCTTCACAGGTGAAACCCAAGAGTAGACATTCAGAGCTATTAATTGTTTAAACATTAAACCAGTCTAACAGGGCACAACAAGAAACACCTGTCAGTCACATGTTCCAAAATTTATATATATATATATACATATACATACATACAGTACATATATATATTTTTATATAAAAAACATACAATAACAAGAAAAATATGTGTAAAAATATGTGATGTGTAGATTATAAACCTCTACAATGATATGTAACTATTAGTGAGTTTTCCTCCACAAGAAAGTCTTCAGGATCAGGCATGGGGAGTAATGGAATACATGTAACGGTATTATGTAATCTGGATACATAAAAACTGGTAAGTGTAATTCGTTACAGTTACATCAAAAAACAAAGTAATCAAGTACATTTTGTAAAAAAAAAAAAAAAAGGGGGGGGGGATACTATCAGGATTACAATTTTTCATTAAAACCAAAGAAATTAATCTTTTGACATAACACAATATAGACAGCTACTTGATTATGATTCTGGTTCTCTCTTGCTGGTCGTGACTCGTGTGAGCCTCCTCCTGGTGCATGTGCAAATAACATCTGTCTCTAATCATTCTGCTCAAGAGGCATGTTAAAATGGCTGTTTATCATGATGACGATGCCCTCTGGAAAAAAATGTATTACAGTCACGGAAATTTCAAAATTATTTTGTCTATAAAGGAGAAAATGGAAAGAAGAACATCACAGTACTGTGCAAACTATGCCTTCCAGCTGTGAAGATGCTGTCTTTATTGAAGGACTCAACATCTAATTTAAAGAAGCATTTAAGCATGGAAATCATGTTAGCTAGGTTAGCTAAAATGATTTAGTGTAAGTTATTGCTTTGAAAGTCCCTGGTTAGCATGATCACAGTTGTGGGTAAGGTTGCCAGCTGTGCTCAGTTAGCTGGGAACATTCTGTATTTTGGTAGAAATGAACACGACTCCTCCCCATGATCACCTCACTCCATCCATTCCTGGTATGCGACATGCCTCCGGTCAAAGCCAGTAAGGGGAACTCCCGCCAATCCCCCCAAGGTCGATCGGTGACATGAAGAAAGGTCACGGCCTTGATCAACAAGTATTTTTTACAAAGTATTTTGAAGTAGCCTAATGTACATGTATGGTATCGACTTTTTTTGGTGTGTGTAATGGTAATGACATTTTTTTCCTTGTACTTGTTAATGTTAGTTAATGAAATTTAAATGTATAAGAACAAAATGTAAAAAGAATGTACAAAGAACTGGATTTTTCTGAATCAAACTTTTAAACAAATAATAACGTGTTTAGTCAGGATATACCGTATAACAAAGCTTCTAAAAGCATGTTGCAAAACTATGAAAATTAATAATATTTTCGATCTTCAAATTTCCGAACGGTCACTGCCTTTGCCGATGTGTGCTCCAGTATCACCTCTCATTTCCATCGTAACTTCACTTGAAACTCTGAAGTTATTCTCTGAAATGCTTTTGTGATGTTGCTGATGTTGTTCATATTGCTTTCTCTTTACTTTATTTACATATGTGACCTTGAAGTAATCCAAATGTAATCAGATTACATTACTTTCATATTGTGATACTTGGATTATGTTACTAATTACAATTTTTATGAAGTAATTTGTCACTGTAATGAAACACATTTTTACAGTAAGCCTCCCAACCCTGTTCAGGACAGAGGAGTTTGTGATTTCTTGGTTTCTTATTATTAATCGAGAGGAAAAAAGGGCAGCTGGAGAGGGAAATGTTTATAGCTGTTATAAAATAAGTGGGAACAGAAACCAACTTGTTTATTGTTGATGTTTTAGTGCCATAGCACCCAAACTTTGCAATGCCATTCAATAGGACCTTTGTGACTGCACTTCCTTTCCCTAATTTAAACGTCAACTTAAAATGTACTGATTTTCCTAACACCTTTTCCCTTTCTTCTTCTTACTAGTCTTTGTTTCCTACTCTTTTCAGATTTTTTAAATATATGTGCATGTGTGTACAGCAAGCCTGAGTGTTAGAAAGGCTCTAAATAAATGAAGCGCATTATTATTACTTGCTTTGTGGGATTTTCGGAACATTAAATGTTACTATAAATGGATAAAAAGTATGATGTTCATTAATCAGTAAACAATTGTACTCATTGGCAAATTCCTGTGGTATAAGAGGAATAAAACACTTCAGGATGTGCTCTTATAGAAAATGTATCAGCTTTGTGGTGTTAAAAGTAGCTTCATCACAGCACCCCATTGTTGATTATTTTCCTGTAACAGCACACCCCCAACTGTTTATTCCTCATATAATACGTGAGACTAAATCATGATCAAGGATTAGAAAAAGAAAGACAGTAGAGCACTTGTTAAGAAACTGGGTAAGAATATATTTATAACCCATTACAATGACTCAGTTTACATGACAGCATTAAAAAAACATAAACATGACTTTAGTCCATAAGGAGTCAATCACAGTCTTTAGTTCTTCAACAGTATGGAAGTGACTTTGTGTTTCTTCACAGGTTCTGTTAACACGAGGTTCAGGTTTCTGCACTGGGAAAAAAAACCCGAGGTTTTGGAGAGGTCGTTCATAGTGCATGTACACACACACACGCCCACCCACACATACAATTCTACAGTCACGCACACTTCTTTTTCCCAGCGTTGGAGGCTCAGTATATCGGTTTCACAACTACAGTGGTGTGTCTGAAATCACTGAGGTTTAATAATTCAATAATGTCTCTATAAATGTTTGAGAAGAAAACTGTATTCATGAACACGAGGAAATACCAAACAAAAAATTTTACCTTGTGACCTCATGATGTCTTAATGCAAGTGGAACCTTAAGGGGTTAAATAAGGCAGGAGCACAGGAGGAGCTGAGCTCTGGTACTATAATAGGATGGAAATATACAGTAAATCACAGCATGGCTTAATGGTGATTAAAAAAATAAAATTATTAGTATTATCATTAGTTTCTCACTCTTTTCCTTTTTTTTAAACTTTTTTTGTTTACTGCTGCGTTTATGCAGGTATTAATTTAAGCAAATATTATTTATTTTACTAGTTTAAAGGCTTTAGTGTATCGTGTATTTTTTTAAAAAAGAAAATATTTTAATATGATTTTAATATCAAAAGTGACAAATAATAACTGAAAATAGCATAAGGTCTAGCCTTAGAACTGTAGTTAAACTAAGCTCTTAGGGCAGAAAGAGATATAATATCCATGTTGGAAAAATATGTAACAGAACTTAGGTGGTACTTTTCCAATTCTTCTCGTACAAGAGTTCTCATATCTCTAAGTGTTGCTATTTCTGTTGTTATCACATCAGTCACTGTTATCTAACTTTTAAACAGCCAGTAATATCGGTTATGGGAATTTTCAGCTCTTTAAGGTCTGTATTGGACAGGAAATGTTTCCTGTCAGTCTGGCCATGATTTCTGAACACAATGGAACAAAGATCGGATGATAACGTGAAGATTTTCACTGTAGCTCTATAACAACAAGTACAGAATCAGCCAGAATAGAGGATCGCAAACGAAGTGTGTGTAGGGGAAAGGTGTGAACTGTGGACTGATCTCCAGTTTGAGATATGACAGAGAAAGATAGAGAGATACTGTGTAATACTGTGAGAAACAGCTGTCAAGCTAAAAGAGTGTGTACAGAGTGTATAGAGTGTGTATTAGGAGAAATCCCACACTCCTCCATCCGCAGACTCAGGGCTTGTGTGGGTGTGTGTGTCAGTGTGGAGCAGCGGCGGAGACAGGGGAACGTCCACGGGGCAGGAGAGAGGGATGGCTGGGTACACCAGACTGAGGAACGAGTCCGGGGTGTGTTTCTTCACCTGAGACACACACACACACACACACACAATCAATCATTATCATTCTCATTATGGATATTATAAGTGTGAGATATGGAGAGACAAGGAGAGAGACAGCGGAAAAATTGAGATGATAGAGAGACCATCAAACACTTTTATTTTAAAACATTACATAAAAAATACATCATTTTATTTCATTATTAAAAAAACACTAAAAAACATCTATATCTACTACCAAAAATAAACAATGTCTTATTTAATGAAAACCCAAGCCTAGACATCAGTTTATCAAGCAACACCAACAAAGGCACTAAGCGAAAACAGTCACAAAACAGATGAAAAACATTTTCATTATCATTACTAAAGGAACATGTTGGTAAAACCAATGTATTAAGAATTATCATTGTATAGTATAGTACAGTATAGTATAGTATAGAGAGAGAGAGAGAGAAGGCGAGAGAGAATTAGAAAGATGAAGAGAGAGAAGGAAGGATAAATAGAGAGATAAAGAGAAAGAGTAGGAGAAAGACAGATAGACAGAAAGTGAATGACAGAAAGAGAAAAGGAGAGAGAAAAGGAAAAAGAGAGAGAGAGAGATCTCACCTGTTTAAAGAAGGGATGAGTGAGGAGAGCTGCTGCTGATGGTCTGTGGGACAGAAACACAAAGAAAACATGTCTGTTTATATTTGGGGTGTAATGTATGAGTGTGTGTGTGAATGTGTGAGTGAGTGACTGACCTGCGTTCAGGTTGCTGTTGTAGGCAGAGCTGTAGCAGGTTGTGTAAGGTAGCGGAGTGGTTTTTGGGGGTGGGGCTTTGTGGTCTCTCTGCCGTGGCTGTCCGAGTTAGACTTCCTGCAGCGACACTCTCACCGATCCCCGAGTCCACTCCAGAGCGAGACACCTTCAGAGCGCTGAAATCTCCCAGAGCGTAGGGGGCGCCGTCGAGCATGCAGCTCAGAGAGCCACGCAGCTTCTGCAGCAACATCTACACACACACACACACACACACAAACCCAGAGCATACAATGCTATAACACTATACTCAGATATTCAGAGACAGGCAAAGTGTATTTTGTGTGTGTGTGTGTGTGTGTATGTGTGCTGAGATACCAGGGTGGGGGGCAGGTCCTGGAACGGAACTCTTCCACTGACCAGCTCCAACGCCAACACACCCACACTGTAGATATCAGACTTCACTCCGTAACCATGGAGATCCTGTAGCAACACACACACACACACACCTGATGAGATGAGCCCTGTGTGTGGTAAGGGATGGATGGATTGAAAGAAAGAAAGAAAGAAAGAAAGAAGGGAAGGAAGGAGAGAAAGAAAGAAAGAAAGAAAACAAATGTGCAAAAAAGAAATGAATGAAGAGATAAATGAAGGGCAAAGAAAGAAATGTGTATGTGTGTGTCCTGTTTCAGCAGCTCTGGGCTGCAGTGAGAGCGCGTGTGTGCGCGTGCATGTGTGTGTATATACACCTGTCTTAGCAGCTCGGGGCAGCAGTGTGTGTGTGTGTGTGTGTGTATACACCTGTCTTAGCAGCTCGGGGCAGCAGTGAGGGGGTGTGTGTGTGTGTGTGTGTGTGTGCACACCTGTCTCAGGAGCTCAGGGCAGCAGTGAAGGGGTGTGTGTGTGTGTGTATGTGTGTGTGGGCACACCTGTCTCAGGAGCTCGGGGCAGCAGTGAAGGGATGTGTGTGTGTGCACACCTGTCTCAGGAGCCCGGGGCAGCAGTGAGGGTGTGTGTGTGTGCGCGCACCTGTCTCAGGAGCTCGGGGCTGAGCCAGGGCAGCAGTGAGGGTGTGTGTGTGTGTGTGTGTGTGGACGCACCTGTCTCAGGAGCTCGGGGCTGAGCCAGGGCAGCAGTGAGGGTGTGTGTTGTGGCATATCGAACACGACCTCCATCCTCCTCCCGTCTCTCATGAGGCTGTACACACACTGCAGGCCGGAAAGACACACATGCCCCCCTGCCGACAGCAGCACGTGACTCGCCTTCACACCTCTGACACAGCCGGAGAGAGAGAGGAGACAATGTGTGTGTGTGTGTGTGTGCGTGTGTGCGTGTGTGCGTGATCACCAGGTAATGCTAGCAGGTAGACAGGTAATGCTAGCAGCAGAACATTAACATTACATTATAACCACACACAGAGGCTCGTTTTGGATGCTAAGGAGTTGACCATGGTGGAAAAACCTCCCAGATGTTTCAGTAGCCATAGCAACCTCTGTTCGAGGAAGACCAGTCTCTGAGCTATAAGGATGCCTCTGCTGATGGACGTGAGCTTCCAAGCTGCACGTTATCAGTTACAGAATCAGCATTTTAGCTGAGACACATGGTTTAAGAATTGGTACACAGTATGATACACATATTTATTATTTGGCATTTTTGATTCATTTCTTTTTATAGCCTAGAAAAACTACTCATCAACTATTTTTTTTTTTACTGGTCAACTAGTAAATATTTAAATTCCTACAACCCTTAGTGTGTACCTGTGTATGTAGCCCATGTGGTGCAGGTACTTCAGAGCGTTCAGAACTCCATAAAGCAGATACGCAACCAGAGATTCACTCATTCCATCCGGGAAAAATGACCTGAGTAACGAGTCTGCAGAACCTAAAAACACACTCACACACACACCCCTTCATCAATTACACCTACTTCATCAATTATAAGACTACTGTATTTAAATGAATGATTAATAATAAGATCATGCAGCAACAATTTCTATGAAGGCCATATGTACAGTGTACAGTGTACAATGTACAATGGCCTATGAATATATTTATAACATGTTATAAAGCATGCAATATACACATTGTTATAATTATTTAAGAAAAGGCATTATGGTTTATAGCAATGTTTATCATGTAGATAAAAACTGATAACAGAATGCATCATAAGCATATAATGTGTTTATAACACCAATAAGACAGTTCTTGTGACACACTGTAAAAAGGTGCACTTGGTTTCTTTCGTCCTGGTGTTATAATGTGTTATAATGAATCAGATTAACAATTCATAATGCAGAATACAATTCATACAGCTGTACAGATATAAAGTGTAATACATTTTCTTAAGTAATCATAACAATGTGTATAAAGCCTTATGAATGCATTATAACATGATATGAATGTCTTCATAGTTAAATAAATATGACCCTCATAGAAAGTGTTATGGATCCACAGATCAGCATTTTTATTGGATTTCTTTGGTGAGAAAGGTGTGTGTGTGTGTGTGTGTGTGTGTGTGTGTGTGTGTACCATAGCTCATTAGCGGAGAGAGCACCCACAGCTGGCAGCAGGAACTGAACACCAATCTGGACGTCAGCAGGTTTGGGTGACGAAACAATCTGGACAACAGCGCCTCATTCTGACCACACACACACATGCACACACACACACACGCACGCACACGCACAAACAAAATAACTTGCTATTTCTAATAACAGTAATGAAATGAAGTGTGTATACATGCTAAGTTTACACTTACATTGACACTGTAAATTTTACATTTAGCATTACATTTTTTTCATTTTTTTAAGCCGTGTCCTTTTCTCAGCAAAGACATTTTTTGCCCATTCTCCTAAAGGGTGCCAATATTTCTGGAGTTGACTCTTTAGATATATAGCGAGGAGTGCATTTACCATAAGCTGCAGCAGTTCCTCCTCCGTACACTCATCCAGATTGGTGTTTTTCACCGCCACCAGTCGACCAGACGGTCTGTGACGGGCCATACTCACCTGGCTCAGGTTATTAAAGCCCCGTCCTACACACACACACACACACACACACACACACAAACATGTTATAACTTTGCACACTGTAATATTTATTTAGATGAGTTCTTTATGTGTGTATATGAGTCAGACCTGCAACATGTCTATTTTCATTTTTGAAATAAGAACTACTTCTGTGTTGTGTTATAATGACTGAAAATTACACGACACATTTCCTCTTTTAGCTTTAATGATAGAGAAAGTTTTTGTCACCTTGGTCTAACAAATGCACATTATGAAGCTAATGAGATGAATGTCTTTAGTGTGAATCAGCTTAGTGTCCCATGGTTTTATCATTCTTGTTGGATGGAATTTCACACACACACACACACACACACACACAAACACTTACCGAGTACTGAGAGCAACTGATAGTCTGCAGGATCAGCGGACAAGCCAGAGAGATCATCATCAGCTCCGAAGAACGAGCCATCACTGCTCTGTTATACACACACACACACACACACACACACACACACACACACACACAAAATTTGATATTTCTAACAAATAGCTACAGTACTAAAATGAAGCAGGGGTTTCATATAAATATATATTCATACATCTATCTATCTGTCTGAAGACTTTATCCACAGTCTGTGCTGCTCCTGTTTTTTTGTTTTTTTCACTAATATTTACAGAAATTCTGGACCAGGAACTGATTTCTGAGCACAGCAGGTGTTACGCTAATCTGAGACGTTCCCTTATCACGACTCCTCCACTTGATTTATACTGAATAATAATAAATGACAACACAAATTCTATTTTACATTTTCTGTAAGGAATAAAACACAACAGTGTGTGCTGTTATAGGAAACTAATCAGTGACCGGGTGGTGTGATAACGCGGTGTTACTGTTACCACCTCGAAGTGTTGTGGAACAGCCACGAGACAAGTTACTTCCTGTTATCACTTTTGTTATTACAGCGTCTCTTTTTTAAAATCTCTTCTGAAGGTAATACTACAAAAATAAATGTCATGCGATTGAGAAACCACTCTTCTGTCCTGAAGAATTTAGCAAACATCTAGCAACATCGTAGAAACCATCTGGAATACCATAGCAACTGCCTAGCAACACCCTAGCAACCACCTGAGATATTGTTTAGCAGGCTCTATAAAGTCAACATCAAAGTTCATTCACAAACTTTAGCCTTGTAGTTGCTGTTTGAAATCTGATTATTATTAAACAGCACTTCGCTTGACAGTTTTTGCCTTTAAAAGTGCTATATAAATAAAAGTGACCTAATGAGACCACACCTTGGAAACACAGCACTGGTGAGAGTAAAAGATGAATGTTTTCCCCCAATAAAACCTGATTTAACTGCTGTGGTGAGACATTTAACATGTACGTATCTTACTTTCTCACTTTAAAAGATACTACAACAACTTGTGCATTTATTATCTAGCATTATTCAAAACCTTGTTAGGTAAGTTAGCTAGCCGGTTTAGGTGACAGTGTCTACACTTCCTCAGCTCTATGTTTGTTATTTGATCATTTTGTAGCCTTTTACTGCCTGTTGAATGTCTTGTACATCTTAGTCATCTTTCTTCATGATTATCTTGTTTATTTTTTTTGGACCCAGTTAAACCCTGCTTCTTACTGACCAGGTACGACCCACTGATGTCCTCATACTGATCCTCACAGCTGATTGGCTGGACCTGAGAGTGGGCGGAGATACAGGAGCAGTCCTGGGAGGAACATGAATATGAACAACAACAACAACATGAATACCGTCGAGTCCAATTGTCTGAATGCACTACAACAAGACTTAGTCAATATCATGTTAGTCATTATAAGTGTGCCTTCGAATCTGAATAAAATATATGTTCTCGAACAGATTTCAGTTTCGTATAGGAATTTATATAATGAATATGTATAATTTCTCCCAATTCAGTCATCGTAAATCCCACACACTAGCTAGTTTTCCCCTAACATCTTTTTTTTTTTTCTTTCAAACTGCTGCTCAAGCAAACCTCACAGCGCTTGGAACAGCAATGTTGAGAGCCAACTCACATACATGAACCATGTTTTTACTTCTTCTTTTTTTTTTTTTTTTTGTAAATGTAGGCAATGCCATTACTGTTGCAGTGTCGTTTAAACTAAAGGTTTTAAAAGTTTTAAAACCTTTTATCAACATCTGAGCTGTTTGTTAGCGGGAATTCATTTATCTTACATAAACCAGGTAAACCTTTCCTTTCTTCATCTAATTACATCGAATAAAACTTTCATTTCTTTGTCTGTCCGAACAGTGTCCCCTGACTGTGGCTATGTTTCGGTTTAGATACAGTGCTGAAACATGTGACGTACGTTCCTTATGTTCTCGTTTAGTCGGAAAAACTTGTCAAAATATCACAAACTTTGTTCAATTTAAGACAAAATGGCAATTAAGGGAGCCGAAAGAGTCGACTCTTATTGGTGAGTCAAATGGTGTGACTCATGGACTCTCTCTTGGCAACATGAAGATTCACACTTATTATACATTTTATTCCAAACATAACGTAAAGTGAAAACACAGGAGTCTCAGGAAAAGAAAGTAGAGAAGAGTTTAAGTTAGAAAATGGCATTTTTGAGCAGGCAGGGACAGAAGCAACCTCAGAGGGAAGGCAAAGATTAATGAGGACATTTATTCTTAAACGCTTATGTCTCTTGAAACCTGAAAAATCAGGACAGAGATGACATGCTTTTCAGCAAAACACAGATTTTAGAGGAGCAAGCTGAGACACAAGCGCATGCACAGAACAAAAACTAGGCACGATAATAAGAGATCATCTTTACCAAGAACGACATGAGGTGCGTTTGATGGCAGTCCCGCTGTGCTGCAGTGCATTCATCAGATTCTCACACTGCCTCTATGATACGCTTTAAACATCAACCGCTCGCCGGCAACATAAACAGACTTAATGAGCTGGAAAACCCAGAGAAGGAAAGTATTAAAAAGAATAAACATGATAATATAACACAATACTCAAATAGCAATAATGAAGAAAAAACCCAAAAGAGTAATATGTAAGGAATGAAACACTTAGAGGCGTGTTGTTATACCACTTTTACCACAGCAATTTGCCAGCGCAAACAGATTTCGAATTTATTAACAAATGACATGTTGTACTTTTATCCGTTTATGTTACATTTCATGTTGTGGAATTTCTGTGAAACAAGTTAGTTCAGCTTTTGAACATTCAAACTATGAAGGTTTTGAAACATGTTTTTAAAAGCTGAATGATTTTCTTCACATTTGGTTATGATTATAATAATTAATGTGCGTCATGAGGAAATCTTTTTAACCCCTTAAAGTCATAAACATGTCAGACTCCCATTCCTTACTCTTGTAACTACACACATTTTCTATAAGTATCAGTGGTATTACAGAATAATTCATAGAAGTTCCTAAATAATATAAAAAAGTTATATTTAAAAAGTTTTATGACAAATAACTAAATAGGAAACTGAACGTTTAATGAGAGATTGACTCACTCATTAATATGTCACTTGTTGACCTTTATGAAACATAAATGGAAACTGGCTATAAAGTTTTAAAAAATCTATTTGCACTATTAGGAGAGGTAATGAAGAGGTTAAAGAATTTAAGTGACACACACTACACCAGGGGCTCCCAAACTAGGAGTCTAAACTCACAATATCCTTTTTATTTATTTTACAAATTATTATTACAAAGATTGTTCTAACTATAAACGTTTTTGTGTGCTACGATATGATTTTGAAACCTTACTGAGAGTCTCATTCAAACAAGCCACATTTAAATAAAGAGTGTACATGCTGTTTAAGTCTTTTTCACTATTCTAAAGGAGTTCAGCAACAGAAATGGCCTAAATTCTCTGCCCATCTACCTCCTCTAGTTCCTCCATAACATCAAGTGACTCAAAAGAACAACAGAATTCAAGAAATCTAACACAAAAATATGCAGAAACATTTATTGAATATGGATTTACAAGTCCTAAATTATAAATCTGAAATTTAAAAAATGTAGTGTGATCAAAGCCTTGGGGTCGCAGAAAATTCATAACGTCCATTCAGGGTCATCTGTCCAAACGTTTATGAACACCAGCAACTCCTACAGCAAGGGGTCCTAAACTGTTTCTTCCATCACCTGATAAAATTATTTGCCTTAAGTGAGCATTGAATGAAACTTTCTAAATAAATGGCAAAAACCTGCCCGGGATCAAGCGCATACTGAAGATGAATGAATGAATGCGGATCACAAAACCTGGCCATAAAGTTAATAATGTTCTTCTGTACTATCAGGAGAGGAACTTTATCACTCTGCTGTGATATTTTTAATGAACCTGTAGTCAAGGTGAGGTGCAGTTTGTCCCCTTTGCCCCTCTACATGATGTAAGAGAGCCCTTTGTAATTCCTCACCTTTAAACTGACAGGAGAGAAAATCTGACCTCAAACATGATGAACACAACAATGCAGTGGATTTTGGACTACAGGCTGATCATAATTAGCTTTAGAGATAACACAGACACAATTACCATGAAATCATATCCTGAGATAATTACATTACTGAAATCCCATCAACACTGACTGAAGATCTCATCCAGCTTTCATCTGGTTAACCTTTAACAGCTGAACACGTCTCTCTCTGTCTCTCTCTCTCACACGCACACACACACACACACACACTCACCGTGCGTGGTCTGGCTTGAAGGATTATCTAGATTATGATGTTCAAATCCGGACTCCTCTATTAGAACATCAAGGCAGCTTCTGTGTGTGTCCTTAACACACACACACACACACACACACACACACACACACACACACAACGTCCTCCTCCTCCAGCTGATCTCACACAGTGACGTCACACAGCAAGACACAATAAAAGTCCCAATGCTAGAAATATATTGTAATAATAATAATAATAATAATAATAATAATAATAATGGTGACAGCAAGAATACAAGCAAAAATAAGTCAAAGGAACACTTCAGGTAGGATATATTCCTTGTTTACACACTTCTAGATATGCTTGTAATGTTATGGTTTGATTAATGGAAACATAAGCACTAAGTCACAATTGTGTGATATTTGCAAGTAAGTGTGAAATTCCCAGGTGGTGGAACATGCAACAGAAAAGCATTTGATCTATTATCTGGAGGTTGTGGGTTCGAATCCTAACAATGCCACAACCATCCATGGCCAGGAGCCAAGAGAGCAAAATTGGCTGTGCTCTGTGGGGGAGAAGGATGGCATTACTCTCTATCCCCTGTCAATCACAGAGACATTAGCCAATCATGAGCGTCGGTGAGCTCAGGTATGCAGAAGAGGGCGGATAGCGCTTTCCTTCGAGTGTGTTATGTTGCCCCGTGATACTGTATGAAACAGGTGCAGAGATTGTTGGTGTCATGTTGCAGGAAGCATGTGTAAGCCTTCACCCTACCTGGCTGGTAGCTGTTGTGTGATGGGGAGAGAGTTAGCTAGTGAGTGGGAATTGGCAAGACGAATTTGGTGAGAAAACACCAAAAATAACAAGTAATTGTGAGATTAAAAAAAAAAAAAAAAAGTGGTGCTTGTTGGCGATTTACTCGCAGAGAGAGAAAGTAACTCACTGAGATAAAAAAAAAAGTCACAATTGTGCGATATTAACTCACAATTGCAAGATAAATCTGTGTATTTTTTAAAAAATGTTCGTGTCAGAAAATAGGCCCATATATGGGGCCCTGACCCTATACAGTAATAATGCATTGTATTAGTATAGGACATTGGATATAACATAATAACATAATAAATAATTTTGTATATAATAGTGTACTACATAGGGTGTTGATTTTTATTTTGTTTATTTTACAATGTACAAGGGAGACAATTTGTTGGACAATTTAGGGTCACTTTAAAAACTAAAAATACAAGAATTCAAGAATAAATTCGTGATATTTCTAGAAAAACAAGTTGTTATATCTGACATTACAAGAATAAATAAGTCAGAATATTTCTTGCATGGTCTTTTAAAAGTTCTAATACTAATAATAATCTGGTTTAGTTGTGCCAGAAGATGAAGTATTTCTAAATTTCTAAAACTAATAGTAAAATGAGTGCTAAAATAAATTTCAACTTCGCTCATTTTAACACACAAATCTTGCTCTTAGACAGTATTTACCATTTTGTCAAAGTGTTATGACTTTCGAAATATTGCTACTTTTTTTCTTGTAATATTACGACTTTATTTACGAAATCTTGTTTTTATTCTATTTTTTTAAACAGCGGCCCTAAAAACGCTGGAGTATATTTAATATTTGGACTCAGGACTCTTATTCTCAGATCCTTTATAACCGTTGGAAACGTCACGGGGTCCATTTTTGATTTCGTAATCAGAAGCACGCGCGGCGCTCCTCCTTGCAGACTTCCGCCCTGCTCGCGCTTTGTCTGTTGACGGTTCGGGCTTGACAGCAGCGGAGTCGCGCGCGCTACAGAGAAATCAGTGGAAACGGCTATTTTAACAGAGCTTGCTGAAGGTTTGTGTGTGTTTATTGTGCTTATTGTTTACTCTGAATTTAAAACTGAATTGAGTTTATATGTGACAGTGTAGAAATATGAAACTAAGGAGGATGACAGCAGTAAAGACCCGGATGTTTCGCTTTTGCGCTCGTGCGAATCAGTGATGCAGCTCAGACATAAAGTACATTCTCTACTTGTATATTCTGCATGGCTCTGTTTTATATTACATTAAGTATAGATCCAGTTTAGATTAATACACTCGTGCATGGTGGATAGATACAGTGTGGTCCATCACCTCTCCTCCTAATTCAAAACGATTCACAGGAATGCAGCTCTAATTGTTATTTTGTGTACATTTCTGTATAAATGCATGGTTATATTCTGAATGCAATCATATATTTATATGTAGCATTGGTCCACTTATGCTATAATATGGTTTATAGTTTTGTGTTCACACTAGAAAGTGATCTGCTCTTTAGTATAGGACAACTATTGAGCCAGTTAGGAACTGAAACCATTGCATTCTATTATTGAAAATCACAAAAAGTGATTTTTTTCCCCTTCACAATGTACATTAGAAACCTTTACATGTATAAATAAGTCACACTTTAATGGATCATGTAAACATGTAAACATAAAAATTAAATAAATAAATACCACCACAGCACTAGGTGCACCAATCAATAAATATATATTTTCTACTTATATATTTTGTATTTGTATATTTTATACTATTATATATAAAAAACAAGTGTTACATAAATTAGTACACCAGTACATGGTGCACGCAATGTTGTCCATCACCTTTCCCCCGAATTTAAAGCAATGCTCAGGAATTCAGCTCAGTGTTTGGTATTGATGCATTGCTGTTTTTATGCTAAATTTGGTTTATGGTTTATGCATTTCAGACTAGAAAGTTTCTCAGAATCGGTCAGTGTTTTAATATATCACAGCTATTGAGCCGATGAAAGACAAAACATCTTTATTGCACTATATTATTTTTTCTATTTCTAATTAAATGAGCTCTTCATTCACATTATAAAGCACAAAAACACAAATAGCTAAATAACCACCATTTTAAAAAATTACAGCACAACAAATACTAGTCAGTTGTTGATGGTTCTTGGCTTTTTGCTTAATTTAATACAATTTGTTCATATAATCATTGATATCATTATGCTCTCATATGCTACATTTTTGGATACAGAGATCCTGTATGTTTATAAATTTAGCAGTAATACATTTTGATACAGTGTATGGCTATATGTAGCATTTATTTATATTTAGTATTGATACATTTTTAATGCAGTAATATATTTTGATATGGTGATATGTTTAGTATTGATTCATTTTGAATGTAATGATATGTTTGGTCTTGGTGCATTTCATTACAGTGATATTTGTGGTCAGCTTTGGTACTTTTTTATCACAGTGATATATTTGGCATTGACACATTTTTGCACATGTTGATATATTTGGGTAAATAGCTAGCAGGCTTCATATGCTACCTGTCAGGTGGTGTGAAACGCTTACTAAATGTATCCATGGAAACAACAACTGGGGCGTTAAAAATACAAATATCCCTGTTTATCCGAACATGAGAGTGTTTGTTTTGAGACACTTCTGTGTACATTGCTCTGAGACATTTCTGTGTATATTTAACTTCTCGATGTATATTGGATATAAAAAGTCTATACATCCTTGGTTAAAATTGTAGGTTTTTGTGATGTAAAGAATGGAACCAAGGTAAATAATGTCAGATCTTTTTCCACCTTTAATGTAACATATCAACCAATAAACTTCAAGTGAAAAACAGTTACAAACATTTAGGAAGAAAAAGGGGGGGAAAAAACCCTTACAATTACCTGGTTGGAATTTGGAGCTATCCATGATTCCCTCTATCTTTACTAGAGCCCCAGTCCCAACTGACGAGAAGCAACCCTATAGCATGATGCTGCCATCACCATGCTTCACCATAGGTATGGTGTTCTTTGGGTGATAAGCTGTCTTGTTTTTGTGCCAAACATATCTTTTAGAACTATGCCCAAAGAGTTTTACCTTGTTTTACCTGACATGGTCGTATGGGCTTGGATATGGAGATATATAGGGCTTCAATCTAGCCCCCCTTTCCCATAGCCCAGACATGTTGAAGAACATGAGAGACTGTCACAAGCAGGGAGTGACCAGTGCTTGCCAAGTATTCCTGCAGCCTCCCTGATAATTCTGTCAATTTTGGAGGGATGTCCTCTTCTTGGTAATGTCACTGTGGTGCTCCATTTTCTCCACTTGTTGATGATGACCTTCACAGTGTTCCATGGTACATTTAATGTTCTGGAAATTCTTTTGTTCCCTCTCTCCTGATTGCTACCTGTCGACAATGAGATCCATTACATGCTTTGTAAGCTCTTTGCAGACCGTGGATTCAGCAGTCAGATGAAACCAAGAAGATGTCAAGTAAATCCTAGAGAAACAGCTGATCTTTATTTGAGGTTAATGAGAATCACTTCATTGATGACAGTGAAGGGGTGTGACTTTTTATATCCACTGAAGATCATCATCAAGCACTGAGTCTGTTGTCTTATGCTGAATTTTGAACAGGACAGACTTTATGAAAGAAGGGAAACACAACCTCAAAATGTCACCTCGCTCATTTTATTTGTAGTTTGTATCTAGTGGGCGTGTAGCGAGAGCATAAATGGGAACTGATGGCATGTATGAACTAAAGTTGATTAGTGAGGAACTGAAATAACAATGGAGCACATGTACCACATAGTTTTCTTCAGGCTTTCTCCAGTTCCAACGGTGAATTGGCTACACTAAATTGCGTGCATGCGTGCGTGTGTGTGAGAGAGAGAGAGAGAGAGAGAGAGAGAGAGAGAGAGTGTGAAGGACTGGTGTCCCATACAGGGTGTATTTCCACCTCACACCCAGCGTTCCCGGGATAGACTCTGGATCTGCCCTGACCCTGACCAGGATAAAGTGCTTATTGAAGATTGAGTGAATGATTGAATATGGATTGATTGGCTGCTAGAGATCTGATACTATAATATTGGGATCAGTGCAGTCATTTTGTGTGTGTGTGTGTGTGTTTTTGACATGGGGTTGTCATCATGCAGCTACACTGACAACTTCCTAAATGAATGTGAAAGATTGAACATAATGACAAAAATATCCCTTCCTCCCCCAAATTGTTTTCCTTGCATTGCAGCTCCAAATCGTGGCTGTGACTTAAGACTTCAAAAACAGGAAATACTCTGACACTGGAAGCGCGTGCACACACACACACACACACACACACACACACACACTCTGCGCTGGATGAGTGTTTGGCTGATGCACAGCTGTGGATGAGTAAATGTCACCAAGTGGGAGATGAAGGGTGAGAGCCACAGAGAATAAACAACCAAAGAGAAACAGAGAGAGAGAAACAGAGTGAGATGAAGGGAGAGAAAGTGAAACAATGAACAAACGGAGAGAAAAGCGTGGTAACAAAAGCATCGTCTGAGTCAAAGATTCCCCTAATTTGTTCACTTTTTTCCAGACACATTCAGTTCTAATTAGTATTACACAATTAATCACAACTATTGGCTTTCATTTAATTTAAATTTAATGAAGTAAGAAATAAAACACAACAATGCATGCTGTTTTAGGAAAATAATCAATTACAGTGTGGTGTGATGAAGCGGAGTTACTCTTACCACTCTGACATTGATTATTTTCCTATAGCACCATGTCACAAAGTGTTTTATTCCTCTTATACCACAGCAATTTGCAGACATATACAGTTTTTAATTTATTAATGAATGATATGTCATGCTTTTTATCTGTTTTGGAACGTCCGTAAAACAGGTTTGTTTCTATTATCACTTGATTATCATTCAGGTGATAAAAATCATGATGATCTTTTTAGCTGTTATCATGCATTCCAGGTTCTAATCCTGCAGTGTGTTGTTGGTCTCTTTCAGAGGGAGGAGGGTGTGTATGAGGTGGGGGTGGGACAGGATGTGAGGTCATGATTAACCTTTTCCGACTCATCGTCCTGCGCTTTGGGTGTGATTGAGGAGCTCCGCCCCTCTCCACCCAGCAGCCAATCAGGATGCTCGAGGTGAAGCATATGAGCGCGGAGAAGAAGGAGACCGCCGTGGGAACAGGTGTGTGTGCAAACATAACTGTGTGTGTTTCTAAAAGTGAGCGTGTTAAGCATGCACCAGTGGCTATATTTATCTCTTGTCCCAGTGAACTACATATTCACCCAGCTACAGATAACATTTGCTGACCTCAGAGAGATGGGGCTGTGTCTCAAATTGTCCACATCACCCCTTCTGCACTTCTGATGGACACTTGTTGATTAAGGCCTGTGATATTAGTCATATATGGTAGTGGTATATCATTACTTTATGCTATACTAAGTGGCTGTTTCTGTATTGTTATTATACACTACTGAACACTTAGGAGCAGTCCTTTTTTAGCAAATCTTCTTTAAGTAAGGAATAAAAAGTTACTGTGCATGAGTTGTTACTATAAAAACGATAACGATATTAGAATAGACGCAATTAAAGCCGACACTACTGTCAGTTCTGCTGTTATAGAAAATTAATCAACACATTCTGACCAATCAGAATTGAGAATTTAACAGTGTTATAATATAAACAATATTAAACAGTGCCGAGGCTTTATATAGTGAGAATGTTGCTTTGTTCTAGAAATAAATGCTTAAAGTGAGAAAAATTATAGAACAAGAGACTGTTTGAGCATTGAAATTAGTAAAAAAAAAAAAAAAAAGTCTAAAAATAGATTTACTAATCATATATTTGGTTAATTGTAATCTTTTCCATGGAAGTACTAGATAAATTTGACTATTTAAGGTATTTTCACTTGCTAAGATCATTTTTTGCAGTGAAACATTGCACAACAATATTAGCTAGCCAGTTAACTGTAAATGTTTGTAATCTAGCTAGCTTACATCACAGAAAATTTCCAAACATGGGCTAAGATTATAGAAAATTCTTAAACAAAGCTAACTAGCTAACCTCAAAGAAGATTTCCAAACAAAAATTGGCATCACAGCAAATTTCCAGAAAACTTGCTACCATTATAGAAACTCCCCAAAAGTTAGCTAGCAACTGCCAGAGAAGTGAAATCTAACCAACAGCTAGCTAGTTAATGTTTAGAAGAAAAATCATAGTCTTTAGAATTAGAAATCCTATTTGTTAGAGGATATTTTTGACAAAACTAGCTAACATCACAGAAATGTCAAAACCCTGGCTAACATTACAGAAAATTCAAAAGCAAAACTAGCTAGCTAGCAAAGTGGCATCAAAGAAAATTTCCAAAAATCTTGCCAGCATTATCGAAACTCCCCAAAAGCAAACTAGGTAGCAAATACCAGAGAAGTAAAATCCAACCAACAGCTCTAACCTTTAGAGAAAATCCCCTCTGTTAGAGAATATTTTCAGACAAAGCTAGCTAGCTAGCTAGCTAACATCATAGAAAATTTCCAACAACTTGCTAACATGATGGACAATCCCTAAAGAAAACTAGCTAGCTAACCTCATAAAGAATCTCCAAAAACAAAAACTGGTTAACATTATTGAAAACAACTAAACAAATCTAGCTAGCTAACACTGAAGAAAATCCCCTTCCAAAAAACTACCTAGCTAAGCTCAAAGACATTTTCCAAACAAAAACTGCCTAACATTATTGAAAATCACTAAACAAAGCAAGCTAGCAAGTGTCAGAGAAATATAATCCAACTAAAATCTAGCTAGCTAACCTTTAGAGAAAAATCTCCTCTTTGTGAGGATATTTTCAGACAAAGCTAGTCAGCTAACATTAGAAAATGTCCCAATCCTAACTAGCTATTGGTGATTCAGCCAGATAGCTAGGTCTCTATGATTAATTGAAGGATGGAGGAGTGAGTCAGTATAGTTTGGGGAAGATGAGTTTGTTGTTTCTTTCTTTCTTTATTTATTTTGATTAGTTTGGAGCAGTTGTGCTGTGATATTTTGGGGGGGAAAAACAGCAAAACGTTGGGTTACAATTTTCATACTGTGTAATTCTCAGTCCTAACAAGAATCAAACAATTATAAAGGGTTCTAATATCTGTCTCTGTCTTTTTCTCTCTCTCGCTGTGTGTGCGTGTTAGATGAGGGTCGTAGTATGTGTGTGAGCAATGCAGACCCTGTGTATGTGTACGAAACTCAGGACTGGATGGTTTCTCCCGCCTGCTCTCCAGATGAACACAGCTCCATCTCTCCACTGCTGGCTGAGGAGACGTTTCGCTACATGAGTGAGTCATCTGTGCGCGTGTGTGTGCACGCGTGTGTATTCAGAGAACTGTCTGTATTAAGAACTGCATTTAGAAACTGCCCATTTGAAAGATGGCTGGATAGAAAGAAAAAACATATGATGATTGGATGGAGAAATAGAAACATGGACAGGAAATGTAAAAGCTGAAGGAGATGCTGGCTAGTGGAAGAGTATATGCTGAGTGTGTGTACAGTGATGGATAGCAGATGGGCAGCTGAATTTTTATTTCTAACCTGTTTCAGGTCACTGGCTTGCTCTACTGGCTTCATGTGGTTTTTCCTTTGAATACCAAACATGCTAAACAGAAAAGTTGTAACAGATTAGTTTAAACCAAATACTTTTTTTGCCATCTGTTCTTTTGTGTAATTTGTACTTTGATCGGACAATGTGTGCTTAACGTGGCTAACGTTACAGAAATCCCATAAACAAAACTAGTTAGCTAACGAAAGAAGATTTCCAAACAAAACCGGCATCATGGAAAATTTCCAAAAAATGTGCTAACGTAATAGAAACTCCCCAACCTCCGCAAAAGCTGGCTAGCAGTAAAATCCAATCAAAACCTAGCTAGATAACCTTTAGAGAAAAATCCTATTTGTTAGAGGATATTTTCAGACAAAGCTAGCTAGATAAGCTCATATAAAATTCATAACATCAATACTGGCTGAAGTTGGAGAAAACCCATAAGCAAAACTAGCTAGCTAACCAAATAAGTTTTCTAAACAAAAACTGACATCAAGGAAAATTTCTAAAAACATGCTAGCTCAATAGGAACTCCCTAGCAAATGCCAGAAAATTTAATTCCAACCAAAACCTAGCTAGCTAACCTTTAGAGAAAATTTGTTAGAGAATATTTTTAAACAAAGCTATCTAGCTAACATCATAGAAAACGCATAATGTCAATGGATGATGTTAGAGAAAACACACAAAACAAAAATAACTTGCTAACATCGAATAAATTCCCCTAACAAAACTAACTAGCTAAATTCAAAGGTAATTTACAAATAAAACTGACATTACTGAAAATTTCCAAAAACTTGCTAGCATAATAGAAACTGCCCAAATGTTAGCTAACAAATGGTAGAGAAGTAAAATACAACAATACCTAGCTAGCTAACCTTTACAGAAAGATTGTATTTGTTAGAGGATATTTTCAGACAAAGCTAGCTAGCTAACATCACTGAAAATTTCCAAACACTGTCTGATGTTAGAGAAAATTCACAAACAATACTAGCTAGCTAACACTGAAGAAAATCCCCAAACAAAACTACTTGGCTAAGCCCAAAGACAATTTCCAAACAAAAACTGGCAATCACAGAAATAAAAAAAGGCTAATTTTATAGAAAATCTCCATACATAGCATATATCAGAGATGTAAATGCCCAACTAAAAGCTAGCTAGCTAAGCTAGCTTTAAGGGGAAAATCTACTCTGTTAGAGGACATTTTCACACCAAGCTAGTTAGCTAACATGAGAAAATGTCCCAATAGAAAGCTAACTATGTCCTAATACTAAGTTATCTACTATTAGTTCTCCTCCCAATGCATTTTGGGGGAAAAATAGATAAAAGAGTAGATAATCTGCGTTGCTGAAGGTTGTTACACTGAATCTACAGTCAGGGCTAGAAAGAAATCAACCCCAGTCCCGATTCTTCTTCATACCATTCTGCGTATTTTTACGACCATTGGTGGTTGCGCTCAGTTCCATGAAAGTCCAAATAATCCACCTTAAGACATTTGTTAGCAGCAAATAATCTGATTTGAATGGTGAAAATGAAACCTTATATTGATGTATTTTCATCTTTGAAAGCCATCCTAACTCATTTATACCAGCCTTTTCTGTATGTTTATATGCTGTGTGTTATTTAAACTCGTTTTATCTGTTATATTCTCTCTCTGTCTGGTTGTGAGACAGGCAAGAGTGGGTGTGTGTGTGTGTGTGTGTGTGTGTGTGTGTGTGTGTGTGTGTGTGTATGTATGTGTGTATGTATGTACTGTATGTCACTGTAAGTGTGTGTATGCTGATTGTGCACCCTGTTCTGTGTATCAGACAGTTCAGCGAGGTCTGCTATTTATATACACGTTATTCAGTGTCAAGTGTACAGAGTTTGTGTGTGTGTATGTGTATGTCAAGGTCAGAGGAATTTATTGCTGGTCCCTTAAGTGCATCTGACAGCAGATCCAGGGCTAAAGTCACGGGATCGAGGGATGGAGAGTGGGGGAGGGAGGGAAAGAGAGACAGACGGAGAGAGAAGGAAAGAGAGGAGCAGCAGCCATGGCAGTTTTAAACCTTCAGAATGAGGAGCTTTATGACTGTTTCGTTGCTGAAGGTCAGAGTTTAAAAGGCATTGAGGTGTGTGTGTCTGTGTGTGTGTCTGTGTGTGTGTCTGTGTGTGTGTCTGTGTGTGTGTTGTGTGTATGCATGTATGACCTACCAATATAAGGTCACCCAGTAGTGTGTATGTTTTGAATTGTTTTAGTGGTGAGGAGTAAGTATTAAAATTGGTACACTTGTAACAGTGTTAGTGTGAGTCTGATGTCATATTTAAGTGTCCCCTGCTGCTAAAGAGGATGCCTGAATAATACAGACACCCCTAGCTTTGCTATTATAATAACCTCCACTCTTCTGGGAAGGCTTTCCACTAGATTTTGGAGCATGTCTGTGGGGATTTGTGATCATTCAACTACAAGAGCATTAGAGAGGTCAGGCACTGATGTTGGATGAGGAGGCCTGGGGTTCAGTCAGTGTTCCAGTTCATCCCAAAGGTGTTCAGTGGGGTTGAGGTCAGGGCTCTATGCAGGACACTCGGGTTCTTCCACTCCAACCTTAACACACCATGTCTTCGAGGCGCTCATGTTCCTCGCTTTGTGCACAGGGGCATTGTCATGCTGGAGCAGGTTTGGGCCTCTTAGTTCCAATGAAGGGAAACTGTAATGCTACAGCATACAAAGACATTCTATAAAATTCTGTGCTTCCAACTTTTGGGGAACAGTTTGGGGAAGAACGACATATGGGTGTGATGGGCAGGTGTCCACAAATTTGTGGCCGTGTAGTGTATAATTATATTTATATTTATAACTGTTAGTGAGAACAAGTAATACAGAAATGTTATAAGAATAAAAATTGTATGCTGAAAGAGCAGAACCTCTCGGTGTAACTGTGTTTAATTTGCAAGATTCAATTTGAGAGCCAGTTGAAAGTTTTTATATATTTATTAAAAAAAAAAATGTGGCTCTGTGAAGTGACGTGTGGCCAAGTATGGTGACCCATACTCGGAATTTGTGCTCTGCATTTAACCCATCCAAGTGCACACACACAGTAGTGAACACACACCCGGAGCAGTGGGCAGCCTTTTTTGCTGCAGCGCCCGGGGAGCAGTTGGGGGTTTGGTGCCTTGCTCAGGGGTCTCACCTCAGTTGTGGTATTGAGGGTGGGAGAGAGCGCTGGTCATTCACTCCCCCCACCTACAATCCCTGCCGGACCTGAGACTCGAACCCACAACCTTCGGGTTCACCTTCGGGTTACAAGGCAGACTCTCTAACCATTAGGCCACGACTGCCCCTGTTGCTGTTAGGTCATACTGGAAATTTGGAGCTGAGTCTTTCATGAACGATGACATTGGGTATATCTGAGCTAGCATACGATGTGTGAGTTTGAAATTTCCTGCCAGTTTGAACAGATAGCTCTGACTCTGAATTCCTGTCAATTATTATTAAAGGATTCCTAAAGTAAAATAATATGGTGGAAAGTGTATAGAGAAGAAAATATATTTCATGTTTGTGCACTAGTTTCAAGATGATTTCAGCACCTGTGCGCATGTCATATTTAGGCGCCTGGTGTTTTTAGTGCAGAGAGAGTGTCCTCAATCGACCTTGTGTTCTGTTTGCAGTGCAGGGTCATGGAGTAGGGTGAACCGTCACTGTGTATGCAACAAGGGGTCAATTTGAGACACGCTGTAGATTGACAGAGTAGAAATAGGGGCTGAGCAGACAGAGAGGTCACTGCTTTAATTGGAATACTATAAAAAGCTAAAAGGGGATGATGAGGATGCAAAAGAGGATGGAAACAGTGTTTGAAATAAATAACGTAACAAGTGTGTTGCAGTCTTCCAAACGAGCAGCCACAATGATTCACATCTTATTTTGTCCACTTTGTGAAATAGTAAATAACGGCATGTCATATTCAGAGTTTGTGCTTTGCAAAGCTTCTGCCTTTAACCTTTGACCCCCAGTGTTAGGCTAAGGTCAGAGCTTGTGTATTTCATGTATCTGAAACTCCTACAGTACTCAAACATGCAGAGAGTGTGTGTGTGTGTGTGTGTGTGTGTGTTTGTTCGTGTGTGCTTATATAATATATAATATGCAATAAACATACATGGTTATGGTCTCAACCCAAACTTGTTTAATGTCATTGAACCTGTTTGGTGTTTATTGTCAGGGAATGAAACCCGTTATGAAGGACGGATTGTTTTACAAGGAGGTATAAAATTTTGGAGTTTCTTGACCTGCAGTAACACTGTGTGTGACCTATATAAATTTAGCCTCATGACCGTGAATCTGCTAACTATCCACTAATTTGACGTGTAGTGTATATTAATTGTTACAAATTGTTATAAATTTCAATAGTATGTATTATGTATGTACCTTGATTTTGATTATCTGGTCAAAGACAGTTGAAGGGAAAGGGCTTCTCTGTTGTAATGCCTGTGGCTGTGTATTAAGTCATACGGGAAATCTGGGGCCGAGTCTTTGGCTGAACTACTTTCAGGTGCGATGACATCGGACGTATCTGAGCTAGCTTATGACGTGCATTTGAAACTTTAGCCTACTGTAGCTTTAAGCGCCTCTATGGATATCATATTCTTGAAAATGTATATCTTTTAACTTTTCATTTGTGATGTACTGTATATTAATTATTGTAAATTATTATATGTAATTTAATTATGAGCAGGATATGTTATTCACGCATAAATCTTATGACATTTGTTGGTTTTTATAGTGCAAGACAGATATGAAGCACAAATCTTTACCTAGTGCAGTTTCTTTACTTTAGCACTGACTAAAATGTCCTGTTTTTACACACTGTTCAAAATCAATGACTTCATTTACGACACAGACCATCAGAGAAGCGTTTTCGTATTATTTGCCTAACCTGCTATGACTGGTAGCAATCAACCCAAACAAGTGAAGAGGTCAGACTAGTTTATGACTGAAACTAACAGTTTAGATTCAAAGATTCAAAGCGTTTATTGTCATGTGCACAGTGAGGAAAACCAAGTTTCCCTGTACAATGAAATTCTTTAGCTAGCTGATAATTTAACTAGCTGACGTAGCCATGACAAAACAATTAGGAACAGTAATATTTCTCACAGACAGATTGGAAAATCACTACAGAAACCATCTTTTTGACTAAAATGACACTGTAATTGCACTTAGCATGGGCTGCAAACTGAACGTTCATGGATTCAGCCAAACATTACTACTTGTGAACTCTGAGCTCTCGTAAAATTTTGACTTCGCTTGTGGAATAAATACAATAACAGCCAAAGTTTTAAAGGTTAAACCAAGTTTCTAAATAATAACAAGCCAAGTTTTTGAGATTCTGCCCCACACACACACACACACACACACACACACACACACACCTGAGGGTAAAGAAAGCATTATAGAATTATAAGGATGTTATTTTAGGATAGGTGTTAAAGCCCATAGGCATTAATAATCTGAGTGCTGTGCAGACTGACTAGCCAACATGTTGGAGTCAGTCATTGGCAGAATTGTGTCTTTTGGAGACTGAAAACAAATAATAGTTTAAAAAAAGACAAACTGGGAATTAATAAAGCTAAATTATCATAAAAAAAGACTAGGTAACAGATGGTATGGTGTATGCTATGCTACAGGATGATGCAGTTAGGAGGCACATGCTTATGTAAGAGGTGTCTACAGCAAGTTTTACACTGTGTGATTACTGCAGTCTTTTAGGATTATTACTTTTCACACTGTACTGGATGATCCCAATAAAATCTTGGCTGAATTTTATAGCAGACTGTGTTACAATTATATAATCCATGTCAGATTATACGATGTAGACCTGTGATTAAAGCAACTCACTATGTTCTGCTTACGGCATCAACCAGTGTGATTATGGCTTATAAAGAAAACGGGCAAGACACAGAAACAAGTCTTCAGTGTATTATTAACAGTGTCATATCTGGAGAAAACATGGTTTAAAAGGTGATGAAGAGGAGTTTGGTGCAGTTCATGCCTGGGTAAAAGAGGAGAAGTTGGAAATTCTGTTTTCTGAAAGTGAGCTTGAGGTAATAAGGATATTTTTCTGCCATTGCTAAAATATTTGTAGCCATCATGCAGGTTTTTTTGTGTGTGTGTGTGTGTGTAATCCTATGCCGTGCTTCCAATGGTGAATTTTAGCATGTCATAGCAGTGCTCAGACTCTGACGTTTAAAAAAAAAAAAAAAAATTATGTTGCATTCGACATAGCTCAAAAATATGAAGTTGAAGCTCAGAATGACGTTATTTTCCCAATGCACCTCCATGCGTTCGAGTTCCAAAGTGGGGACAAAACATGAACACCTCCATGTTTATCTTTTGTTAGCAACAAGCTAGCCAGCTAACTGTGATGACTGATGTGTGATTTACCTCCTCAAAACAGTGAACTATATAGTCATGTAGTAGATTTAACAAGCGATTGTCTGGATGTTGTCTCATCTAAAGAAAATTCCAGTATATACAGCATAACTCATTTAAAGGTAAGAAGTGCTACTGTATTTATTGTTGATGCTGTGAACAGCCATGTTGAATTGATGTCACTTGCTGAACTCAGGGTTGAGGAGATCTTCACGAGATAATGAATCGGAATTCTGAGTTGAGGGGGCATTTTCTTTGGCTTTTCCTAGTCGGAGGCCAGAAATTAGTCAAAGACAGTATTTGTAATTTGCTGTCAAGCTATGCGATTGTAACTACCAACACTACCACCATCAACACACCACCGACCTCAACTCACGACCAAATTCTTTTACGATGTGCGATGTTTGTCTTCAACAGCAAATTCGGACCTAAAAATCATACAGTGTAAATCTGGCTTAAGGAAAAGTGTTGTAAGTAGTAAAACTGAGACGTGGCTATTCTAAAATGGCAGTGTGGAAGGTTCAGAGAGGATATGGCCTGATTTAGTGCGCGCATGTGTGTGTGTGCACGCGCGTGTGCGTGCGCGTGTGTGTGCGTGCGTGGTTGTGTTAAGTGTTGACATCACAGGCTACCTCCTTGTCTCAGGTAAGCGTTTGTATATAGGTGTGTGTGAATAAAATGAGGTAAATAAAAATGTTTGTATTTTTTTTTATGTATTATGACGCTGTAAGAAGTTAACTTTTTCTGTAAATACTGAGAGATTCAAATCCACTGGGATTGTGGGTAGGTTTTTTGGAATTTCAGTGCAGACAGTCATGTTGTGTTCATGACTAAGCAGAAACTGAGAAATCCAACTCCAACTTCTAATTGCTACTTGGAAAATCTGAGCTTCTCAAGAGTTTGGAGTTCTCCTTAAAATCACTTCTGCTTGGGAGCGGTCAGAGTTAGAAGAAAGAAAAGGAAATAATGACACATTTGACATTTAAAGCAAATGTTTGAGTTTGTATTTGTGTATGATTTGCTTTAATTATAGTCACACTATGAGAATGAGACAATAGAATATAACGTTTATAAACTGTTATACTGAAAATAAATCAAAATAGTTGTGGAAAATATGTAAAGTAAATACTGAGCAAGTAGATTAGCTCTTTCTGGGTGTTTTTGTATGAAAGTCTATGTGAAAGTTTTTATATTGCATAGAGAGGTGTGTATGCTGGGTTCTGTTTTTGTGTATACATGCATGGTTTGGTGTGTGTTCATGTTAAATGTGTAGATTTCAGATAAATATTTTATTTATGTTAGCCAGCTACCTAGTTGGAGAGGTGTGTGTTTGTGTGTGTGTTTGTGTGTGTGTGTGCACGCGTGTGTCTTGAGGGGTGTGTGTGTGTGTTTGTGTGTGTGTGCATATGTTGAGGTATGTGTGTCTGTCCTTTACTGTGCCTATTGTCCTGTTTAGTAATTGTTGTTCTATCTTGCGCTGTTGCACACGTTGGCAGACGTGCACTTTATGCAGTCCTCTGTATGTCTTTGTAGTCTTATTTAGTTGTGTGTAGACTTATGCAGCACTGTGGTCCTGGAGGAGCGTTATTTCGTTTCACTGTGTACTGTACCAGCTGTATGTGGTTGAAATGACAATAAAGCCAAACTTGAACTTGATGATTGTCCTGAGGCATATGTGTGTGTCTTGAGGTGTGTGTGTGTCTTGAGGTGTGTGTGTGTGTGTGTGTCTTGAGGTGTGTGTGTGTGTGTGTGTGTGTGTCTTGAGGTGTGTGTGTGTGTCTTGAGGTGTGTGTGTGTCTTGAGGCGTGTGTGTCTGTGTGTCTTGAGGCGTGTGTGTTTGTGTGTGTGTGTGTCTTGAGGCGTGTGTGTTTGTGTGCGTGTGTGTCTTGAGGCGTGTGTCTTTGTGTGCGTGTGTGTCTTTGCGTGTGTGTGTGTGTGTGTTTAATATAAGCATTAATGTCACATTATGAATCTTCTCTTTGCCCAGGTGTGCTCTCTGTCTGGGTGAGGGGCGGAGCGTATGGTCAGGTGCTGAGGCTCTTTCCAGCTCTCCACTCATCCCGCCATCATTTTCTCTCTTTCTGTTTACTTTGTTCTCTCTCTTAACCATCATTTGTATCCTCTCTCACTTGGCTGTACTATGGCCATTTTGCGCACTCCCTCCCTCTCTCTCTCTCTCTCTCTCTCTCTCTCTCTCTCTCTCTCTGATGAATGGGTATCTCACATCTGCCTCAGCTGATTATACCCTCAATGTCCAGCATTTAACATATTTCTCTCTCTCTCTCTCCCCCCCCCAGCTTTTCTCACCCTGGAGCCCTCCTCTTCCTCCTCCTCCTCCTCTCTCTCCCACTCTCACACTTTTTCCAAAGGTATCTTGCTCTAAAACTTCTCTTATTTACTTGTGTGTTCTTCTTGTGTTCTTTTTTTCCTCTTCGTCTTCGCTTGTTCTCTTGTTCTCTTGTTCTCTCTCTCCCTCCGCCCTCCTGCTCTGTATTATAATTGTGCATGTGACTTAGCTCTGCCCACATGCTGTTTAGTGTGTTTTGCTGTAATTGAATCTGTGTGTAGTTTTGCAGTGGTAGTTTTAGGAGCTGGTCGTTCCTGCTCTGTGCTAATTGTAGCTCTTTGTAGCATGACACTGTGGGAAACATTTAGAGGCTAGATTTTGTTTCCTGCATGCAAGGAATTGTGGATAGTATTGTATGTCCATTTAAGTGTGTATGTGTGTGTGCAGGTGTATAAATAAGTATAAGCCTTGTATATACACATTGTGTGCTTGTGTGCAGGCATGTGCCAATATTTAAATATTCATATTACTTAATATTTTACAGCATTGTCACATAACTTTTTGCTTAATAAATAATAGCATGTTTACTTGTAGCTGTTCTTTTTAGTTAGTATTTTATCCGTTATCATTGCTTAGCGTTCTGTCCAATTTTGTTCTATCTGTAGCTGTTCTCATCAGCTAGCTTTATAATCTTTCTTATTGATTATCTTTTAGCTGACATCATATTTAAATAATAATTTGAGTATTTGCCTTTAGGTTTCTAATTGGCTAACATTTCAGCACTCTGTCATGTCTCATTTAAAATTCAACTTTAGCTACTTTATCACTGCTAGCTAGTTACCCATATTTAACCACGGAAACAACGTCCATCATCCTGAAAACATAAATCTGTTAGTCAGAGCAGTAAAGAAGAAGTGGGGCCGACAGTTAACGCTGTAAAATATTTTATACGTTGTTATTGGACGAGTAGATTTATTTGATGCATTTGGTCCAATGTTTGGATTTTAGATAAATATGTATAATTTAAGGAATAAAACACTAATACTGGCACTAATACTGATACCAAAAACCTGAGGATCAGCCCATACAAATACCTATCCGACATTGTTTTCTTTAAATATTACTAAGCTTTACAATGTTTTTTTTAATAAATAAACTCTTTCACACTAAAAATCACTTACATTGTAAATATAATTATGTTCAAAGTATAACAACGATAAAATCAATCTTAACAAAAGAAAAACCAGTCAAATGTCTTTATATGTGAACATCTCCAGGTCCAAAAACTTTCCAGATCCAATCTTTTGTTCCAGGATATTTAATATGTTTTTTTTTTTTTTTTCGATATCTGATCTACCATTTTTTGCTGCTATCGGCCCGATCCTGGTACTAGGTATCTCTAATAGGAAAATGATCAACAGCAGATTGGTGTGATTAAGTGGAGTTACTGACACCACCCGGACATTGATCATTTTCCTATAACAGCGCATCCCGAAGTGTTTTATTCCTCTAACACCACAGTAACCTGCCAACTATTACAATATTTAACGTATTAAAGAATGACACTTCATAATTTATCTGTTTATATGTTGTGAAAAAATATGTTGTGAAACAAGTTATTTTCTGTTATCGTTTGTTATAGCAGCTATAAACAGTCGTTCCCTCACCAGCCTCTCTTTTTTGTCATAGTTAATCATACAAAAAATCCATAAACTTTCGGTTACAGTTTTACTTCTCACTGTTACCAAGCACTGACACTGGAGACTCCTTCCATAAATGTTAAATAGACTTCTCCTTACTGAAACCTTTGTTGGCACATACCTACTTCTGGTGTGTATGTGTGTGTATGTGTGTGTATGTGTGTGTATGTGTGTGTGTGTTTGATCCCGCTCTTTTTCTCTTTCTCTGTAGTTCTCACCTCTGACCGTGTGGAGCAGATGACCAAGACGTACAATGACATCGAAGTGGTCACACACCTGCTGGCCGAGGTGCGTAATTGGTTGAACTGTTTAAACAGCTGTAACTGTTCCTGACACCCGATTTGCCGTCTAATTCTAATGCTTTGTTTCGATTGGACAGCGGGATCGGGATCTGGAGCTGGCTGCTCGGATAGGTCAGTCTCTGCTGCAGAGGAACCATGTTCTTCAGGAGCGCAATGACTCGCTGGAGGAGCAGCTCGCGCAGACGCTGGATCAGGTAAACACACACGCGCACGCAGCAGGGCTATAACCACATAGACAATGTTATGAATAGAATAGAGGTTATGGGCTTGTGGTTATCTTCAGGTCCATCAGCTGCAGCATGAGCTGATGAAGAAGGACGAGCTTTTGCGAATGGTGTCAAGTGTGAGTGAAGAGAGTGAGACGGACTCCAGCTCGTCTCCATTGCTCCTCCTTGCTCCCTCTAATCACACACTCGCACACACACTGACACTCAGCCAGCTGGAGGTGCTGCAGAGCAAACTGCAGGAACTCGAGGAGGAGAACCACAAACTACGGGTAGAGGTGAGGGACATCATGACTAATCACACACACACAAACACACAGGATAGAGAGATGGACAAATTGACAGACAGATAGACAGAAGTGGAGAATTGGCACCCTCCATGAAAATGAGGAAAAAATGCTACTACTAATACTTGAGGCTTAAGCAAGACTCTTTTATAGTTACATTTTAATGCAAAAGGTCATTTTTGCTGTGAAATACTGGTTTCAAAATATTGGGTACCCCATGTTTAATAATTGGTTAGCCCTCTGTAGAGAGGACTCTGTCTTTAAAATTGTGAAAGGAGGCACTCCTACTGTGGAGCTCATCCAGGAGGCCTTCCCAGTGTCTTATCTAATCCAGGAGGTGTGTAGCTCGTGCAGTAGACCCCCTCTCAGTGTGTAGCTCATCCATGAGGTCCTCTCAGTGTGTAGCTCATCCAGTAGACCCCCTCTCAGTGTGCAGCTCATCCATGAGGTCCTCTCAGTGTGCAGCTCATCCAGTAGACCCCCTCTCAGTGTGTAGCTCATCCAGTAGACCCCCTCTCAGTGTGTAGCTCATCCAGTAGGCCTCCTCTCAGTGTGTAGCTCATCCAGTAGACCCCCTCTCAGTGTGCAGCTCATCCATGAGGTCCTCTCAGTGTGTAGCTCATCCAGTAGACCCCCTCTCAGTGTGCAGCTCATCCATGAGGCCCTCTCAGGGTGTAGCTCATCCATGAGGCCCTCTCAGTGTGTAGCTCATCCATGAGGCCTTCTCAGGGTGTAGCTCATCCATGAGGCTCTCTCAGTGTGTAGCTCATCCATGAGGCCCTCTCAGTGTGTAGCTCATCCATGAGGCCCTCTCAGTGTGTAGCTCATCCATGAGGCCCTCTCAGTGTGTAGCTCATCCATGAGGCCCTCTCAGGGTGTAGCTCATCCATGAGGCCCTCTCAGGGTGTAGCTCATCCATGAGGCCCTCTCAGGGTGTAGCTCATCCATGAGGCCCTCTCAGGGTGTAGCTCATCCATGAGACCCCCTCTCAGTTTGCAGCTAAGGCAACCAGGTTTTGGGTTAAAATACCCTGCCCCTGGACCAAGGCATGAATGAGCCACCTTCACATTTTTGCCAAACATGATGGTGTACATGACCAGAAAGTTTGATTTGGTCTCATTTTATCACAACACACAATTTGAATTGTACGTTTGCAGGCAAGTCAGCTGAAGAAGGAGACCATCACATATGAGGAGAAAGAGCAGCAGCTGGTCAGCGATTGTGTTAAAGAGCTCCGTAAGTTCATAACAGTCTGTCTAATGTGGTGCCTTTGTTTTGGTAACTCTTGAGAGAAGACTGATCTCAGAACCCACTGTAATGAATATAAAAAAATGTAGTTCTCTGGGACTAAAAATTGGGGCTAAATGTGAGTGTGTTTGTGTTTCTTAGGTGAGTCGAACACTCAGATGGTGAGTCTGACTGAAGAACTTTCTCAGAAGAACGAGGATCTTATGAAACAGCAGGAGGAAATCTCCCAGCTCCTGTCACAGATAGTGGAGCTCCAACAACGCCTCAAACAGGTGAAACATGTGGAGGTGGGCAGACAAAAAGAGAGATAGACAGAGTGGAAAACTGAGAGTAAGAAGAAGGAAAGAGAGAAGAGGGGACAGGTGACGGATGTATAGAATGTAAAGGGGACAAATGGAGAGAGTGAACCCAAGAAGAGAAAAAAGAGGCAGAGAGAGTGAGATGGAGAGAGAAAACAGGAAAGGCAGATAGAGATGGAGATGGGAAAATGTGATGTGTGTGTTGATGTTTTCAGTTAGCACTGGAGAAAGAAGAGCTGAGGATTCATCTGCAAGCCTCAAAGGATGCCCAGCGACAGCTAACCACTGAGGTACACACACACACACACACACACACACACACACACACACACACACACACACACACATTAATACAATTAAATATGGAATTATTTACAAAGATACTAAAGATAGTATTTAGTATTGTAAGTAAATAATACTACATTAGCCGAATTTAGCTATGTTCCTAAACCTAGGTGGGTTTTTTTCTTTTTTTTTTTTTTCAAATAAAAGTCAAAGTGCGTGTCTGCGTGCGTGTCTGCGTGCGTGTCTGCGTGCGTGTCTGCGTGCGTGTCTGCGTGCGTGTCTGCGTGCGTTTTAGCTAAATGAGCTAGCCGACAGGAATGCGGAGTGTGTAGGGATGCTGCACGAGTCTCAGGAGGAGGTTAAGGAGCTGCGCAGTAAGAACACTCCGTCTGCAGGCCTGCGCAGGCATCTCTCACATAGCCTCTACCCCATGGTGAGACACACACCTGTCTCTCTCTCTATCTGTCTCTTCTGTTCTCCTACTACACATACCAAACTTTACCTTTCACTATAAGTGGTAGGAAGAAATGTTTCTGTGTCACACTTTGTCTTCCTTTATCTTCCTCATCACCCTATATGGCAAAATTTAAAATACACTCCCCTAAATGAAGCCTTTTTATTTTATGTAAAGTTTTACATGATATTTTTTTTACATCATGTTTGTCTGTCTCTTTCTCAGGAGTGCCTGGCGGCTGAGATTGAAGGCACTATGAGGAGGGAGATGAGTGTAGAGGAGGAGATTGCATTTCAGGACCAGAGGTAATACAAACACACAATTAATTACTGTTCAGACGGGATGAGAGTTCCAGACGTATGTCTGTTAAGTAATGTTGCAGGAGGAGATCTGGAGTAATTATGATAAACGGGATGCACGGGATAAGTGATCTCTGCAAATCACTGAGATGTGTTTTCACAACGTACTCGAGGTCATCACCCTAAAAAAAAATCCATGTGTACTATATATACCTCTTTTTATACAAACTGATTGTTTTAACCTTTATTTAGGGTTGCACTTGATCATTAATTGGTCATATAACTATCACATATATATACATATGTTTTTGTTTGTTTGTTTTATGCCAGAGGTACCTGTTGTTACTCAAAACATAATTCCAGTGACATAAAAAAACCACTCCTCATACCATTTGCTTTACATATACAAACGCACAGGTACTGTAGATTATAAAAATTTGTTTACATTTATATATGTTTACATAGATTATTTTGAAAAAATCTTTAATTTTGGTCATTAGATCATTAATTTTAGTGATTAGGTCTGGTTGTAATTGGATCTTCCATGTCCTTGAACTATAAAAACATGCCTAATGCCATAGTGGCTGGCTTTACAGCACTTTAAATTATATTGATTCACATAGCAGCATTCATTATCTATGAGGATTAACCCATGACCTTCGACCCTGTGTTGCAGGTCGAGCCATAAGCGTGTGTTTCAGACAGTGAGGTCAGCGAATGAGTCAATAATGCGAGCAGCAGCAGGGACACATCCTATTCCTGGGTCAGGGCACTGCAGTGTGGTGATGACATCACAGCCGTTTCACTCCAACACACACCCCACACCTGACGGAGACACACAGCACGGCACGGACAAGTGAGTGTGTGGTCCCTGTGCATCATACGTTTTTCTGTGTGGCCGTTCTGTAGTGACCTGTCAGTGTGTGTGTGTGTGTGTGTGTGTGTTTCATTCAACAGTGTGTACGTGGGCCGCCCCGGCTCTCCTGGAGGAAGTGACCTCGTCTCTGCACTGCGTCGCCTCACTCTGAGGAGGCAGAACTTCCTGTGTGAGCGTCAATACTTTCAGGCCGAGAGGAACAGGAAGCTGCAGGAGCTCTCAGACCCGGTGGAGTCAGAGGGTGGCGGGAGCGGCTACAGCTCTCCAACGGGAAGCGTCCGTTCATCCTTTTCCAACCTATCAGAGTTCTCCGTGTCCTCCAGCTGCTTTAAGACGTTTTTGCCCGAGAAGCTGCAGATTGTAAAGCCCATGGAAGGTGAGTCCTTAACATAAAAGTCATAAATATTGCCCTGCTTGCTACACCCTACAACGGAGCACTACGTAGTGTACTCATATAGGGAACAGATTTTGAATTGAATGAATGTGCAGCCTCATTATCGGTCCACTGAGGAAGTGTCCCAAACCACACCTCCTGTTTGCTGTACAGGGCGTATAAACATCATCACAAGCGCCACATCATTATCATTGTCTCAAACCATGACCCATATTCACCACCATCATAAACTCTTCACTATATTCTGTCCACTGTGGATGTGTCCAAAACCACACATGCTATTCAATATATAGGGCACATAACAACCATCATAAATCCCTCCCCATCATCTGTCCATTGTGGACCTGTCCCAAACCACATCCTCTACTCCCTATGTAGAGCATAAATTCACAATTACAAATGCCTCACCATGTTCAATTCACTGTAGATGTGTCCCTATCCACAGACCTTATTCATTGTATAGGGTACAAAAAGACCATCACAAACACATAACCTTCCTCAGTCCACTGTGGACTTGTCCCAAACGTCACATCCTAATCACTAATAGGGCACATAAAGACTGTCACAAATGCCTCATCTTCCTCTGTCAATCTTGGGGATGTGCCAAACCACACACTCCCAAGATTGACAGAGGATAGTGCTCATAACACACTAAATAGGGCACATAAACACAAACAGAAGTGCCTCACCATCATTATTCCATCATGGACATGTCCCAAACCACACACCCCTATTCACTATATAAGGCACATAAACACCATTACAAGTGCCTTGCCATCATCAGTGCACCATGGGCGTGTCCCAAACCACACCCCCTTTGACGTTTGTCCTTTTCCTCCTGAAGGCTCTCTGACCCTGCACCACTGGCAGCAGCTGGCAAAGCCTCACCTGGCCTCCATCCTCGACCTGCACCCAGGTGTAATCACTAAGGGCTTTAGGCCCCTCCCCCAGGATGCTGTGTATCACCTCAACGACCTGGAGGAGGATGAGGAGAACGACAGAACTCCATGGGTGGACATCACAAAGAAGCGAGATGAGAGGAAGACGGGAGAGGAGGGTGATGATGAAGGGATCACGTTCAATGTACACTCATCCTCTACTCCGGAGGGAAGGAAAGAGAGGAGTTTTTTCACACCACTTAAAGCCCCGCCTCTTTCGCCATCTATAAGAGCGTCTCCTGTCTCACTGGCTGCAGCTGTGACCTTTGACACCTTAGTAAAATCTGCGGCAGGGTCGACGGCTCTTCCTGTGTCCCAGCCAAGCCTGAGCGTTACTACAACAGCGCCCTTTATAGGTGAGAGGTTATTATTGAATTGTGCCACAGCACTGGTGAATTTTCAAATCTGATTGGTCAGAAGGTGTTGATTTTCTATAACAGCAGCTTTGATGGTAGTGCAGCTCCAAATTGCAGGTTTATATTAGTGCACTCATTCTGATCGTTTCTATAGTAACAACCTACACAGGAATGTTATTAAAGCCACTAATATGTTTGTGTGAGAATGTGATTGTTGTTTTTTTTTTCTAAAGCAGTGAATCCTGGTAAGTGTCAGAGCACCACCTTCTCCACCTACACCTTCACCACCTGCCGCATCCTGCACCCCAGTGATGTCACACAGGTCACACCCAGGTATTGCTCTGTGATTGGCTGTTGTTTCCATTCCTGCAGTATTTAATCGACTAGACTGTTGTGTGTGTTAGTGTTGTTGGATTAATGTGTGGGATTATTAACTCTATTGTCCTCTTTCTACCCTCTTCCTCCTCACTCTCATTCCTTCTTTCTTCCTTTCTTCTTCTGCTTTCATGCTCTTTCTGTCTCACCCTTATCTTTCTTTCTTCCTTTCTTTCTGTCTCTCTTTGTCCCTTTTCTGTCATAACATTTTGTTTCTCTTTTTCATCACTCCTTTTCTGTCTTACTTTTTTCTTTCATTTCTATCACTTTCTTTCTTTCTTTTTCTTGCATTCTTGTTTTCTTTCTTTCTTTTTCTCTTTTGTCTCTTTTTTCTCTTTACTTTAATAACTTTTCTTTCTTTTGCTGGTTTTCTTTTCTCATCTTTTTTCTTTCTCAATTTCATAACTATTTGTTTTCTTTCTTTTTTCCATCACTTTTTTTTCTATTTTTCTTTCCTTCCCCTCCCCCCATACCTTCCCTCAGCTGTGCATCCACCCCGAGTTCCCTCCGCTCCGTTCCCTCCACCCCGGTCACTCCATGCAGGTTAAGTCTGGGTGACTCGTTTCCTCCTCGTCGCACCACAGCACCCCCTACTGGTCTGGCTAAGCTCCTGTTGGAGAAAGGTATCTCTGCCCAGAAAGTTCCTGCTCCCTCCAAACTGCCTCAGCCCCTGCACCTGCCCCCCAATACCCCTCCCAACTCCCCCTGCCCCTCCCCTGTACCCTTCGAGTCAACCTCCACAATTCCTGACAACTTCCTGGCATCGCGGCCAGCTGAGCTCTTCCTGCAGGACGTATACGGCGTGAAACCCGACCTCGTTGAGCGTCTGCGCAAGCTCGGATTGGACAAAAACATCATTCGGACAGACTCGGACACTGCTCACCAGTCATCCACTCTGTTACCGACAGGAGGAGGAAGCTTATTGGTGGGTTTGAGGCGGAACCAAAGCCTGCCTGCTATGGTTGGTCAACGCAGCCCGTCCTACCCTGCTCCACCCCCTCACCCCACCTCCCTCGCTCTGCCTACACCGTCCTGGGGTAACTTGAAACCACAGCCTACACGTAGACATGCCTCCCTTTCTCAAGCTCCTCCTCTTCCATATGAGCATTAAAGAGTTGTTCGTGGTTTTGGGCGAAAAAGGGATTGGTGATTGGATGAAAATATATTTTGTGGGTGTGGCCAGGGGGGATGGAATAATCACTGACCTTTCTTGACCTTTGCTCGCCTTCCTATAAATTAACAATAGACTAAAAGGCATGAAGAAGAGATGGCTGCTCTTTTGTTGTGGTTTATTTTAAAAAGCACAATTGTGTAAATAGATTTTTGGCTTAGTTATAGGCCTAGTTGTACGTAGCAGCAGGAAATATTGCATGTCCTGATTTGACCTGGGTCAATAAGGGTGAAGCTTAAGGGTGGATCTCACTTGAGCACATGGCCTCACCATTAGCTTTTTTCCATTTAATATAGCTTGAAAATACTGGTTTCATCACATAATATAGTAGAATATGTAATGTTAGCTATCTTGCTAGCAAACTCGACAATATGTTAGCCTAACTTTAGCTAGCATCCTAGCAAAATTGTTTCCAGGTTCTAATCCCACATTATAATATTTAGCTCAATGGTATCTTTGTAAATAGCTTACCTAACCATAGCTAGCTTGCTAGCAAACATGACTAGCTATGTATGATTATATAGCTACTGTTTGAGAGGTAGTTAATGGGGTAGCTGGCTAATATTAGAACAGTTATGTGTTTAGCTAGCTGCCTATATTAGCAAATTAGACTGGATTGTGTAAATGAAACCAATATTTTATGCTAAGCGCCGCCCTTGTTGACTCAGGAATGAGGACATGCAGGAATCATTGATCAAAATTTTATTTTTCCCCATTAAATATGACTATTTTGCTTTCACAGTTCACTCTTTCCACATTGAAGCGTCTCAGCCTTTAACCTCAGCTGAAGTCACGCTGTATGTTTATCCACAAGGCTCTGCAGGTTGAGAAAGGTGAGAGAACGTCGATCAGGGATACTGCACGTAGGGTGGAGTGATCAAGGGAATAAGGAAAGTGTTATGGAGTGAAAATTAGCAGTTCACATGTGGATTTATTAAAGTATAGAGGGTTTGTGGTAAGTCGAACAGGAGCAAGATAAAGACGGATCATGAAGGTGAATTGAAGGTGAATTGAAGGTGATGAACATGGGATTAAAAAGTAGAATAAGAGAAATAGGAATAAATGAAATGATGAGCTTGCAGAGCCTCAGGAAAGAAAGCGTGTCAGCATTAAGTGGTACTTTAATTCAGTGCCAGCTAGTTTTAGTATCGCTGATGTTACTATGTCTACAACTCCTCACCCAGCATGCATCTCTGCCTGGTATTCTAATCATAGTTTTAAACCCTAAAGCACATTTTACAGCGGGATTTCATGATCACTAGTCTATCAGGGATTTAAAGGTGCATTAGATAAGATAGTCTTGTTTTATGATTGGGCCTCTAAAGATTAGGTAGGTTCAGCATTTGAATGCTGTCTGCCCATGTTCACAAAGTTCCGCCCCCAGGATATCCATTGGCCTGTAGAATGTCTATATAATGACTGACTGAAAGCGTATCCAACCACAAACAAGCATTCCAGCCTGGAAGACAGTTTTCCAAATGAGTTTTCTCTGAGACTTAATACACTTTTGCTCAGACCATGGCTTAATCCATTGTGTTTTTTTTTTATCGTGCTCTACATATCATTCAAGTTACTTCTACAAGTGAGGAATAAAAAAAATTGATTATCGCACCTTTTAAAGCTGCTTGAAGAAACGGTAATTTTAGGGACTTTATGTTCAGGGAGCGAGAAGAGGGTGGGAACATGCTCGTCTTGCATATTTAATTTGTATTGTGTTTATTCTAAAGGGAACGTGCACCAGTTTGCCTTACATTTACACACACACACACGCACACACACGGTGGCACAGTAGCTCAATCATGAGATCGCGTTACTGTCTGCCTGGAGAATGCATGTTCCCGTGTCTGTGTGGGTATCGGCCGGGTTCTCCGGTTTCCTCCCACTTCCCAAAAACATACCCGTAGGTGGACTGGCTACTCTAAATTGCCCCTAGTTGTAAATGAGTGTGTGAATGTGTGTGCATGGTGCCCAGTGATGGACTGGTGTCCCATCCAGGTCGTAGTCCTGCCTTGGATAGGCTCCGGATACACCACAACCCTGACCAGGTCATTAACACTCTTAACACTCTTCATTAGTACTACTTCAGTACAGTGTGTTCTGATTGGCTGAGAGCAGTAACACATAACGCACAAATATCACTATCGGTACAAACCAATCTGAATGGTATTTTCTCCTGACTCTTAGTTGTGACTCTGTGACCTTCCACCATCGCCTTTGATGTTTCCTCTTTTCAATGCACTTTTTATTTTAATCCACTAACATAATGATATTTATTACTAAATGACCACGTAGTATCTACAAGCAAGAGAATATAACCATAAACTAGTGGCATGAAGTAATTTTATTAAGCACTTTTATTTAGCAGAGGTATTTCATAATATATGTTGCTTATGAATTTGTTATTTCTGTGAGTTTAAAAAGGGATTCACTTTCAAAACCTTTTTGTCCTGGTCCAAACCAAAAAGAACATCATTTGACCAGTGTTTTTGCTGGTTAGGCTTTATTACTGTTATTACTGTTACTGTTATTATTATTACTGTTATTATTCTTTTGTGTAAACTAAACTTGTATGTCTGTTGTTGCCAAGTCTTGCTTTTTGTGCCATTTTTAATAGTCATTGGATAATGCACTGAAATGGGGCGGGGCTTGTAATGTCACCAAGACATCGGCTTTAGATATTTATCATTTAATATAGTGGAAATAATTTGCTGAATGAATTTATTGCCATGTGATGTACTGTACAGGATTTACACAATGTTGGAATGTTGCAAAGAATGTAGTCTGGCAATGGAGCTACAAGGCTAATGTTCCTAACAAGTACAAGGCCTTTTCTGTGTATACATGCACAAATTTATATTATATACTTGCTTAAATGACATTAATAAATAACAATATAATTTTTAAATACACCATTTTTAACAAATATTATAGATAGTATAGCCTGCAATTAAGAAAATTAGGTTTAAAGTTTAAACTACAGTATACCATCATCTATCATCATCACTTTCAGCTTTCTGCTTTCTGGTGGCTGCTTTCAAACTTTCCGACGATTCTGGCTGTCCAAAATGGCTGCCCATGGGCGATATTTTGTTCATGTTTTTGGGTTACAAGAAGTCCCACTGTGTCCTAATAACATATTTTTGGAAAAGATTTTGTGTGAGAAAGACTAGCTTTGTAGCTCCAGTCCAAAACTAACACAGTTGGACACAGAACATGTCTTAGCTGGCATCGCACCGCTACTCTCCTCATCCTCACGTCTTCTCAGCCACTCAGGATGAACGATGGAGATGATGTGTTTGTGATGACGTGTTTATGATATTCATTTGATAAGCACAGAGATATGACTGTTGCCTTGTCTAAACCCTGATCAGTGCTGTTTTGTTGTCTCCTTTTTTTTAAATAAAGCAATGAAAAAAGTAAATTTGTGTCTTTGCCCATTTTTCCCCACATATACCATGGAAGATAGTTCAGGTAAACTACTCTGTGTAAAGATCACCAAGTTTATTTACATATATTTGCAATCCTTATTCTTTCAACTGGTTTGTAGAAATGTTGATCACAAAAAAATACCTTAATAAACAATAACTTGCTTTTGATTAGCATTAGTAGTGGTAATTCAGAAACTTCTGTTTCTTTTCTACCAGCATGTGTAGCTCAGGCTGTGTTTTGGCAGCTAAGCTCAATTTTTCAACAGAATCATTTATGAGCATTGTGTAAAATGTTTTAAATTATTTACAAAATAAAATTTTGAATTATTGTCCACTGTAAGACAAGTGTGAAATAAAATGGCGGACAATAGAGGGCAGTAATGCAGGCAAAATGTCAGCTGCCAGTAAACTGTAGAAGTCCTGCTATTTTGCTAGACCCTGCTTATCATCTGTACATAAATATATAACAATATTTCTGAACAGACTTGGAATTTTAACACCAAACTTAGAGCTTATAGAGTTTAAAAAAAAGGATAGACAGTGACTGTATATCTATATGTAGATGATTAACTACACGCTGCTTTAAAAACCTTTATGGTAAGTTAAACTAATGCTGTCTAGATGAGCTGCTTGGTTAAGAGTTAGTGGCTGAGTTCCAAATGGATTTCTATTTCTTGATTAAGTGCACTACATAGTGCATGAATTACTGGTTTGTGCACCTTATCTAGTATGGACAAGATAATATTGTCATTATTTATAATTGTCAAATTCCTCATTTGTACTTTATGTAGATTATTGTTATTAGAACAGAGGATACTTGTAAGATTTGGCGATTATCAAAATGATTAGTCAACAGATTATTCCATTATAAATACAATCATCTGTTGCAGTCTAACTCTCTGTAATTTAAATTGTCACCTTTTTCTCCCTAATTTAGATGTAGCCAATTTCTACCCACCAGCCAGTTTGTGTAGTGTATGTGACATAAATATTGTCTCTTGATCATCATACAATAGCTACCAGCCGTTTCTTACTCTGAGACACGTGACAGGGTCACGGAGCAGCAGAAAACACTTGGAAGAAAGCGCTTTTCTTTCTGCTTTCTTCTGCATGTATGACTTCACAGATGCCCAACATTGGCTAGTGTCACTATTATAACCAGCTGACATTCTCATCACACCAGCAATGTACATCACCATTATTGCCCGGGCAATAGAAATGAGCCATTAACCAGTGTAGCATTTTATTTTATAAGTGTTTCATCTCCTGGCTCTCTTGTTTGATTTTGAGCCACACCAGAGGATACATATGCGCATCCATGTGTTTACTCCTTTCCTTCAACTCACAACACCTTTCCAAGACCTTGAATCATGCATTGGTGATGTATACGCCCTTCAGTACTGACCAGCATTCAGTATGCCATGTGTATGCCAGGTGTTTGCCACAGCACACCTTATCTACCCTAAGCTCTCCTACTCACCTCCCCACTGGCATTTGTTGAACAATGCTCCAGTTGCTGGTCTGCAGTGTGCACCAGCATCTTTCGTCAGGTGATAAATTGTTCTGATTGCGCTGCTTATTCAACAGCCTTCTCTGGCTGTGCAGGGGCCGGCCTCAGCCATAGGTTGTGGGAGCCAAGGAGGCTCTAGGCGAATGTGAATGGAAGGTCTCCTTCCTGCATTGACTGGAACCACCAGTTGGGCTCTTTTTGTGGACAGACCAACCTGCCTGACTTCGAAAATATCCAGATACACCTTGGCTTTATTCTTCCGTGGGAGAAGAAGCTTGTTAGTGGAAAAGTGGCAGAGGAGTAACAGGTCATGAGGATCTTTAGGATGACTCAATCCACTATTTTGGCAAACATCTGCTGTTGCAGGCTGAGGACAGGTTGATGTTTGTTCAAGAACTAGCCCACTTGGGTGAGAGTATTTTGCTCCATACCTGCATTACAGTGTTCTCAGAGCAGTTCCCGGGTTTCAGTACCAGTGTAACAATATCAGTAGTCTGCTCATACTGCTAATATCAGTATGCCGCTCAGGAAAACAGTATTTTATTCACGCTCATGCCTCAGGAATAGTAGTCAGTCAAAAACAACTTATTTTAAAAAATTAAATTTTCCATGTTTTGGTTAATTTGTTCTTTCGTTTAAAGAAAAAGTGCCCATTTGAAGGAGTGGCATACAACCAAGGTGGAGTTAATACGTTTCTGCTACGGCGTTATGTGTGTAGATAGTAAATTATAATTAGTGTTAGCATGGGGATATGAGGCTTACTTTCATGCAAGCCAGAAGTGTGCAGATAACTCAATGCAGCTATACTAATCAAGTTCTCGGGTAGAATTATAAAAAGAATTAAATCTGACATAGTCAACTTATCTTGGATTGCATAAATTTTGCTAATTTTCACATTTTATGTGAAGTTAATTTTATATGAAATGCATACCAAGCTAATTGTTTAGTCTTTTTCTGATCTAGGAATAAATGCCCTATCACTGCTCAGACTGCAGGATGAGTTTACTGTTAGTGGAAATCTTGCAAAACACCAGCGCATTCACACAGGAGAAAGGCCATATTACTGCTCAGAGTGCGGGAAAAGGTTTAGTGATGCAGGAACACTCAAAACACACCAACGCATTCACACAGGAGAGAAGCCTTATTACTGCACAGAATGCAGAATGGAGAGGATTTTACATGAGAAGATAATCTCCAAAGACATCAGCGCATTCATTCAGGAGAAAAGCCATATCACTGCTCACAGTGTGGAAAAAGCTTTAGGGATAGAGGAAACCTCAGAACACACCAGTGCATTCACACAGGAGAGAAGCTCTATCACTGCTCACACTGTGGACTGAGCTTCACTTACACGTGTATTTAAGACACACAGGTGCATTACAGCAGAGCTGTCAGTACGTAACACGTGAATTTGTCAAGAAACATAATAATTATTAGGGGTGTAACGCTACACTTCGGTCACAGTTTGTTTTGATTCACGATACTGGCTTCACGATTCGAATCAATTTGATTCTCAGAATATTATGAACAGAATTCGAATGCAGAAAAATTGTGACTGAAAAGACTACTTTTTTATTTCTGAATAAAAATAAACAACGCAAAACAATGTGCATTTTTGTCTGTATAAAACTAAATAAATCAAAAACTGCTATGAACAGAGGTTTAGTATTATAAACAAAATGTACTACAGGTTCACCATATCTTAAAAATAAATAAATAAATTTATTTATGAAATACTCCCAAAAATTTGATTTAATAAACAAAGTCTCTGACTGGGATAAATGATCAACTGAAACATAATTTTAACAGGAAATAGAGCTCCAAAGTCGGCTAAAATGCCTGACTGTCACAAACATGATTTGTGAACTATGGCTTTCATATAGCTCCTCATCTTGACTTTTTGATATTTTGAAAAAGACTGAATGTTTGATAGGGTAAGCACCGGTAATTCTTCATGAACAACACTCTCTGGTACATAACAAGGCCCAATTTACTCATATATGGCTTTTGCAATAATATTTAAACAAATATTAGAATTAATGTACCTTGTTTGACAAAGTTCTTTTTAAATGGTTAAATGGGGTCTGGGAACCACTTTGTCTGAAATATGTTTCATTGTACAACTGGTGGTGATTTTTTTTATATTCCTGAAAATGCTTGTCCAAATAATAAATGGCGAATGTCTTTTGATACCTTTGGATAACTGTGAACTAAAGTTAAATGTCTTTTTGCTGAATAAAAATGCAGATTTGACCAGACAGATGAATGTTTGTTAGGTAAAAAAAGTATGATTGAAAAGTTGCTTGACCTCCACTATACTAATGACACCAAAGAGCTTAAGTAATTTCCATATTAATAATGTAACGGGTTTGATAAAAGGGAAAGTTGGTGATGAATAATCTACTTTTCTGCAGAAATCTATGATTTCCACAGAATGTGTGCAATAACTTTCAAACTTTCATCCACCCAGTTTTGTGTGCTTACATTTCTAGAGGACATGTAAAAGAGCACAAAGCATGTTTCTATGTTTTTGGTTTTTTTTTATCTTACTCTGATGATTGTGTTAGATTTGTTTTTTTGTTTTGATGTTTCCATGGCAGATGCCAGTGCTGGTCCCAAGCCTGGATAAAATTGGTTGTGTCAGGAAGGGCATCCGGCGTAAAAATTGTGCCAAATCAAGTACACGGCCCAATGATCTGCTGTGGCGACCCCTAACGCGAGCAGCCAAAAGAGGAACAACAACAATAAATGATGCATATAAATATAAAAATTAGACTACATTAAAGGAAAGAACATTTTTCCATTCATTTCCAGTAACCTTGTAACCTGCATGACCTGGTCAGGTTAGCAATATGAGGAGTGAATGATAGTTGGTACTGAAAATGAATTAATTATTATAATCTCACTGATCTGTTTCATGTGACATCACTGTACGTATAACTATGCTGTCATATTTTTGACCGAAAGATTGTGGAGTTACTGACCAGTATCAACATGCCTTCAATCTGCTGCGCTGTGGGATGCGACACAATAGCCATCAAAAAATAAAGATGCTAGTTTTTACTCCATATTCATAAGATATTTGTTCCAAAAGACCCTGGTTGCTGAAGAAGACTTTTAGGAGCAAGCAAGCAATAAACTTTAGCCCGGATAACTTTATTCGGATTGGCTTAGTTTATCAGAGGGACGTCGTTAATGTTTTACACGTCTCCTCAGTGCTAAAACTCTTGCATCTGGACAGCAATAAAATTACCACAGAGTGAGTTTCTAGTGGGTCGTATTTTCTACAAACCCAGATGTTTGTGTCACATGGTCATTTGATGGAAATAAAATCACCTGTAAAATTACCCCAGGACCCCATCTAATTTTAATTGTATCTAAATAGGGCTTTTGATACCAACAAAACACTTGATTCTCTGTAATGAAGACTTTATATCCGGTAATTTGGCCAGCTCATTACATTGGCTTTGTATGATAACGTTAGCTAGGTGGCTATATCTACTATATCTACATACTCTAAGCTGAACAAATTATCTGAGCATTTATTGGTGACAGATGTGTAGAGGTTTTAATGTTTAATGTTGTTTGTTGCTTTACCAGTGGGTTTTCTGAATAATAAATACACTCCTGGGCAAAAAAATAGGCCAAGCCCAAAATGGCAAATATTAAGCTTTTAATGGTCTTAACAACAAATCATTGGTCAGAAAATTAGCAAGAATTAAACAAACGCACCCCTGAGACCTACTGTGCCACCATTTGCTCATTTACTTGTGCTGCAGTGAAGTGTTTGGGAAAAAGCTAGAAACAGGGAAATTCACTTAGCTTTGTAGATATAGTCTTGTACACAAAGGTAAAATTATGATAATGATTAAAATGTTTGACGTAAAATTCAAACTAACACATGTCTGAGTGCACAAAATTGTCCATAAATATCTTCTTGGATTTAAAAAAAAAAAAAAAAAAAGAAAAGGTTAGTGATTATTTGGTTATCTGCCACACCTGATGCCACAAGACTTAAACATTTAATGAAATTAAAGGGAAAAGCTCTCCCATACTAAGTTCCTTTATCTATTTGTTTAATTCTTACTATTTTTCTGACCAATGATTTGTTGTTAAGACCATTAAAAGCTTAATATTTTGCCATTTTGGGCTTGGCCCATTTTTTTTGGCCCAGGAGTGTATATGGATTAAATATATGTAAATGTCCATGCAATGTCCATGCATATATATATATTTGTAGGTATAACTTTTCAGAATTTTCCTGCCGATGATCATAAACATGGCAGCTACGAGATAAAAAATACATGACGTGAATGCCACAGGTCAGTACCTGAGCTGAGCAGGTCTCTGGTGAAATACACAATCACTCACGGTAGGGGGCAGTAATGCTCGCAAAAACTAAACTGCTCATAAATTCCAGAAGAAGAAGAAGCAGAAGCAGAACACGACGCTCTGAACAGCCAGGTGAGTCTTCTGACAGGAACATAAAAACAATATTATTTACAGGATTCTAAAAGCATAATTAGATCTCGTCATGTTAAAAATGATTGTTATTGTATCTGTATCTGAGATGGTTAACTACATGTTAAAGCCAGCTTTAAGGTAAATTATACTAATGCTTGCTAGCTGAGCTAGAAGCTGGATTCCAAATGCGCTTCAATTTTTTAGTGCACTACATAGGTATGAATTACTAGCATATGCACCCTATGTAGTGCACTATGTAGCCAATGGCGCTCCATTTTGTATTCCGCCTTGGCGAACGTGTGGTGCATTGAGTTACAGTTCACTAAACTGATGATTAACACTATAGCGAGTTTATTTCTTTTAAATTCTAATATCTCTGGTTTTGGGCTGAGAGGTTCAGTGGATCGCTAGCAGTTATTAGCATAATTATTATAGCTCATTTTTTTTCTAGACAAAACATTAGAGTGAAGTTTGTCAGTTTAGTGTCTTTATTTTATACCATATATTTTCTGCCTTGTTATTACAAGAGGATGAAATATGACTAAATGATTGAATTCTTATCACATGCTAAAAGAAATCAATTAAATGCAGAAATGCAGACTGTATGCCAAAATGAATGATTGTTTTTTTATGGTTATAGATTTATTCTTATGGTTTACATTTTGTTGCTCTATACATTGAGATTATTTCTTTTCTTGGAGCTTTTTTTTTTTTCTTTCTTTCTTTGTTCCAGGAATGAGAACACCTCCTGATGATCGAGGAGATAGCTTTTTCTGTTCACTTCCCTACAAACAAATCTCAAATTTCCCTCTGCACGCAAGCACATCAGGAGCTGCCACTATGATGAAATCAGAGGAGATTAAATATGAGAATGTACCCATGAGAATCTCCAGTGGTCAGGAGATTTCGTCTGGAATTCACCACATTAACAACACGTGGAGAGAAATGCAGCCAGAAATGTTCCAGTGCTCCTGGTGTGGGAAGAGTTTTAGTGATATGGGAATTCTCGAAACGCACCGTTGCGTTCACACGGGAGAGAAGCCATATTACTGCTCACAGTGTGGGAAGAGATTTATTGAGAGAAGACATCTGGAACGACATCAGCGCATTCACACAGGAGAGAAGCCATATCACTGCTTGCATTGTGGGAAGAGTTTTACCCGAGAGGACACCCTCCAACAGCACCAGCGCCTTCACACAGGAGAGAAGCCGTATCACTGTTCAGAGTGCGGGATGAGTTTTACACAGCAGAGCACTTTCCAGCTACACCAGCGTGTTCACACAGGAGTGAAGCCTTATGAGTGCTTACAGTGTGGGAAGAGTTTTAGGCGGCAGGACACTCTCCAGCAACATCAGCGCATTCACACTGGCGAGAAGCCCTATCACTGTTCAGAGTGTGGGAAGAGTTTCAGACAGCAGAGTCATCTCCAGCTACACCAGCGTGTTCACACAGGGGAAAAGCCTTATCACTGCTTATATTGTGGGAAGAGCTTTAGTGATAGTCGAAATCTCAAAACACACCAACACATTCATACAGGAGAGAAGCCATATCACTGTTCACAGTGTGGCCTGAGCTTCACTTATTCAAGTGTGTTTAAGACACACAAGTGCATTACAGCAGAGGCGTCGCACATGAATTTGTCAAGTCAAGAAATGTAATTATTACTGTATTTTGGTTAATATGATTTTGCAGCTGTTTTGCATATAGCTCTTGGTTTTGACTAGATATTTTGAGCCTAGACACACATTGAAGACTGTTGATAGGGTAAGAGCACCTGGAATTGATTGTGAACATGCCGTCTGGTACACAGCAAGGCCCAATTTCATGGTCAGCTGTGAAAAATCTTTAAAAAGTGCGCAATTTCATACTAGGTAAGAAGTAATATGTAAACATACAGTACATGTCCAAAAGTTTTTGGACACCTGACCATCACACCCTTATGTGCTTGCTGAAAATCCCACTCCAGATTGAAGCACAGACCACTTGAGTTCTTCCACTCCACACTTGGCAAATCATGTCTTCATGGAGCTCGCTTTGTGCACTGGGGTACTGTCATGATGGATAAGGTTTGGGCCTCTTAGTTCCAGTGAAGGGAAACTGTAATGCTACAGCATACAAAGACTTACTATACAATTCTGTGTTTCCAACTTTGTGGCAACAGTCTGGGGAAGAACTACATATGGGTGTGATGGTCAGGTGTCTACATACTTTTGGCCATATAGTGTGTTAATTTTGAGTTAAAATGGATCTGTCAACATCTTTACGGAAGATGCTTTATCATACCACTGGTGGTGGTTTTTGTATATTCCTGAAAATATTTTCCCTGTTGTTATTGCTTTGTTCCAAAGCATTATAAGTAGGGCTGCAAGGATTAGTCTGAGTAATGGATGATGTTCATTATGAACAAACTGTCAATGTAGAGTTTTGTATTTGACTAGTTGTTTACTTATCCATTTACAGAAATATGAGTGCACATGCCTCTGTTCCTGGGTAGAATGTAATTCCATAGTGAAGCCAGTGGGGGCAGCAGCGCTGATATTAGTGCACCACACAACACTGTGCGCAAAGCTGTTTTCCCAACACTGATGCAGAACGCAAAAAAACAGACTGACAGATTTCACTTGCAAAATACAGGCTTCTTGATTACATAACAAGAAGCTGAACGAAGCCCAGACCAAATGCGGAAAAAGGTTTTAATGTCATTGTGAATGTGACTGATAGAAAACACGATGGTGAGCCATGCTCTCGCTGTCTCGCAGACAGTACTTTGAATGATAGAAACAATAAGAGAGGAATAAAAAAAGAGCAAAATTTAAATGATAGTTCCACTGAATAACATTAAAAGCCCGATACAGCATAGTCTGCACAAAGCAAGATGCCTTTCATTGCAACACAAGTATTAAAACGAAAGTAGCCAAAAGCTTTTGCTTGGTAAGTGAAACATACTAAACCGTAGATGTTATAGCCTCATTTTACATTTCATTCAATAGGCTTGATGCTTTTTTATGTAGTAGAAAAATACATGTAGCAAGTTTAATGAGGCTGGTAAAGCTTTTTTTATTATTATTATTTTTAGCCTGTTTAATTTTGGCTTGTTAAAATTAATGATGAACATCTGTGTGATTTAGCATACTTTAGCTAGAGACAAAGATCCACTTAAATCCACAAAGTTCAAGTTTCTTGTGCTGTTATTGAAAACAAATTCCTTATTTGTAATTTAAATTGATTATTGTTCTTGTAACAGGAAATAATCATTAGATTAGCTCTAGAAGAGAAAGTCAGTAGAGTAACAAGATGTTAAATGTTAATTTGTTCCTCACACTATATAAATTACATTTTACTTTATATTATTGAAAAAAACACAACAAAAATGCCAAATGGTAATTGTTAGAGCAGTTCTCATATACCAGCCACATTTAAGCTGATTATTCGATTATTTGTTGATTAATTCACTTGAATAATTAAGTATTAAAATGTTTTTTCCAGCCCTAATTATAAGATAGTTATTTAAAGTAGATGTTTTTAGCATTTTATTTTTATTGAATGTCTAAGAGTAATACATTAATAATCTAAGACTTCATTAACATCTGCTTAACCTTAATTGCCTTAATTCTTGATATTTTTGTGGCTCATTTTCCTCAACAAAAATTACCTAACAGCAAGATGAAGTTGTCTAATAAATCATTTAGCATAAATTTATTTTCATGTTATTTTAATATGGAAGTTGCAAGAACTATGGACTCTCTATCTTCTACCTAAGAATGTGTCTGAGTGAGTGAGTGTGTGTGCTCGTAAAGGTTAAAAATTCACCTGTTGAAGATCTGCAGTAGTCCTAGAACATGATAAAACCCCAAGTGCAGATTTGCAACAAGAAAGAGTCATTATGCGGGTTTAATATTTGACCTCATGCCATGGTATGTGGTATTGTGTTGTACATGGTATTGTTTGAATGGCTATGCATGTGAGCACTCAAGAACACCATCTCTGCAACCAAGAATAAAGAACATCATTTCTGCAACCCAGATTTCTGACTGTGTCTTTGTACTAGGAAAAGGATTTAATAAAAGTGACATGCCAGGTGCTGGGCGTTAGTTTAGTATCAGCCAACCTATAGACCATGGAGATGTCCACCATCCAGTGGGCAACCCTCTGCTTAGACAAAGGAGCCCCGTGTCTCTTTCCTCTGTGACAAATGAACAGTTTGTCTGAGGATTGGATGATCACCGTCTGGTCTAGATGGGACCATAAGGCATATGCTGGACACAAAAAGGAAATCTTCAGGTTTGCTCTCATGGAACACTGTGAGGTCAGTAACATTGCAGAACTGGCAGACCTTGGGTAGAAATCCAGGGTTAAACCACAGAGTCAAGCCACAGTTATCTGGCCACCAGTTTTCCTGCACTTTTTGCTGAAGTAATCAGAAAAAGTACATTTTCAAAGACACCCATTTCAGTTTCAGTTGAGTTCTTGATTTAGATAAAGAGGGGCCTTATGGGACTCCAGTACCAGAGGCAGATCCAACACTAGGCTTATGGGGAATCCTGGGGAATGAAAGTGCAGAATGGTGGTAACAAGTGTATGAGTTGCCATCCATGGTTCTGTGACTTGCTACTCTCTAGCTGTCTATGAAGAAAAGTATTTTGGGGTCAGGCAGTGCACTGGATCCAGGCTATGAGGTGCAATATTTGTGGAAAAACCTCCACCTAAGAATGTGCAAGACCTATGTACTAGGGGCTCTAGGTTGCAATCCTTTTTTTGGACAATTCACTTGGAGGTGCCAAGTGACATGACTGGGGGTGCCAATTCCATTTAGGAGTGCTCTCCATCCATTTGGGACAGCATGGCTGCTTGAGGAAATGAGTGCAATGTGTATAAAATCAGTGGTACAGGAGGACAGATGGAGAGAGTAGATTGTGAGACCAGTGTTGAGCCAGGGCATCCTGTCACAGCAGGTTGTCGGAAACTCAATTGGGGATCATGTCTCTGTGATGTTTGCGACTCTCTTGCCTAAGACTCACACAAGGCAGGCAGAAGTGGGTTCACGGGTGTTGAAACACAGAACTGAGTTGTGGTAACCTAAAAGGTCCATCCACCACCTTAGCTTGCTTTTATGATTCTTAACCTGCGCTCTCTTCCCCAGGGACCTTGGCACACAGAACAGATTCCGTAGGGTTGATTTTCACACATCCACCAGAGCAGATTTTGCAAACTACACATGGTGCCATGGGTAGACCAGATTCTGAAGATGTCACACCATATCCTGGCCTTGGTGTCCCACGGCTGGGAGCGAGGTGTCAATCAGCTGTCCCATAGAGGGATCAGCTTATGCAGATTGGAATGATGGTTTCATTTCTAGCATTAAAACGACAAACAGGTTCCCAGTGTGTGCCACATATAATGCAGTATCATAAGTTGCCCCTAGAATGTCATCAGTGTACCTGCATTCAGCACTCCAGCAGCACGCATCTGGAGGTGACTCAACAATCAACAATTACAAAGAACACTAGCAAGAATATTTCTGTAATCATAGCATAATGACAAAATTATAATATAGTTTATATACTTTGTTTGTAATTTATTTAAATAGCAATATTCATACATAAATTAAGCTCAGGAATAAAGCAAAATTAGAAGTAAAGAGCATAAAACAAAACGAGTTTTTGAGAAAAATGAGTTCAATGAAATAGAAATTTACACAATATTCAATTGAGAATCAAACAGTAAAAGTTATTATGTAACCATGGGCTGAGACATCTGTGATTGGCTAGAATTACTCTGATTGATAGGGGAGACATAAAGGCTAGTACGGTATTTAATTTTTTAATGGATAAGCCTATATTTAAATTTCATTATGTCTTTCTGGTACATGAGTATGAGGACTGCATGATACTTCGTTATGACATTAGAGAGACTGCACTGGCCACAAATTGCTGTGCCATTGACATCGGTTCCAAATCTCAAATGTCTTCAACAGAGGGCAACAACCTTTCTCTTTTTTTATTTTTATTTTAAATGAAATTGTAGCTTGTGTCAGTAACCTGGACAAAAGGTTAGGTAATAATCTGCATTAGAGGGAGCAGATTTTAATGCTGTCTGTGGATGCACTGAAGTTTCCCATGGCGAAGTCGAGGCCGACTCCAAGGCCGGTCCCAACGCCAAAAGCGGCAAACAGCGGCTGAGTGGATGAGACTCCGCGGAACGTGTGCAGATGCACAAGCACATCGTCAACACCATAGAAGGCCAGAGACTCTTCTTCCTGGTTCAGAAAGACACCCACTCGGGGGCAGTACGTCACTGAGATCTCCTGCTTCTGATTGGCATGCATAGCAGCGCAGCACATGTCTGACAACTCCAAACTCCATGATTGGCCATTGTAGCCAAGCCCCGCCCTTGCATCTGCGCCTTTACGAGGTATGGAGATACTGGCCACACCTACTGAAGAGCCTCGCCCACGCCACTCCACCTCCCAGTAACAACGGGAAGAGTTGAGTGGCTGGAGGCTGAGAATCTGTGTCCAGCTGTCAAATCGCTCAGGGACATCAGGGTATGGCTGGGTAGCAGCGTGCAGTGTTGCTTTGGTGTCATCTTCACTGAGAACCAATCGCCGATGAGCTGTGTTGAGGTCAAAGGTCAACTCGCAGGCATCTAAGAGAGAGAGAGATTTATTTAATTGTTTTTCTTTAATATGTGTTTTTCTTTAATAGACATCTTAATAAATTGAAGTCTGGTCTCAAGACGCTTTCTGTATTAACTTGGACTTGTCTTGGACTTACTGGCATTTGTACTTGGACTAGGTCTTGGGCATTGGTCTCACTCAATGTGGTCTTGGTTTCGACTGAATGTTTATAAAAAATAATGTTTGTGTTTTTGTATGTATTCTTCTAGAAAACATAGCCTAATTGGTGCAATACACAACTGAAATCAACTAGTTGAGGCTTGGCCTCGAAAAGTATTTGATGGTCTTTAATCCCAATCTGGAAATGCTTTCATTTGGATTCGACCTTGACTTGGCACTGACCCTCTTAAGACTCAATTTTGACTCAATCTTGGCTAGTCCTGGTCTTGGAATTGTCTTGGACTTGACAATAGCGTTCTTGACAACAGCCTTACACAAAGGAGTGCACTGAGTGAGTCCATATGAGGTGTTAGTCATTGCACTGATTCCCATTTTACTCTCTGATTTGAAGGAGCTAAAAATAAAAATCTAAAAATTAATATCATTCAATATAAACAGTTGAAAATGAAAAAGAAGTCGTGTTTTTTCGTTATACTTTTACTGAAACAAATGATCCCACATGGAAGTCTAATGTGGCTGATTGGCATTTCCAAATTGTCCGTAGTGAGTGAATGGGTGTGTAAGTGTGGGCGATTGTGCCCTGCGATAGGTTGGCACCCTGTCCAGGGTGTCCCCCGCCTTGTGCCCCGAGTTCCCTGGGGTAGGCTCCAGGCTCCCCGTGACCCTGTGTAGGTTAGGCAGTAAAGAAAATGGATGGAGGGAAGTCTAATATCTCTACTTAAAGCAGTTTAAAAGAACGGTGATCCAAAAGTAATCTGAGTATATTACACTGTTTAAGTGACTATATTACATCTTTAGAAGGAGCGTCTGGCTTAACATTGCATGTGATGTGGAGTGTTTTTTTGGAAGTGACTGAGTAACGATGAAAATATGAACCTTTTTTGTGTAAAGTTTAACCCACATAAATATGTATCATGTACATGTATGTATAATGTATAATGTGAGAGAGAGAGAGAGAGAGAGAGAGAGAGAGAGATTCTGTGTGCACTCACACTGCAGGAACTCGTCTCTGCTCCTTGGCTCGGGAGCCTGAATGCTGTCAATGTCGATCTCTCTCACTGTAGGGGAAAGAGAGTGGGATATTGAAGCTGTCAAAAGAAATGAAGGGACTCTGTGGATATGCATAAGTGTAAATAGAGTACCTAGGGGGATTTTATGCATAGAATGATTTTGAGGAGATGATGAAGATGCTCACATGTTAAGGCAGGGATGATGGAGGAATCCGCAGTCGGTGAGTCCAGGAAAAGTCCAGGGTTTACTAAGCAGAGACACAATCAGACCAAAATCACCATTAGAACTAACTCCATGATTCTCAAGTGGAGTCCATGAAGAAGCCAGGGATTATGTGATTTACAGTGGTGCAAACCAAAACCGAACATTATCAATGTTATTATGCCTATAATATAATTTCAACTGGAATCTAATGACAATTTTAATAAAAACTGACTTTAAAATCTCTTTAAAAAAAATCTCTGGCTCCAAAATATTATTGTGCATGTTTCTGAATAGATAAAATAAAAATAAAATAATTGTAAAATAAATCTGTACTGTAAGAGTCTGTTTTTTTATACAGTTAAAGTGATCCCTGTCTAGAAAGTTTGAGAACCCTGAACTATCTAACTCGACTCCTGTGTAGTTCAGTGCCATTTCCTTTCATATATTGTTTAAAATTCAATACTTTGCAAGTCTTAGCCTCCCTGTTTTTTAGTACAAATGTTATAGATGTCTTTTTACGACTTCTATAACAAAAAATAAAATGGTACAGAAAAAAATGTTTGTATGTCAGTAAAAAAAATTACATGACAGACCACTTTCCAAAAAAAAAAAAAAAAAAAAAAAAAAAAGAAAGAAATTTGCTGGATTTTGCTGCAAAAGTGCATCAGTCAAAGTCTCCAGAAGAACTGTGGCAGATTCTCCAAGATGTTCAGTAAAACTTACCAGCTAATTTCCTTATGAAACTGTGCAAATTGTACCTGAGACTACTTTAAAAAAAAAAAAAAAAAAAAAAACACGTTGTTACACCAAATACTGACTTTGTTTAGTTTGACTGTTTACTGCTCTTTAAAGTATTTTTAATAGCATTATCTTTAAAGGCACGATTGCTTTACAGCATTTCTTTGCATGTGCCTAAAACCTTTGCACAGTACTGTATATGTGCCTTCTCTTATAGTTTCTCTCACTATTTCAACAAAGAAGCTATTTATATTCATATTTATATCTGTTGGTCTGTCCATATATCCAGCTGCTTTGCTGCATATTGTTCAAATGTTTGACACCTCAGTATGTCTGTATTGGACAGTACACACTCAGGTTTTACCTTCAGTCTGGTTTCCCCCTGCAAAAAGAAAAGTCAGTTAATGTTAAATGTCCAATACAAGATACAAAAATGCAAAGCATATATGCATCAGGAAGTGAGTGTATCGATTGGGTGTGACTTACACTGATCCTGAGGAGACTCTACTTCCTGCTGAATAGGTGTGGCCTGTTTCACTGGAAGAACAGAAAATCAGTGTTTAACTAATGCCTGAATGAAGCTTCTCAAAGTTTTATATGAAGAACTAAAAGAGCCAAACAATGTTATTTTTGATACTAACGATAGAAATTAGAATTAGAATTAGGATTTGGTTCAGGTGTAGACACAATGGAAATACCTGATGAAGATAATAAAATAGGCTGTGTTTGTATGAGCAGCTTAGGGATTATTCCTTCTCTCACCTGACTCTTGTCTCTTCCTCCTGTTTCTTGGTAACAGTGAGCTCAGACTCCAGCGATCAGCTGATTTTACACAGCAATAAGGAAACAAAAATTACAAACACAGTCATGCATTCAACAGCATGACCACTGTTTGTGTGTATGTGTGTGTTTGTGTGTGTAGAGCAACTTACATTGTCTTTCGGGCTGCTGTCTGGCCGTTGCCGTCTGCTGTGTCCTGGGCGAGCTCTGGACATCTGCATTAGCTAACAGAGAGAGAGGTTAAATGTGTGTAATAAACACAGTATAATCAGCCACTTATGTCTGTGTTAAGATGCTGTGTACCTGTCTCTCTCTCTTCTCTCCTCTCTCTGCCTCTGATCGACCTGATAGAACTTAAGCTCCAGCTGTCAGCTGAAAGAGAAGTGGAGAGTTAAAATATGTGCATCTTTGTTTGTGTGTGTGTTTACACACTAGGGCTGGATGTGAACTACCGCCTGTACATCTGGTCCTGTTCCTATACGCTATCTGGCCAAAAGTTTGTGGACACCTATGTGGTTCTTCCCCAGACTGTTGCCACAAAGTTGGAAGCACAGAATTGTATAGAATGTCTTTGTATGCTGTAGTATTACATTTTCCCTTCACTGGAACTAAGAGGCCCAAACCTGTTCCAGCATGATAATGCCCCTGTGCACAAAGCAAGCTCCATGAAGACATGATTTTCCAAGGTTGATGTGGAAGAATTCGAGTGTCCTGCACAGAGCCCAGAGCTCAACCCCACTGAATACCTTTGGGATAAACTGGAACACTGACTTCACTCCAGGCCTCCTCGCCCAAAATCAGTGCCTGACCTCATTAATGCTCTGGTAGCTCTGTACATCTGTTCTAGTATGCATATTCCTGTGTGTCTGTTTCTGTACATCTGTTCTTATACACATGTTCCTGTACGGCAACTCCTATATGCCTGTTCCTCTTCCCGCATACCTGTGTCTGTTACAGTTGCAAAAACTCAGCAAACTTCAAAACACACACGTAAACAAAGTGTACAGTCAGTGGGCCCATATGAACAAACACATACCACACACAAACGCACACACACCCAGGCACAGCAGAGAGATGCTGCTCATCCAAGCACAACCGCTGTTTCAGTTTACATTTCAGTTAACAGAATTTGCATCATTGTGTTTTTGTTTTACATGAGCTAGCTGGGTCTGTCAGCATGGCAGTACTGTTGTACACACTAGGAGGAATTCATCCTGCGCTAATAGAACAAAGATTGCATTCACACTGAAAGAATACATGTATCAGGCTAAATATGTTTTCAGGTCTTATGGTAGTTGAAATCAAGGAAGCAATCAAAAACATTCATGCATTTAAAGACAACCTGAACCTACGTTTACCATATTACTTCATGTATCTGGTTATATTGTTCATGATTCTTTTTGTATCAATCATTTTAGGAAGAAATTCTTTTTTTTCGTTACCATTATTTGTATAAATTGTATAAATGCAATTACATTTAGTCCACTTCTAAATCTAATGTGGTAATGGTATTAAGTTCAAATTTTGGTTATCATAATAACACCCATGTGTTCTGCATCTTACATTGCCTTTCTGGTTGCTGTCTGGTCGTGACTGTCTCCTGTGGCCTCTGGGAACTCTGCACTTCTCCATTAGCTAACAGAGAGATGGAGACAAATCAACACAGAGCTAGAGAGAGATAGAAGTTCACCATATGTGAATGACACACACAACAATTAGACTGCGATAAAATGCCATGTACTTGTCTCTCTCTCCTCTGTCCTCGGTCTGCCTCTGGACCTGACAGAACTTATGCTCCAGTTGTCAGCTGAGAGAAAAAAAAAAGTGTATGTGAATACTTGTATAGCTATGAGCAAGGTCTGGTCCTGGCCTGGCCTAATCAGTGTACTTGCAGTACTCAATCATAAATATTCATGAGCATCTACTATGCACTGTGTGCCATTATGTGTGTGTGTGTGTGTGTGCGTGTGTGTGTGTGTGTCTGTGTGAGAGAGAGAGAGAAACTCACCTTGCTCCCGGTTTTCTCTCCTCTGTGTTGACTGCCGTAGAGAGAGAATACTCCGAGTGTCAGCTAATGAGGCAGAAAATAATGTGTAAACTTTTTTTAATGTGCAACTTTGCAACACACACACACACACACATTTTCTTTAGAACACAGCCTGCTTTACCAACTAAAAACCCTGCTGATTGTTTTTTACAGCAATGAAGGTTTTGCTTTTTAACGTTTAATGTATGTCAATAATAAACAGCAATGCCATTTGTGTACTGTATTTCACATTTTGTTTCACCAGTGTAATTGCTCTTCTATCTTGCGCAGAATCGTGTCTGTACACTAATGCTGTTAATTATACAAAGCTAATGCAAATTAGCCATGATCAGTTGCCATGATTATACATCACTGGAGGTCACACTGTTAAAGATGCCAAAAAACAAAATAGACAATTTTTACTCGCATCTTACCCTCGCCATCATTTGTGCTTCTGCTTTGAGATCTTGGCGAGTTTTGAATCTCTCTCTCTGTAGACAAAAGACATGTAAAAACAAATATACATTCAATATTGAATGAAATATGTACCATATTTTCTGAACTATTTTATGGTCTATTCAACCAGTAAGAGGAACCAAAGTTCCATTTTAAAGGCAGTAACAAATGAAAGAAAAATAAAAACACCTTTTACACTAAGGCAAATTATGTAATGAATGAATTAGGCTTTATAGTCCAGTAAATACTGTGTGTATTGTTACTGTACAGTGAGGTATGATTAGATTACCTTGCTCTCTCTCCTCTCTCCTCTGCCTCTCACTTGGTCTCAGAGAGCTCACACTCCGATTATTAGCTGAGACAAAACACACACAAATAAAGTCTGAAAAGTCACTTAAAAAAAAAAAACCTTTTAGCCAGTCATTGATCAGCTGTTGAAAATGGATCTTTTAATAGTTTTATTCCTGGACTGGATTTGGCTTCATATATACATGAACTGTTTCAGATAAAAGCATGTGCAAAATGAATAAACTGAAATACAAATGATTTCCTCTCATTGTTTTGTCTTTTCAGTATTTTACTCTTAAAGCCTTTCCTACAAAAGAGAAAAAGAGGGAAGGTGTTTTTATTTCATGCAGATTTTGTAAAAGCTAAAATCACCCTGTCATATGCAGTCAAGTGCAAAGATTTGCATACCCTTTGGGTGAAACAGAGAACACCAAAAAAACTATATTTACATCAGCAGGACATTTAGCACATTAGGCTTTACAGATGTTACTTTATTATCACCTAAAAAATTTTATCACTGAAAAAATTATTATCAGTAAAAAAAAAAATAATGAAATAATATATCTGAAAATAGGATTAGTAAAATAAATATTGCCTTCTTCAAATCAGGCAACAACAAAGTTGTTAATATTGTTTATATACAAACTGCAGTGTATTTCTTTTGAATTTACTTTGTTTTGGAAGTCAGTCAATTCAATTTTAACTTCATAGATAAATAGTAAAATAGGTACACTGACCTTTTTTTGCATTCAACTATAGGAATGACAAACTTCTATGAAGGATTAAAGATGATACAATATAATACATGCATTCATGTGTGTGTGTGTGTGTGTGTGTGTGTTTGTCACCTTGCTCTCGCTCCTCTCTGTTGTAGCTCGCTCTTGGTCTTGGGGAGTATGTCCCTCTATCAACTAACACAAGGACAAAACATGTTTGGTAAAACATCTCATCCACAGCATGTGCTGATACTGTAATACGTTACACCCTGATATTCATCATGTATGATATTGCTATCGTGGACAAAAATAAAATAATGTCACTTTGTGTCAGAGGCAGCATGTTTGGATGGTGTTTATTCCAGGATGAAGTCTGTTTCATATAGATGGCATTGGGAGGGCTGCTGTTATTTAAATTATTTGGCCATGCTAAAATGCCAATATTAGATTAGATTAGAGAGACATTTTAGCATGGCCAAATAATTTAAATAAGAGCAGCCCTCCCAATGCCATCTATATGAAACAAGTGGACAGTGTGCTAAAAATGACGATGTAAAATTTAACCTTTAATTAAACATATTAATGAAAACAGGAACAGCTACATATTTACTACATTTTGAAACATTCTATCATGATGATATTTTCAGATATGATTAAAAAGTAGATTATTATGAAATTGATTCATCTTCAGCTAGTGCTTTATCCTTTTCAGGGTGGCAGTGGATCTCGAGAACACTCAGTGCAAAGCTCACATGGGATCATGGGATCACTGGAGAACCTGGAGGGAAAACCCATGAGGAGAACTTCCTCACAGATAGTAACCCCAGCCCTAATGTTGTGAAATTAAAATTTTGAACTGACACGTCTATATACTCAAGGTGCCCTCTCTCTCTCTCTCTCTCTCTCTCTCACACACACACACACACACATCTTGTGGCTAATTTCACCTCCTAATATTCTGTGGACACTCTACAGATCCTGAAGAGACAGACAGTTTTACAGACAGACAAAGATTTATAATCAATTCTGATAGTTTTGGATACAGATGGATAAATACTGGAGACATACAGGCAGATTTAGAGACAGATGGACAGTTTTAGAGACAGACGGCAAACATCAAATCAAAATGGTAGATCAGCAGCTCAGAAATGTTACCTGGGCCTCGAACACTCACAGAGGGCAGTGGAGGGGGACCTGCTACACACACACACACACACACACACACACACACACACACACACACAGGCATATGAGATTAATGAGCAAAGTCTGAAAATACAAAAATGAGTAAAATCAGATATTATTACATATACATGTAGATGACACCTTGTGTGCGACTGCTTGATGTTTTGGCTCCAATTCCTGAAAACACTGACAGAGAGAGAAAATATGTTTACAGCCTTATATTTAAGTAGTTATATCAATATTAACAGTGCAAAAATGTTGCATTCTGCTTACTGCACTGATGCTACTCATTATATTATTGCATATTATAACTGTGGACGCTCTGTTGATCGCAGCTACTTTGCTGCACATCCGTGGTTCCATACCTGCTGCTTTGCACCATTTGTACCATTCTTTACAATTATCATTCATCTTCCCTGGGGTTAATACTCCAGTATTGCACTGACACTTTCACGTCACTCAGTGTACTTGTGAATATAAAGCTATATTCACTTTATATTCTATACTATTATAGTATACTACAGGAGTATACTAATATACTATTATAAGTTCTTCCTGAATATTTTTATGTTTATTTTTATTGTTCTGGATACTATTGCTTGCACACTCTACTCTTTGGATTGCTACTGCAATCTTTGAATTTCCCTCTGCAGAGAATCCCATGGGATTAATAAAGTGGTAGAGTGATTTGTCTGTCTGTCTATCAGTAGTGGACTTTACTCACGTTTTAAAATGGCTGGCTTCTGTCCGCTCTGTCGGTCAGTCACTGTGAACGGCATTGTGTTGAACACTGTAGGAAAACCAATTGCATTAGGGTTTGCACAGTAGCATGTGGGCTTTCATGATTGAGAAAGGAAAGTGTGGGCAGTAATGCATAATCAAGAACTGCATACTGAAGAGTTATCCTGCCAAATCAAAGCCTGAGATGAGATCATCAACATCAGCTGAGTGTAATACACATACAAAATGTCCAACAATGAAGAGTGGGAGTGATTTTAATGTTGTCAGCCTGGTCAGAAATATTAATACATGTTATGATTTATAGACTGAGCTCAGTGTGACTGTATTTTGTAAAAACAGCATTTCTCTTAGATAAAGGCACAGATCTAGAGGGGTTTATGGGCATAGAGAGTTTTGCTAAACTGGGATGTTTTGATGCTGTAGTACACTTCTACTGCTGTGGCTCCTTTCACGCTCCAGACCTGCCTGATTCATCCTGATACTGTACTTCTGCACGTTCTGCTGCTGTGAATTTTCCAATCTTCATTCACAATTGGATTGTTCATTAGGGACCTAAATCTACATCCAGATTTCTGTATTATATCTTTAGAATGTCTATTCCAATACTAGGGGAATATACATACTATATACATGTACCAAGTGGCCAGTTTATTAATCATACTGATCAATTAACTAGTGGCAAGTCATTGTGTATCACTAAGGAATTATCTTGTGTTTCATAAATAACAAAAAGTTCTTGATGCATGCAGGATTTGAGCCTGACTGTATATATCTGTGTGCTTGTGTGTGGGTATGTTCCTGACCTGTCTTGTTAATTTTGTCCAGCTCTTGGTTGCACATGTTCTCCACTTTCTCCCTGAGATCCAAAATGATTTTTCGTACAGGATCAAACGAGGTGTCCAGATTCACTGTAATATTGCCGAGCTCACTGAGCTCAGGAGAGCAAAGACACTGATATGTCTGGTGAAAGCAGAAAGAGAAAAATCAAGCAGGAAATAATAAATGGCTTAAATATAATAAATGGCTTAAACCATATATTAAATGTATGCCTGACCCCCATGGCTTTCCATACTCTAGACACCCTGTTTGTATCCTCTTGGCTGCCCATGTTCTTTACTTGCTCATTGCCTCCTTAATTTTTACTCCTTACATTTATCATTGACCTGGCGTCCCTGGAGGACTAGTGGTTAGGCCACAGTGCTCTCATGGCTGTGGCTTGGGTTCGATTCCCGGCCAGGGAACCGACCCCAGCCACTGGGGTTGCATGCAACAGTGCGCTCTCAGTGCCAGTCCCAAGCCCGGATAAAATTGTGCCAAATCAAATACGTGGACCAATGATCCACGGTGGTGACCCCTAATGGGAGCAGCCGAAAGAGGAACAACAACATTTATCATTGACCTCATTAAACATCTTGAAGCTCTCTTCTTCTCTCATCCAGCCGATGACTGTATGCTATACAGCCAAAGAATGGGATCCCATGACTTTTATTAGCATTTTATTTATATTTCCGTTTAATGCATCCAATTAATGTAGATGCCAGCATTTAAAAGTACTTTAATTGAGTAGGACTATGACATGATACTTTCACTTTGCCAGTATTGTTTCCACCACTGTTCAACAGTTAGGAAAAACAAGTGACCCCAGGTGAAGTGAACTAAGGAGCCAACCCTAGATTTGTCATGTTTATTTTTTAAATTGACTCCAGGTGTGTGTTTGTGTGTACCTTGAGAAAATAGATATTGTCCTGACAAGTGACCAGCTCCTTCAAATCAGAGTCTTTCTTCCTCAGCTGACTGATCTCCGTCTCCAGTTTGTCCACCAGCTGCTGGGCCTCGCTGATCTTCTCCTGCCCGCTGGAGCTCATCACCTGCTGGATCAGATCTGCCAGACGCTGCACTGAGTGCTGAAGCTCACACAGCACCGTGTCTGTCTCCTCGCTCACCGTGTCGGACGAGCACTATACACACACACACACACACACACACACACACACACACACACACACACACACACAGTACATTTGTCTTACCACTTAATGACATAATTATTAATGCAGCTAATTAACGCTACACCTAAATCTAACCCTAAGCTAAAACCCCAAAACCAAAAGGAAACATTTTGGCTCTTTTAGTTTTTAAATACAAGCTGCAGTTGTGGGTAAAAGCAGTTTTCCGCATTGGGGACCAGCCAAATGTCCCCACAAGGCAAAAGACCAGATATTCTTATCCTTGTGGGGACATTTGATACCCACCAAGATATAATGCATATCCACACACACAGCCAGTGATACCAATGGCCGCAGAGGGTCTCTCACATACACACACACACACACAGACAATTCTGAGCTTAGATAAACTATTCCATTCATGGTTGACGTAAGCAGCTACTTTAGTCATCTTTCCCACATTCAGACCTGTTTAACTTGTGTGATGGCTCTAACACTAGGGCAGGGTGTAAGAGTATGAATAGCATTAGGTGTGTTTAGGGCGTTCACAAACTGTTAAAGATTTTAATCTGTGTTTGAAAAGGTGAAAGTGTGTTACTGAAGTAATGATGGTCACCTTGAGGGTCTCCAGGACTTTCTTCATGTCTTTGAGGTCCTTCTCTCTCTCCTGCAGCTTCTGCAGATTCTCTGTCTGAACCGCCAACAGGGTTTTCTGGGAAAAGGCATTGATGTTTTATTAAACATTAAACATTATTAATAAGCATCAGTTATTGTATACTGTATGTAGTTACCCCACAATAATACAATAACAATAACACTCTAATAAAATTAACACACTTACTAAGACATTCTAACACTCATAACAAAGAACTCAATAGACCATACTAAGACCTAACAACAACAAGCAGTAATATCCTAATATCCATGTTAACATGCTTTATAGCACAGTGCTGTTCAATTCTTAATTCTGATTGGTCAGAAGGTGTTGATTAATTTACTCTAACAGCTCTGACAGTAGTACAGCTCCAAATCACAGGTCTATATTAATGCTCTCATTCTAATAAGTTATTGTTTCTATAGTAATGACTTACACAGGGACTTGTATGCTGGGTGCTCCACACAATCTAAGGCTAATAATAAATGGATTAAGGAATGTGTTGGTATTTAACAAATAATAAATTTTAATCATTGTTTAAGGAGGCATTTATTTAACATTTATGGAAGGAGTCTCTGATGTCCAGGCTTTGTAACAACCAGTAAGTTTTCCACCACAGGAAAGTCTTCAGGACAGAGGAGAAATAAACACTTTCTGGTTTCTTAGTAACATTACAAGCTGCAATTATTAGCTTTATTAACTTCAAGAATGAGAAGAAAAAAGGAGGCTGGGAAGGGAACGGCTGTTTATAACTGCTATAACTAGGAACTAACTTGTTTCAAGGATGTTCCACAACATTAAATGTAACTGGTTAAAAGCATATAAATGGTTAAAAGCATTGCATTGTTCATTAATAAATTAAATATTGTAATCGTTAAATAAAATGTTTAAATAAAACACTTCATGACATGCTGTTATTGGAAAATAATGAACTTAAGGCTGGTAACAATAACTCTGCTTCATGTTCGGCCACATCACACCAGCTTGTCGGATAATTTTCCTATAACAGCATATATTACCATATTGTTTTCCTTATTTGTAACGCACACCAGGGGTCTTGTTTGTCAAAGTATGTGTAGAACATGTTCTTATTATTTGTGCTCAAGAGCCATAAATACCAGTTAAATAACAGTTAAAGTGACAGCTAAAGAAATTTTTACATCTCACAAACATAGCATCAGTACCACAGAGGGCTGTGTACTACTTAAGCACCATCAATATACACTTTAAAACCCCTTCAGATTCTTCTTACATTTAGATTCCTAAATGGGTAAATAATAAAACTCCTAAATTCAGTGCGTCACATCAGTCGACTCTGCTCACCGATAAGACTCTTTCTGCTCCCAAGCAGCTCAATGCTAGTTTCTATTATAACTGGCCTAAGTTATTAAATCTTTCTCTACCTTCCTATTGTTAAAATAACATTACACTTTGCATGTTGCTTGTTATAAAATCTCTTTAAATAAATATAAATCAGTAAGGTGCTACTTAAAGCATTCTTGCATTAATAGTCTGCTATTAAATTAAAATTATTGTCCCTTTATCTTGTTGTTAACCTCCCCAATACACAATACACTACATACATCATTATAATAAGCAGCACTGCAATCAGACCCTTATCCTGCCTCAGTCTCTCTCTCTCTCTCTCTCTCTCTCTCTCACACACACACACACACACACACAACACTCTTAACACTCTCACTAAAACTGGCTCTAAACAACTCAGGTGGTGCTTCACTTGCACTCTGCTCATGGATGCACTGTGTGTGATTAGTTAGTTAGTTAGTTAATTATTTTTATTGTCCACAAAGTGGAAATTTGTCTTTGGCTTCACCATACAAGGACATTAACACAACATCCTAAAAAAACAACAAAGCAAAAGTACATAAAAAAAACAGTATAAAAATCTAAAACTCAAATACACACTATATTTCAACATACAGACATATATATACATTCCCAGGTGTACATGCACACATAGCCACACCTACTCATATACCCACATTTATGACTCAGCATTTAATATTCTAATGGCAGTTGGCCCAAATGACATCTGATACACATTTTTCCTTGCCCGTGGTTGCATTTTTAGAAGAAGGATGTGTTACGGCTCTTTAGATAAGTGAGCCGACTCAGAGCGTTCACCTAACTGACTCGGCTGAAAGAGTCGACTCGTTGATAAACGACACATCAGTAACGCGCAGGGTTTAAACGCTTCTCACCTGTTTTTCTGTGCGCTCCGTCTGCGTAGACACGCTGTCGTGGTCCTTGTGCTGGTTGCTCGTGCACAGCCAGCAGATGTAGATCTGGCACGAGCGGCAGTAGAACTCCTGCAGGTACTTGTGCTCGGGGCAGATCTTCTGCGTCAGGTCTCCGGTGGGCGCGATGAGCTCGTGGCTCTTCAGCTTGGCCTGCGTCTCGTGCGGCTTCAGGTGGCTCTCACAGAACGACGCCATGCATGTCAGGCAGGTTTTCACAGCCGCTTTCGGCTCAATGCACCGGTCACACGGCACGCTCGAGGCAGGAAGTTGTTTCACGGCGGCTTTTCGGTCGCGCGCTCCTCGCTCGGACGCAGCCGCGGCTGCACGGCGCGCGTTACGGATGGACTCGCGTGCTGTCGAGCTGAGGTTGCCCAGGCGGAGCTGCTCCACGGCCTCCGCCAGCATGGTGTTACGGCAGAGAGGAGGACGGGGGTCAAAGGTCTGGCGGCACTCGGGGCAGCTGCACGCGCCGCTCTTCTTGCGCTCCGAGTCCCAGTAGTCGGTGATGCACTTCATGCAGTAGCTGTGACCGCACGGGATCGTCACGGGCTCGGTGGGCAAGTCGAGGCAAACGGGGCAGTTAAACTGCTCCTCCGTCCACAGACGACCCCTACTCATTTTTAAAGAAAAGAAAGAATCGAGCTAATGCACTAAACACAAAAATGTAATAGTAATGGCACTGCTTTACCCACACTCTATGAAGATGTGTGTGTGTGTGGTAGATTGGGGTGAGTTACTGTCACCTTTCAGGTGTTTAGGGGCGGGACTTCACTCACAGAGCAGGTCTAAGGAGAAAAACAGGGACCAACATACCTGTCATTCCAGCATTTCTCTGACACGCCATCAGAAGCTTCTCTGTCCCACACTCAGGCGGAATGAACTTCCCCTGGCTGTCTGAACAGATGAGTCACTGTCTGCCTTCAAACCAAGACTGAAGACCAACCTCTCCATTAAGCACTTAAATGAGTACTAATTTAACTTACAAAATCCCTTAACTTTAGTGGGGTTTTTTTTTGTACCAATTCCTGTCTAACAGCTTGTTGGTGTTCTTTCCTAATTCACAACTCCATACATTTTAAATTCTATTAAAATACTAATTTCATCTTTTGAGTGACCAATGATTTAATAAAATATTGCTATTTTAACGTTTATACCGTTCCGCTGATTTGATCGCCTTTCTAGATGTTGCACAATTTAACTCCATAGAGTTATTATTGCAACTGTTGCACCTAGTGGTCAATCATGGGAACTGCAGCAGCACTAATAGAGACCCACTGGGACAGGAATCACTCTGCCCCCTGCTCTGGGGAGGAGCAGAGGATAAAACAGTTAAAGTGGTTGTCAGATTGGGCTAGTTACTCAAAAGTCACCTTGATCTTGTTTTATAGCAAGTAAGTAAAATTATTTCTAATAAAGTGTAGACATTGTGTCTATGATGTACAGAATCATTTCTGTTGTAAGAATCCAGAAACCATTCAAAAAGACTGTCTGCTAGATGACTGTATGTTGTTGACGCTCAACTGTCTATGACGGGCATACTCAAAAAATTGACAGTAGGCTATAGACAGTAGGCTATAGCATAAGTCAACAGTGATAGTCTCTCGCGTATTATTATTGTCCTGCAACACCAAAACACCTGCTGTTGTCTGCTCCAGAATTATGTTCCTCACCCTTGTAACTTCATACTGTAGTGTCGGCAAGGAAGAAGCTTGACCAGGAAGCGCTGGTAAAACAATGCACTTGCTCTTTTCTTGGCAAACTCACGTTACCAGCACAAGCACAGGCTTGGTGATTAGTTACAGAATTGCTAGGATAGGGATAACCAGTGTTGGATGGTAGTTAGAACAAACACAATAACATGCCAGTGAACACTAACACGGCCAACCCATAAACACGTTTCTCTTACAACAAACATTTATTCTAATAAAACAAAACATCAAGCACCACATTAACAGGCAGGCACAGGGGCTTGCAGTTATATAAATTAATGCCTGATTTAATAATACACAATGCTACAATATGCTTTAATAATGCTACAGTAGATTTGCTAAAAAATACTGCATATTAGCTGCTGAATAAAGTGAATTTTAAGCTGTGACTAAGGGGTAAAAAAGTCAAAAGAAATTCCTGGTTTAAACATTGGGTGTCCAAGGACAGTTATGTAAAATGCTTGTATGACACCAAACTTGTATATTAAACAGCTAGAAGATGACAGAAAAGGGTTAAACACTGCTCAACCACCAGGTGAATTCAGTAAGCAGGCCCACCCTGACTTTCTTGGTGGGTGTGGTCTAATATTGTAATGAGCATGCTTGATTGACAGCCCTCTGTCAGACTCTCAGGGGGGTGGCCTTCTGTCTCTCCCTCGTCAATCACAGTGACACTAGCCAATTGTGAGCATCTGTGAACTCAGGTATGCTGAAGAAGCAAATAGTGTTTTCCTTCCGAGTGTGTTACACTGCCCTGTGATGCAGCATGTAGTTGGTTGGCTTCATGTGTCCATGTGTCCAGAAAGTGTGTGTAAGCTTTTGTCCTCCTGATTGGTAGCTGTTGCATTATAAAGGTGGGAGTTGTCCTCAGCCTGCCTCCCGCCTCCTCATTCCCGAACCAACCCAGGAGAAGTGTTACACTAGCCACATGAAGTAAAGACATGACTAACTGAAGCATAGTCACATGAGACCTCTTCCTTCTTAAAGATAATCTTTGGAATGGCATTATTAGAGCTGATGACATTGGCATGAAAACTCACTGTTGTGTAAGTCAGACCTTCAGCAGATTTCTCAGCCGAGAGACTTGTGGGTAACTGAGCTGTGGAGTAGATGTCCTGATCAGGAGGGTTTGTGGGTAGTTGAGCAGTAGAATAAACAGTATGTGCAAAATCACATGGGCTTGTAGGTAACTCAGTGTTTACGTAAACAGTTTGAGGATCAGAGGGGATTGTGGGTATTTGAACAGTAGAGTAAACTGTGGAAGTTCCAGTATCTGAGGAAGTTCCAGTATCTGAGGCAGAAAGGTGTCTGGTGTCTTTAATCTCCTCGAACTCACGGACATCAAGAGAAACCTTAGAGCAAAGGGAAACCGAAACAAAATATATAAATGTTTTAATCTTTTTTTTTTTGCAAAAGACAAAGTTTTGGTACTGAACGCACACATACAATGATAAAGACAATTACCTCTTGGTTGTTTCCTGAGTCTTGGACAGAACTCCTGCCAGTAGAAGCTGTACCTGCCGAAAGAAGCAGTAATTAGTAGTTGTTATTACTGTTGTTATTTTCAGTTGTGGATTTTATGATGTTGATCTCAACAAGCCCATCTAGTTTCTGTAAATTTCAGTTCCACAAAAGGTTGATGAATTCTATCGGCCAAGCATTGCGCCTGGATTGACCTGTTATGTGATATCAAGCGGGCTTATTTCAAATAAGCCCCGCTTTTGCTAACATGCTTTGTAGAATATCCCCCAGAAATCCTGTGGTGTATTTATTAATCCCTATTGTGTGCAGTTCATTTTCTATGTGCTCTCGTCTGTGTTCATTGTTGATAAGCTTTGACAGTATCACTGTGTCACTGCTCCTCCTATGGAACATGTAAAATCCTGTTTTTGACTAATGAATGAGGTTAATAGAAAACATACACACACTGCACTCAGATCTACACTGTAACTTTTAAAATCATGCATGATTGAAACTTTTATAAGATGATTAAATAGTAAATTTGGGGGGTACCTTGCATCTTGCATCTCTTTAGTAGAGTCAAAGTGAGGAATGAGATTCCAATCAGAAGCAGCAGCAGCAGAATTACAGACACAGTGATCACAGTGGAAGCTGGAAATCCTGGAAGAGAAACAAACAGTCACTTTAACCTACATGCTCATCATTCTTAAGGGATCAGATTCATCAGAGTCATGTATAGTTAGACCATGCATGCGATGTGCTTCTGAGCAGAATCACCTGTTGGAGGAAAGGCTGGAGTAGGCCAGGATTTGTGTTTATTTGTGAGAAGTAGAGGTATAAATGATGATGATGATGATGATGATGAAGGTTGTGTTGGCTTTGAGGTTGAAACTGAAACACGTGGATCAAAAGAAGTGAAAAGTTAGATAATGAATGACATTGAGAGAGTGAATCTAGTATATGACTGATAGCAGTACAGATGCAACACAATACAGTATACATTTTGTATGTGTGGAACTTCAGAAATACTGACTGCTGTTAGGTGAGAAAATCACCAGTTATAGGCTTCTGTGACACATTGCTGTGTTGCTATTAATACATCTGAAAAGTCACAGGAAGTGTAGTGAAGCAAAAACTACACATGTGCACATAGGAAGAATAGAGAACAGACTTTGAGCCTAATAAAAATCTGCTCATCACATCATTTAGTCTGACAGGACAGAAGTGAGAAGGTTAACAGATAATATCAGATAGATCACCTCAATTCCATGTGGTAACAAGTCTCTTTCTAAAAATAACTGCTCTATTTGTACTGCCATTATTGTTATATTCACTAACTGCCCATGATATAACCGGCTAGTCTTAGTTATGATGTGCACTGACTCTATGTTTCACACAAAGCCTCTGTAATGTCAAAATAGTGAATGCAGTGTTTCTCCATGTCTCTACAAACTCACCAGTAACTGTCAGGTTGATCTGTGAAATAAACCTTCGACTCCACACCTGCTTCAGCTCCGCACCAGTATTCACCAGAGTCCTGCTCAGTTACATTTCTAATGCTCACAGTGAAGATTTGTTTTGCTCTGTCATCATACAAGGACAATTTCCCCATATTTACATTTTTTCTACTTTCTTTAACAGTTGTATTATAAGAGCAAGCAGACTCTTGCAGCCTCCTGCAGAGAAACTTGGGGTCACTCCTGTGGGATTTTGGGTATTTACAGTTGACATTCAAATCTCCTCTTACATGGACAGTCATCATGATGGACTTCTCATAGAACAGATCTGCAAATCACAACCAATCAGATCAGTTTATATGTTTACATGTTTACTGATTAAACAAACATTAGACAGTTATACATATATTTACATATAAATATGATCACATGTTTCTTCTGTTAAAACACATAATTATAGCTATTCACCTTCTCTTACATTCAGCTTCACAACAGTGTAGATCTCTATTTCATCAGACACAACAACAGCACACGCGTATATTCCAGTGTCCTCCGTAATCAGCTCTCTGATAAACACACTGAAGAATCCTGCACTTCTGTAGTCATGAATTGAGAATCTGCCATCCCATGCCAATTCACTGTTTAGTTTTGTTGTTATTCGATTAAAACACCACTGATGTGTTCCAATCTTACAGAAAAATTTTGGTTTGTATTTATATTCATCCTCATATCTGTACTTGATGTTGATTCCTCCCCCTGCATATGCAGTCAATTCTCTAGAGATCATGGCCCCTGTTAAAAGCAAGTTAAAATCATGCTCAATCAACTACTAACTACTGACACAAGGTAAAGGAGATAAATGATGATTAACAGAAAACCCATGAGTGTAATAGGCAGGTGTTTCTAATCTGGACTGGATTAGATTGTGTTTTTTCCTGGATTGCTGGTGGATTCAGGTGTGACAGAAATCCAAACACATTACCTTGGTGTTCATTTGAATTTATGAAAATTTTCCCCACAGGTTCAGGCTATTTTCCCACTTAAACAGTAACTGTAATATATGAAGACCAAGTAAGACTTATAGGCAGTCCTTGTGCAGAGATAATTAGTTGAAGTATTCATGCAGATTGGCTTGGGTTTAAATGGATGTTCTAAAAATAGTTGGGAAATCAATTTAAAATGCACAGAAACATCATTGGTTTCTCAGCCTTGCAAAAGGAAAAAAAAAAAAGATTAATTCATTATCCTTGAGATTTTTCACAAATAGGTAAAAGATGTGAATGAAAACATACAGAGTAAAAGTCTCTTAAAATGATACTTAAGTTTAGTAACAAAGGAAAGTTACTTTTGTATTTTCCACAACTCTTAATGATACTAGAGCTTTGTGAAGATAAACAGAAGGCAGTGGTGGGAGACTCACCTTCCTTTACCTCCAGTTCCACCGGTGTGTAAATGTCTTTCTCCCAACCTATATCAATTCCAAACTGGTACTCCCCAGTGTCCTCAATAGTGAGCTCTCTGATCATCACTCTGATCTCCGCTGATTTGGTGTCATCAAACAGTGAGAATCTTCCTGAATTTACCCACTTGTCTTTATGTCCTGTCTTTATTTGGACAGAACAGACTAGCCATGAATCCTTACAGAAATATTTTTGTTTTTCTGTGTATTTTTTATCATACTTGCACTTGATATGGACTCCTCCTCCTGAATATCCTGTTACTTCCTTGGAGCTTCTGCCATCTAACAAACCACCAAATATCCATCTGAGCAAAACCTTCCTTCATGTAACACTAATGCTGATAGTATATTTTGAAGTGCATTTCTTTACCTGAGATCAGGCAGAGGGTGAAGATGAGGAGGATCTTCATTCTGAGTTCACACTCACAAATCTCCACACCAACTCCACTTCAGAAAGATATTAAAGCTCCTGTTCTCTTACACACTGTTACTCTGTCTGTCTTGCTATGTGAATGTGCCATGTCTTTGTGTCTTTGTCTGCATCTTAATCAGGTAAGTGATGCAGTAAATACTTCCCCTTCTGACCGAGTAAGAAACAGCTGCAAACCTCATGAGCTGGGGATTACCGTAGCTCTGAGCAAGGCCCGCTGTTTCAGACCTGCTCTTACAGGACTCTGCAAAAGAAGAACATAGATTCCGCTTGCTGTAATTTCCCCAACTTGATATACCGGTTAATTTTTCTATGTTGATTAGTTTTTTCCAACTATAATTTAGCTCTTTTTTTCCAAACTGGTAGCTGAAAAATTTGGGGTGTAACAAGCCAGCACTATGTAATTAATATTTAATCAGTGTCTGGGGTTTCCCCCTCGCGCTGAGCACTGCGAGCAGAGGCGCTCAGCGCATGCTTCTAGGACTATTGTAAAATTTGAACATTTTATTAGGTCAGTAACATATGTACGTGTAACGTAAGTGACTTAAAACAAAAGGAATTTTCCTTGCACTGACTTATCAGTCTAGTCAGAAGTGTTGTTTTGGTATAGGAATGTCCTTGCCAGGGTGGTGTGATACGGCCCAGCGCGAAGCAGCCTGGTTTATGCTTGATGCGTGATTTTGCGTGCACGTGCAGAAACAGCGGTAATGTAAGCAGCATTGTTCACACACTTGTTGCATATCTTAAGTACATCCTGAAGATTTTTTTTTTCACTAGATGGCGTGTTAAGCCAAAATATCCCTGAAACGTAAAATCTTTAGCGATTTCATGCACACGTCGTTAAACACACTGATGAACTCTGTATCTCTTAAAACTTTCTGCTGTCATCATGACTGTTGTCAGGAGCTGCATCTCAAATCAAAAACTCTGACCTTACATTCAAAAGTATTTACTAATCTAGAAAATCCAGAAGGCTGGTATGCAAAACAGACCTTTTGGTAGGTTTGAAGGCCACATGAAAGGTTAGTAAAATTAAACTAGAATTTACATTTTCTGAAGAAAATGTGAGTGGTGCTTGCCCATGCAAAATTTGACACAGACATGCAGGTGCACATGCCAGTCAGTAGGGAGAGCTACATGTGTGTACGTGTTTGTCGAAGCATAACTAATTTGACTTATATCGGTGGCCATAATGATTGTATTTAATTCAAGATTTTAATATAATAATCTTGAGCTGAGAGTTTTGATATATCATGTATCTATGTTGCAGTAGTTTTTTATTCCACTTATTTGGGGGGGTTAACGTGCATGTCACATGCGTGTGACGTCACTAAAATACCCTCAGTGCAATTCTCCTCAGTCAAAGTGTTTTGATATGTCATATGTCTATGTACCAGTATTTTTGTGGTTAAAGTCAGTTTTGTGGCATTGTGCACGTGAAGCCATGTGACCCAAAAAATTCTGCACATAATACAATTCGCCTCATTGAGCCGATCGTTTTGATGTAATAATAATAATAATAATAATGCGCCTTTATATAGCGCCTTTAAAAAGGCCTCTCAAGGCGCTTTACATAAGAGTATATAACAATAACAATAATAGTAATAACAATAATTTAATAACAAAACAACAAAATTATACCTTGATGTATGACATGGCTGCAGTAGTTTGGTGATTACACTCAGTTTATGGCCTGTTGGGTCCTGCTACTGAGTTCTCAGTGAGTGTGTATAGGGGAAATTTGATCAGGAATTTCACATGACACGTGGTGGCACATTGGTATATCAGTTTCTGGCCATGGGTCAATCTAGTGATAGCTCTGTCACTACCACGAATGCATCAACATGTATGTCCTAATCCTAGGGACTACAGAACAGTAGTTAATACAAACACATGCAAACCAGTGGGCTGGTGACATCCAAAAAAAATAGGCACAAACCTCAGATAATAGCCAGCCAGCCCCAGGAACTGCCTCACCCCCATTTTAGTATATGGTTTCAGGGAGGACGCAATCGCTGCTGTCTTATCAATTTGGAGATGCACCTGCCCATGGCCCAAGTGGAAGCCCAGATACCGTATGTCCACCCGCTAAAGTGCACACTTCCCCACACATTCACCTGTTCAGCCCCTACATTACCTAGTAGTGCATTTGAGTAGCAAAGTATGGGACTTTTGTCTCATCAGACCACATCTTGCCTGAGCACTCAGTCTTGGGAATGCCATATTTTTTCACACTTTGTTGGAATAATGGATTTCACAGTGCTCCTAGGAAGATTCAAAGCCTTGCTGATCTTTTTATAACCTTCTCCAGCTTTTGTCCAGCTAAAAACTTCCTCTCAAAGTCAGAGATATTTAATGTGTAGGTGTACAACTGGACAGGATACCAGGTTTTGGCACCAGTGTGAGACTCTTACAGGTTTGGCCGGAAATTAGGAGACGGGAGGCAGGCTTGGGACCACTCAATAGGGGGCTCTTAATTTTCCTTTTATTTTCCTTCACTTTTCAGAGATTTTATCTCACTAGGCACACATACACACACACACACACACACACACACGGTCCTCTCTTGTGGCTCTTATCTCTCCCGCTTATATCCTTGCCACCGCTCACCGAAACACAGAAGACTTGTTAGCAAAATCCCCCACAAGTGGAGTTCCTTACCACTTACTCTTCCTGGCTCCACCCTCCGTTCACAAACCGGTGCCCAACCATGCACCTGCCTCCACACCTTCATAACTAACATAGTACGGAAACTTGTTCGTAAGTTAACGAGTAACCTGACCCATTTGTTATTCACTAAGTATTTTATTATTCAGAACTTGTGTGCAGTTCTACCTCAAAAAGACAGGCCACTGATTTCTATACAAAAAGACTTTCATTTAGATAGAGTAAGTGTGACCTACTACCTTGGTGTTAACTTTATTAATAAAGTTGTTCATGGCTTGGTGGTGTGGTTGTGTAGTGTGTGGTTGTGCAGCGTGGCCACTTCGCAACATCGGTGTCTTAGGTTAGAGCCTGAATTCAGGTAACTGTCTGTGTGAGGTTGTACATTGCTTCAATTAATCATGTTAGCTGTACAAAAACAAATGAAGCAAACTGCATTTAAAACTGTGGTCATGTAAATCAATTAATTCATTGTAAGAGATGAATTTATGTTGAAGTTAAATATTTCATTTGTGTGGAACCAATGTACACAACTGATTCAAGAAAATTCAATGAACTTTTGAATTGAAATGAATGAAAATTCAATTACCTTTATATTCAAAGCCCTATAATACAATTAAACTCCACACAGGCACCCCAGCTCAGGATCAAACCCAAGACCTTGAAGTTGTGTGATAGCAATGTTCTCTCCACTGCACTACCTCACCACACATGAAGTTGTTGTTCCTCTTTTGGCTGCTCCCATTAGGGGTTGCCACAGCGAATCACTGGTCCTCATATTTGATTTTGCACAGTTTTTACATACACATTATATATGTTATATTATATTATACTTCTGCTGCATTATCAGGAATGTAGCAGAGGTTTGATTCTAAGTATTCAAGTTGCCTGATCGGGTTCTCTGGGGTCAGATGGTGATCTAACTCCGGGAGATATTGATAAAACTATGTGCAGTAGCTAACGTGAGTTTGACGCAGTAGTATGGCGAAGTGCATATATTATGTCTAAGACACATTTTCAATGAGATGAGGTAACAATCTGAGATAGCTTCAGACTGTGGAAGTGTGACTGTATTTTCTATACTAATCTGAATGTTAGTATTAAATCAAGAGTGTGACCACCATAATTAGTGGTTCCTATTACGTTCTGATTTTACCCCTACTGAATCTAGAATGGACACAAACACTGTTCTCAGCAGGTCGTGTGGATTATCAAAATGAATATTAAAGTCTCCAACAAGTAAGGCTTTGTCCACAGAACCAGCCAGGTTTGAGATGAAGAGACAGAGACAGGTGGAATCTTAACTGAGCTCAGGCTCACGTTTATTCAGGCCGCGCTTTTCAGCGCACTTTCAAAACTCAACAGAAAACACTCGCAGCTTTCTCTCTGTCAGGTTCAAGTTCAAGCTTCCTGGCATGGGTACATACGTGGGCATGTGTGTGTCTGACAAGCTCTTGCCAAGCTCATGGGTTACGGGACTCACTGAAAGCACAGACACAAATAAGGACACTGCCGGTAATCAGACACAGGTGAGAATCATCACGTGTTACCTGCCGGTTTCACCCACCTCCTCTCTGTCCACAGCTGACGCTCGACCACACCCCCACCGCTATTAACATTTCATTAACAATAAGCTCTTTAGATGTAAGAGATTTAATATTTACCAGTCCTAGCTTCAGATCATACATGCTGGCTGTGCATTCAGTATGATCTATTTTTATGCTAATTAGGCTATTAAAACAAGTATACACCTAACTAGTGCTACTGGTGCTCCTAAAGGCCTAGCTAATTTCACGTGCCATAAGATAGAGTCTCCTATAACCAGAGCTCTTTCAGGTTTCTCAGTGGGTGCTTCACTGAGGAGAACAAACCCGTTAGACACATGAAGATGAGAGGAATGGTGCTCCCTTGGGCGAGCCTCAGCGTTAGCTTTGGAATTTCAAATTGGATTTTGCAATTATGTTGCCGAGTTTTCACCCATTCACCCCACTGTGAGGGCTCTAATGCCCCAGTTGGGGGATTGCTAACTTCGCCTAAGGCATCTAGACTTTACAGCAACTGCGCTGCTCTCACTCTCACTAACCCTCTCTAGCATCTGGATGCGCATCTCTAATGCTGCCGTCTTCTCTGTCAGAGAGCTAACTAATACACACTTACCACAAATAAAGCTATTACTAACAACAGCTGCAGCTGGATACATCTCCTCACATCTGGTGAACACAAAGGAAGAAAGCGCTGAGCGTCTGCCCCCTAGTGTAAAAACACTGAAGTGAATGCTCGTATTTACCCATAGTGCACTGCTTTCGCAAAGCACAACACATCGCCATTTTCAGCGTTCTGGGAGCTCTGCAGACTGGATCAGCAAAGTAACTAGGTCACAAGATCGTAGAGAGGAAAATAAAGGAACAATCTCCACCAAAACGACGGATTTAATTGGCCGATCTCACTGCTCTGAGAGATCTCACCGACTGAGAGCAAATGATCGTGATCAGCTGGGCCGCTCGGATGAAGTATTCAAGCGCAGGCCCGGGCTGATGACAGAGCTGAGCGCCTTCCTAACTGCCATTCCAACATAATCCAGGTAGCAGGACAGCGGAGGTTTTGCACTACCACCGTTTGCTCTAACATTATTAGTAATTTAGTTATCATTATTGAGGGCATTACTTCCGGGCATTTGACTTGCTCCTGTAGTCAGGACTGATTTGCGCCGTGCAGTAATCGCTGTGTATGCTGGCAAACGTATTCCGACAAAACGTCGCCTTCTGGGATTGACTAGTAAACAAATGCCCATAAATGGATGGGAAAAATAGCGCGGACGTGTCTGTTCTTGAACTGAAGATAGACCGACGCATGAAGTAGTTTGTTTAGTAAACACATAATGCAACAGACCTGCGTTGTTTGGCTTTTCCTTGTTGAGTTAAATTGGTTGTTTTTAATTGACGAGCTGTTCATGCCAAGGTCGGCGTTGCCATGGCTATGATGTAGGGGGCGTGGTCGCCTGTGCAGTGACTATAGTACAGGCTGCTTCTCAGGCTGAGGCTGCATTAAATTTACTGCAAGTGAGTTTGTACTTTTTTTTAATAGCTGTTCTGCATTTACGACAATGTATATAAAATACTAAACCGTTTGACGATATCGGTGACAAACTATTTTCACCATTATATCGGTGAAAAACAGTTTTTACAGCTTGGTTAGAAGTGTATGACATTACATTTGACAGTTTACTCGACAGTGATATTCATGATGGACTTTAAATCAGTGCCTGAAATCAGTTTTATTGAACTGTTGCTGTTTGCTTGCTGGTGAATCAGCCAAGGGTTGTTTGGATGTTTAATAGTTGTAGATTTCTAAAGGGGTCCTGTTTGAAACCTTTTGTGAAAGAGAAATCTATGTAGGGTCCTACGCAGAACCTTTAGTTCCCTCAGAGAGAGAGGCTGAAAAACCCTGTATGGTGCAAGATTGAATCTGTGTTGTACTCAACCAATAAATGTTAGTCTGAAAAATCAGCTGATACTTAATTTTCCAGAAGTTATCAATATCTGTGGAAATCATGCCATTAAAGAACAGATTTGTATTATTGAATGTATTAATAGATGTGAAGCTAGTCTGTAACTGTAACAATATTACATTACCACAGTATCCGGTGACGTTTATCAGTTTAATCGGACTGAAATCATGTGAATTTGGAGTGACATTTCCTGGCAGGTGCGCCCACTTCCCCCATGTGCTCTTGCACTCTATCATGGTAAATGGAGAATGTTTGGAGTTCATTAATTTGAAATAAAATTGATCAGTATATGTTCAGCTAGCTAACATTAGACAAGGAAAAAAAGAGAAAAAAATGAACAAAGATTTTGACCCAAAAAGATCAAATAGGCCTACAGTGAAGTGTCAAATCTAACACTTTACAAATAATGTTAATAATTATGATAATTAGAAGTTGATTAAATACTCAGTGTTTTTTTTTTTTTTTTTTGACGCCATGCTCCTGTTCTCTCCTCCTCTCTCCTGCTCAACACTAAGCAGAATCAACAGTGATGTCGGCCAACTGATTTGTAAAAGGATTATATTATGGTTTTTTTTTTTAAACCTGCTGGGGATCACTTAAAAATCCCCAGACCAGTTGAGTTATCGTGATTGCCATAGTTCTCAAGTGCACAGCTGGTAACAGTGCTGCATGCACTCTCCTTAAAACTGAAATGGTGGAAATTTTCATGGAAATTTTCATGGTCCAGAACCGGTAGCCTAAAAAAGACAGGTAAACGAGTGTTTTAGGCAAAAGGTTCTGGACCATTAAATTGTTTATTGTGATGTTTTAAAATGAAAAATTGGGATCAGGGAAAAATCAGTATCACACAAGCCTATGTGAGGCTATTTTAAACAACAGGTAAACACACTGCTGGGTGCTTGAGGATGCTCTGTAGATATTCACTTTGTGAATACTCACTTGAAAGTGAGTACACCATTATAACAGGGTAAATCCCTATTAGTTGGATATGTGTGTAGCCTTTTTACCAATTATCATTATGTATTGATTTTGTAGGACTTTCAGAACTGTAAATTTTAGCAGTTTCAGATGAGCCTACATATGTTCATTACATTTCCAACTGATTATGAAAAAGCTTACTGTTGAGATTTTTTTCATAATCTGATTTGTGACAGTCTTCAGCACAATTGAGCATTTCTCCAGTGGAGCATGGTGCCAAAGATGTAGCCATGTTACATGTAAATCAGGTGTATGCAGCAATGGCAAAGAAAAAGTACCTACTAAACCATGTTGTCTTGGTCTGCTTTAATAAAACAGTAGCAGTTGCTGACATCAGCCTCCAAATAGGGCTGGTAAGTATTGACATGTATAGCAGAGTTGCAGAGCTCTGGTGATATCAGCCACCATAGCTGGCTGACAAGCAGAAGCACACAGCTATGTGCTTCTAAATGATGGTAACTAAAAACATTATGAATTTGTGGATTCACAGGTTTCCACAATTAATGAGAGAATCTGTACAGACTGTTCCCTCTAAAAGTATTGGAACCGCAAGGCCAATTATTTGTTTTTGCTATGCACTGGACACTTGGGGTTGAGATTAAAAGACGAATATGAGATCAGAATTTCAGGTTTCATTTCCTGATATTTACATCCAGATACAGTTGGGTCCATAAGTATTTGGACAGTGACACAATTTTCAGAATTTTGCCTCTGTACACCACCACAATGAATTTAAAATGAAGCAATCAAGATGTGATTGAAGTGTAGACTTTTGGCTTTAATTCAAGGGATTTCACAAAAATATTCCATTAACTGTTTAGGAATTATAGCCTTTTTTTTTTTTTTTTTTTTTTTTTTTTAAAACATAGTCCCTACATTTTCACACGCTCAAAAGTAACTGGACAGTTGCCTGATAAGCAGTTTCATGGCCAGCTGTTGTCTGTTTTCTCATTATTTCATGACAAATTAAGGAGATAAAAAGTCTGGAGTTGATTCAAAGTGCTGAACTTGCAGTTGGTAGCTGTTCATGGGAACTCTTAATATGTGGTCCAAAGAGGTGTGGATGCAAGCGAAGGAGGCCATCATTAGGCTGAAATAACAAAACAGACCTATCAGAGCGAGAGCAGAAACTTTAGGAGTGGCCAAAACAATAATTTGGTGCATTCTTAAAATGAAGGAATGCACTGGAGAGCCCAGCAACACCAAAAGGCCTGGAATCTGTATTGACATTCATGATGCCGTCTCTTGATTGATGACTTTGACAATGATACATCTACCTCCTCGAGAGTGTTCTTGACTTGGCTAGATGTTGTGAAGGGGTTTGTCTTCAACAAGGAAAGAATTCTGTGATCATCCACTTTATTCTTTCCAAATTTTAGTCCAAATACTTATGGACTAGACTGTATGTTAAACAACTTATAATATGGCACCTTTGGTAGGAGACCATCCAGTTTTTAGGTGAGCAAAAGTATTGGAACAGATAGTCTTAAAGTAAATAGCCCTTAATATTTGTTTGCCAGCAATCCACTGACATCACTAAACTGTTGCTTTCTTCTTTTGTGATACTTTTCCCGGCTTGTACCGCAGCTTCTTTCAGTTGTTGTTTGTCCAGTGGATTAAGGTCTGGTTATCGGTCTAAAACCTTCCACTTTTTTCTCCTGATGAAGTCCTTTGTTGTGTTGGCACTGTGTTTTGGGTCATTGTTTTGCTGCATAATGATGTTCCTCCCTGTTAGATTGGATGCATTTCTCTGTAAATTTTTCCGAATTTATTCTGCTGCTACCATCATTAGTGATGATTAGTGAGTCCGTCACAGAAACAGACATGCAAGCCCAATCCACTGTGCTTGACCGATGAGCTCATATGTTTTGGATCATGAGCAGATCCTTTCTTTCTCCACACTTTGACCTTTCCAACACTTCGGTAGAGATTAATCTTGGTTCCAGAACTTTTCTAGATAATCTCTGTATGTCTGTGCAAATTCTAATCTGGCCTTCTGATTCTTACTGCTGATGAGTGGTTTGCATCTTGTGGTATGGGCTCTGTTTTTCTGCTCTTGAAATCATCTTCAAGCAGTGGATACCTTCACCCCTGTCCTTTGGAGGTTGTTGGTGATGTCACTGACTGTTGTTTTTGGGTTTTTCTTCACAGCTCTCACAATGTTCTTGTCATGAACTGCTGTTGTTTTCCTTGGCCAAACTGTTCAATGACTGGTTGTTAGTACTAGTCATTTCTTTCTTTTTCAGGACATTCCAAATTGTTGTATTGGCTATGCCCATTGCTTGTGGAATGGTTCTGATAGATTTTCTCTCTTTTCTCAGCTTCAAAATGACTTGCTCTTCTCCCATAGACAGCTCTCTAGTCTTCATGCTGGCTTATTCTTTTTAACAACAAATGCAGTCTTCACAGGTGAAACCCAGGGCTTAAACCAAGAATAGACATTCAGAGCTATTGTTTAAACAATCAATCTAACAGGGCACACCTGGGCAACAAGAAACACCTGTCAGTCACATGTTCAATGTATTTTTGATCACTTGACAAAAGGGTGGGTTTAAATAAAATGTGCCATGTTCTAAGTTTTTAAACACATCTAGATGTAAATATTAGGACGTGAAAGCTGAAATTCTGATCTATCATCTCATATTCATCTTTTGCTCTCAAACCCAAGCCTCATTCATCATCTACCCACTCTTTTCCTAGAATGAAAAGAGGGCAGAAGAGAGGAGATCTGCAGGAGGATGGAGGAGGCCCAAGCCCTGGTTTCCCTGAAACCTGCAAAAAGCTTCGTAGTGAGGGTTCAGAGGAGCCTCTGCAGGAGCAGGGGAGCTGCAGCCCAGAAACCAGAGTAGACTGGGGCTGCTTGCCTCAGGAGATCCTGTTACAGATTTTCCAGTATCTGCCCTTGCTGGATCGGGCATTCGCCTCACAGGTGTGCAGGAGCTGGAACCAAGCTTTCCACATGCCTGAGCTCTGGAGGTGCTTCGAGTTTGAGCTCAACCAGCCTGCCAGCTCTTACTTGAAGGCCACACACCCAGATCTCATTAAGCAAATCATCAAGAGACACTCCAACCACCTTCAGTATGTCAGCTTCAAGGTAAGAGCATGTGTTAGGTATGTTTCTAACACATTAGATATTTGTGTAAGCTGTGGTGTAGTGACTTTCCTGTAAAAAGATATGATCTCACATTCAGCAATGTGTGTGCATGTTTTTGGACTTCTCAGGTGGACAGTAGCACTGAGTCTGCAGAAGCAGCCTGCGATATCCTGTCTCAACTGGTGAACTGCTCGCTCAAAACCTTGGGGCTTATATCCACAGCTCGACCCAGCTTCATGGAGTTGCCTAAGGTAAACACAACCACCTGTACACCTGTCAGGAGGAGGATGATGCAAACCTTCAGTTGTAGATGAAAGCAGAGTCACTATAAACAGGCTCAGTCTGCAGAGGTACCAACAATATACTTTAGCGGTATAATTTTTGGCCACCTACTGTGGTGATACAGGAGACACCTGAAATCTTTCTGCTTGTTTGGCTATCAGACCAAAATTTGCCCAGCGGAAAAGCAATTTCAATGAAGAGAAATGATCCAAGACACGTAAGATGAGTTGTTTGGAGGAGCAGTTATTTTTGTACTGATTTTATCTAGTTGAACTTTGACCTGTGAATTCATGTCTTGTGAGTCAGTATAAACCAAGAAGGCATATGTATGGTCTCTTTGACTGGCAAAAAACAGAGGAGCTTTTAATAGTATTAAGTAGCAGTCACTTGCCTCATATATTTACTTACTGTTGCATGGCACACATCTCGGGGGGGAAAAACAAGCAAACTAGCTTAACATTACCCCTGCTTTCACTCTAAAATTACACATCATCATGACTTCCTGTAATCGTCTGGCTTTGAATCATCAGCAACTAAAATCTGGTGAGCCTGTGACATAACACCCATTACAACAAAATCACTGTTGAAGCCTGTGACCCGATGATGACACATAGGCACCCTAATTTTCTTTTTTTTTATATACAAATTTTGTTTGAGACGTTTGTTGTATGATTTCTACATTATTGAGTTAGTACAAAAACATTGTAGATTTCCAAACATTACTGTTCCAACAAAAAATTTAATGTTATAGGAAAATGTTTTTTTTTTTTGTCAGTAAAGAGCAACACATTACATAATGCACCACTTTTCAGACAAAAACATAATGAAGGATGTTGGGCTTTGCCCACAAAACAGCAACAGCAAGTGTGACAGAGTCTCCAGAAGAACTGGAAGATTCTCCAAGATCTTTAGTATACAAAAATGTACCTGAGGCTGCTGATGCATTTTTAAAAAGGAAAGGATTGTTGCACGAAATATTGACTTTGTTTAGTTTATAAACATGTACTGTATTTTATAGTAGATTTTTTTTATGTAGAAATGTAAAAAAATTTTAACTTTATTTTTACATAGTTTTGTAACAGGGTTAAAAAGGACAAACATGAGGTCACGGAGAGAGCAGTACAGGTACAGACAACAGTTCAGTACATGTTCAAATATAAGCTTGTGCTTATATTCCTGCACATAAACATACATACACACAGTCATGCGTATTGTTCAACATTTAATACATGTACATGCTTGAGTAGTGCGTAGTAACTATTTCGCTTGGAAGAATGAGCTGTATATATGGACCACCTCCTCCAATATTTTATTCCTTTCTCTTTCTGTAATCTTAATGAAAACGTAATCATTTCCCTTTGATACAAGCAATTAACCATCTCTCTGAACAGGTCTATTGTGGCCAGCATTTTGTAACTGCTTTTTTTCCGTGCAGCTAAGAAAATCTTTAACAGATAAACATCACAATTATTAAGGTCCTTTGGTATTATACCAAGATTCAAAAATGTGAAGGTAACATCAGGTTAAAAAGTCCACAGTTTTGGAGATTACACATCCCACTTCTACCCAGTAAGGCTGAATGAAAGGACAAAACCAGAATATGTGAGTGTGAGCTGCTATAATTGTCCCCCCATTCCCTTCTGTTTGTTTGGATCTCTGTTTAGGTGTAGTACAAAAACAGATGATATTTTTCCGACAGAAGTCTCTCCCAACAAGGGAATTAGTGGAACCAGATTGAGTTTCCCCGACCTTTAACCATGCTTCCTCTGTTAGTGATATACCTGATTCTCTCTCCTGTCATTGTTTTATGTATTTAGTTGAGTTATTATTCTGCCTGTAAAACCCACAATTATATGCATTCATGAATATTTGAATAAATATGGAGGGACCTTCTGGATTAGGGCATTTTACCTTTTCTCAAAGTAGTGGCACAGCTGCAGATACCTGTAAAATCCTGCCTTTCTGACCCAAATGCCTGACTTAAACTCTGGAAGCCATCGAGTTCCCAGTTTTTTACAATTCTACAGAGGGAGGTAATACCTCAACCAGCCCATTGCCTGTATCTGTAGTCTGGGGATCCTGGGATAAAATCTGAGTCGTATGCTGGCCAGATGAACAGTTTTATCTCTCCCGGAAGACAGAGTCCCTTAACTATCTCCTGCCATACACTAAGTGAGCGCCTAACCCACGGGTTCTGTAAATGTGCTATTTCCTTCTCTCTACTCGTGCAACCCAGTATGGATTATATAGGGGTATCCAGTAAGGACAACTCAATGTCCTTCCACTTAGCCTCATAGGCAGGGTAGCACCAGTATTCAAACAGTCTCAATTGAGCTGATAAGTAATGATTCCTGAGGCAAGGTAATCTCACGCCCCTTCTCTCCCTCGGCAGCTGCAATGTAGAGTATTTCACTTGTGGTCTCTTATTATTCCAAACGAATCTGGATAGTTGCTTATTACATTGCCTAGATTGTTTAGAACGGACCTCTACTGGACGTGACAAACAAATATAATAATCTGGGTGAAATGTTTTCAATCTTAATTGTCTGTACTCTGTTACTAAAATCTAGAGGTAGTGAAATCCACCTATTAAGATCCTCATTCATTTTTCTTATTTATACATTTATAGTTAGGCTCATACAGTCAGGATAAATCCTTTGACAGATATACTCCCAAATACTTAATATAAAAAGATGACCAGTTGAAACTGCATGCATTTATGAGTTCTGGTGTAGGGGTGTAGTAGAATACTAGTGCCTGGGTCTTGTGAATATTAAGGACATATCCTGAGTATCTCCTGTACATAGATAAAATATTCATCAACTTAGGTATAGCCAAGTCTGGAATTTTTAAGAGTGACCAATACATCATCTGCACATAGACATACTTTGTATTCCCTGCCTCTAATAAATAAGCCCTCCAAGATTGAATCCTGGATTCTTGGGAGAGAGGGAAAAAGGGGTAATAGTGATGCATTGCTCATAATCCAGTGTAATGGCCAGTCATCATGCCAACAAATAAAGTTCAGGGGAGTTTACTACTTTATCCAGAAATGAAGAAAAATATGAAGAGTATTTTTAGAAAATGGGGAAAAACCTAACTGTGGCCTTAACCTGAGAAGTCAAGTCCCATTTAAGCATGTGCAGGGTCATGGCTTTTTAAATCAGCTCACTCATCCATCTCAGTATCCTCTGGGTCTAAGCTACAGAATCCCTGCAGCTTACGCAGCTTCTTGCGTTTGTCTGGGGGTCAGTCTTAACCCCGCCTCAGCCTGTGGCAATTCCTCCAGTAGTTTTCCAGGGTTTACTTTGTGATGCCTTTGGACTTGCTTTTGGGAACGGATTTCAAAGGGAACTGCCGTTTTCAAATCCTCCGCAGCTTTTGAGGCACTGTGAAAGGTGACGTTGCCCATGTTAAAGTGGACACGCCTCTTAGTCTGTGGAGTTTGGAAGCATGTGCCTTTGTATTTCAGTACTCTCTTGATTGAACCTCCCCTTTTTGGATTTATCCTCGTTCATTGCACGCCTAAATAGGGTGAATATATGCAGAGTAGCACTTGAATTCGGAGGGTTTTTAGAGACCAATGCAGGAGCACACTTACTGTGCTGTCATACCTATTGCTGCAAAATGGTGGAAATGGAAGCATACTTCTAAACTAAGTTTAATACATATACATAGAGTTGAAATGTTTAAAATAATCCCTTGATAAATTTAATTACAAAAATTAAGTTTATATGCAACATTCAGCTTAATTAGTGGTAAGGAGGTCAAACTCAGTTAGTAGATCGAGTCAGCACTTTAACAATTGTGGAGATGAGCTCTTTGCTATTAATTGATCAAAATTGATCAAAAATTGATGAAATGAATTGTTTGATCCGTATTTTATACCTTTTTCTCAGATATTCTGAATAGGAAATTATCTGACACTGTAGATATGCTTTTAATGATTCCCATAAAATGAGAATGTTACACTATCATTTTGATTTACAGCAATGAAATTATCAATAGACATTGAGATGAAATGATTAAAGTTGTCATCAGACTACAGAAAAGAACTAAATAGAACTAAGAGAACTAAAAAGATTGGACTGCTAGTTTATCATCTGCATGGTCAGATATAACAATGGCGTGATATTTGGAGGACTCTCTTTTAGAAACAAGGGTGTTGTCTATAAAAAAAGAGTATGATTGATGGACTTGAGAAAAGGAAGAATTCTTTATCGAATCTCCAAGGATCTACACAACCAGTTTTAATCATAATGTAATCATAACAATGTCTGTTAATGTCAGTGTTCAAGGATTTGAACGATCAAAAGCTGGATTAATAACACAATTTACATTTCCACCAAATATTAAATTATGATTGTCTAAGAAGGGAAGTCTCTCGAATAATTTAAAAACCAGAGTCAACAAAATTTGGCAACACTGAGTTGTTACCATTGCTATTCGCTATAACTTTGGTGCAAGAGAGTTGAACACGTCTGTTAATTATAATTGCAACCCCTCTGGCTTTAGAATTAAAATTAGAATGGAAAACATCCCCTATCCATGGACACCTTAGCTTAAGATCTTGATTCCTTAAGTGTGTTTCTTGCAAAACAAAACAAAACAAAAACGATATTAGAGTTAAGATGTTTTAGATGACAAAATACCCTAGATCTTTTACTAGGACTGCCCCTACCTTTAATATTCCAATTAACAAATCTAATAGAGGTACAACTATGGTCACTTAAATCACCTGAAACCTTGGCCATTAACGATACTACCTATAGAAGACTGAGGAAAGGGTTCGTACCCCCTGACCCCATGATAGAATGGAGGAGGGGGAAAAAAACCAGCTATGATCCCACCCTTCCCCCAAGGAACCCACTCTAATGCACAGCAAAGGTTTCCAACCCATGGAAACAGTGATGCTGACTCCAGTAGGAGCCACCATCCTTACAGAACTTATGACAGGAGAACTGGAATGACTGGAAACCATCTCCCAGAGCCGCACAGAATTAAGAAAAATAATCAACAAGGCACATAAAAAAGGGCATATACATAGACAGTATTTTAAACATGTACAAAAGGAAAGTTTAACCAATAGGTGCTCAGTGTCTGATTTAGAAATAAATTAGAAAATCTACATACGTACGTAAATCTGCACTCATTCCAGTGAACTCCTTCTCCATGCCATTATACATTATGCACAAACGAGCAAAATGTAAAAGACCAAACCTGAGGCTAGGAATCACCCATAGCTGGCGGCGAACATCATTAAATGCTGCACGGGCCTGCGCACACTTTGCAGCGAGGTCTGGGAACACTGAGATAGAAATGTCCTCCACTTTAACCTGTCACTGCTCCCTAGCCCGATGCAAGATAGACACACAATCACTTGTGGTTGCTCCCCTTTTGTCACGTTTGTTTTCTAATTGTCACATTTGTTTTCTAATTTAAGCACTTCTGCAAACAAAAATTCCAGCCTGTCCTGTATTGAAATTATATCGTCTGTGCAAGTAGAGAGCGACTGCTCCATTTCTATAGTGGTGTTTTTGAGCTCTGCCTTGTTACCATGCTATTGGAAAACTCCACTTTCAGAGCCTGTATTTCAGACTTTATAGATGACAGTTCATCCCCCAGCATGGATTGCAACACAGCCCTAGAATTTCCACGATATCTTTAAGTAATGTGGAGAGCAGCTGTCTTAAAATCTGAGATGTTAAATGTTGGGTCAACACTGGCAGCATTGTGGTCCGAAGAGCCACGAGATGGCGAGGTCGTGGCAGCAGAAGCAGGCCTTCGTGGCGGAGATGACGCGCTACTTTCGCTAGCTTCAGGAGGCATTTTGCACAGATATTGTATTAAATCTATAACATAAAAAGTACCCAAAACTAAATACAAACACGGGTTGTTAAAGAAAAAGTGCCTAAATATAGGGAATGATTAAACATTGCAGGAACCTCAGAGTTCATGTCCTGCCCCATAGTAAACCAAGCTGGAAATCCCATATTTGTCATTTTTAAAAGAAAAAACTGGGTTAATTTTTCAGATTGTTTCATAAATTAAAGCCTAAGAGGGGATTAAAAAATATTATAAAATTACATGACACTTAAACAGTTGCTAAAGAATATAGAAAAATTTATTATTGCTATCTAAGCATAAAAATGAAAAACTCCTTTTGGATTTTTTTTTAAATCACTGTTTTTCTTTGATTTCTTTGTATTGGTATTTACAAATTCAGGGACGTAACAAATTTGGTAAAATTCTGTAAATACATCATCAGTATTTAATGTGCACATTTAGTGAATTTATACACTCCAATTATGGTTCAGTATAATGGTGCAAGAATTTAAGAAGGGAAAGGAGAAAACCTTTCCAATCTTTCCCCTTTCCAACTCCGAATTTGCACCTCTTTTGTTGAATGACCCATATACGGTGCATCCAGAAAATATTTTAAATGATGAATATGAGAAATGAGACAATAGATCAGAATTTCAGCTTGAATTTCCTGGTATTTACATCTAAATGTGTTAAACAACTTAGAACATGTCACCTTTGAGGGCAGACCACTCAATTTTTAGGTGATCAAAAGTATAGGAACAGATAGTCTTAAAGTAAATAACACTTATTATATATTTGTTTACATTTTCCCTGCTTGTAATAACTGCACCAAGCCGGCGACCTACTGATCATCAAACTGTTTGTTTTGGGGGGGGTTTCTTCAGGAGGTGACATGCATGCTCAGTTAAGCTAAGGTCTGGTGATTGACTTGGCCAGTCTAAAACTTTCCACTTTTTTCCCTGATGAAGTCCTTTGTTGTGTTGGCAGTGTGTTTTGGGGCATATTTCAGGACATTCCAATTTGTTGTATTGGCAATGCCCAATGCTTGTTCAGTGGCTCTGATTGATTCCCCGCTTTTCTCAGCATCAAAATGGCTTGCTTTTCTCCCATAGACAGCTTTCTGGTCTTCATGTTGGTTTATCCTTTTTAACAACAAATACAGTCTTCACAGGCCAAACCCAGGGCTCAAACCGAGAGTAGATGTTCAGAGCTATTAATTGTTTTAATTGTCACATGTTTCAATATATTTGATCACTTCTAGATGTAAATATCAGGAAATGAAAGCCAAAATTCTGATATTTCGCCCCATATTACTATTTATGCATTGAGCTGATCCATCCACTGACATACAGCAGTTTTTGTGGTAAAATTCTGTTTTTCTGTCTGCCTGAAAGGATTACATTAGCATGTACGTATACATTCTATGCCATATCATTATCACATCAATTTTTTGGAAGTATTTTTTTGTGAATGTGTTTAGTACAATGACAAATGTATTTAGAGTTAAATTCAGCTATTTAGTAAGGCTGCACGATTACTCGGCCAGTGACCATAAATGTGGTTGATTTTTGCCCTGATTGGTGCTGACAGGCGAGCAGCAGATTAGTCTAAATATAGCTGTTCTATATGCCAATAAATGACGAGTGCACACTGCACGACTTTCAAAATCCCTTTCACACTACATGTGAATTGCTTGTGATAAGTTGTGTGGTGTTATTGGGGAGTGCACACTACAAGATCAGTTGCAGACAAGGTGCACTCACTACACCATGTTTCACCTGGAGAGATCACCAGCGAAGTGAGCCTGACCCCCAATCCCGCTCACAAAAATAAACACAACAGCTGCCCAGCATGTGACTGTCACTAATTTGTACAGAAACAAGAAAAAATAGAAATATGAAAAAAATATAGAGGAAATATTGGTTGGGGAAACACAGGCAGCGTATAGTGAAAAGAAGCATAGCTATTTTTATACTGTGCACTGGTAGGAATCATGTCATGTTTGTGTTTATTTTTGCTCTTCTTAACAACCATTTGGGTATGATATGCCAAATAAGTTCATATCGAAGCATTATTACCTCATGCTCCCACACAAGTAGATAAAAGATTAACTGGATACAGGAATCTGCAGTGCACAAGAACAGATAAACTTGATTTCCTTTAGGGCCGTCACTAGCTGTTTCTCATTGCTGTACTTGCAGCTCGTCACAGGGGGATTCACACCACGCGATTCATCACTGAGAAACTCAAACATGCTCGAGGCTCAGCAGTCACTAGCAGACTGAGAAAACCTCATCACTGGATGGTGCACACACTTCATTTATATCTTAATATTAAATGATATAATTTGGAAAAGATTCTTTAACCTGGTGCACTTTATTTTCATCAGGAAAAGTTGCTCATTAAAGGTAAACATTTTTTGTATAGGCAATTAATTATTTTAACGTAAAGAAAATTGCTATCAGCCGGGGTTGGTTTTGGCAGGACAGGCTGCCAGCAGAATTTTAAAATGTTTAAATTTCTTAAATATTGACCAATGTGTTAGATGGCTCAAACAGGACAGATGGTTTTGGAAAATATTCAAGGCACAATATGTAACATGGAACAAAATTTTATATTTCATGTTATAAACATTACTAAACTTGTATCCCCAATGCAACGGGTCTGGAATCTTGAATGAGTGGTATGGAGTTCCATAGCTTTTATGTGGAAAGTCACAGTCAGTTCGATTAGTTGTCTGTCCTTATTTTTTTTTTAAATCCTGCATAACTTTCTGTGAATGTATTAGGTATTTACTTCCTTTTCATGTACTAGCCTTTAATTGTTTCTTTAGGGTATACTGAAAGTTGGACTTTAATTTAGAAGTCATATGCTCTCTGTCTCTCTTTGTGTTAGTCTCATTTCATCTCAGCCCTGACTGTGGTTTTCGTAAACTCCAAGTCCCTGTCCTCACTGAAGATTGATGACACGCCAGTAGATGACCCTTCACTCAAAGTTCTTGTGGCCAATAATAGCGACACGCTCAAGCTGCTGAAGATGAGCAGCTGCCCTCATGTCTCACCTGCAGGTAAGAGGAAGGTAGACGCACAGCATGAGCGGGCACTTGAGAATGTGTATTCATTAATCTTTGCTTTATGCTTAGAAATTACACACAGTCAGTGTTGGGTCAATAATCTATGTATCATGATTTAAATATAGGTTGATATTGATAATAAGTTATCATGTCCATTTTATGTCTTAGACTGGAATGGTTACCATTAAGATGGTGGGAAATCTTTGCTGGGTCATGGTACAGTCTTTCTGTTTTACAGTATATAGAAAGCATTCATTCATTCATTTTCAATAACTGCTTTATCCTGGTCAGAGTCGCTGTAGATCTGGATCCTAGCCCAGGAACACTGGGCACAAGGTGGGAATACTCTTTGGATAGGACATAATAGATACCATTTAGTCAAGACATTTAACGTGATGTTTAAAGTTATACCATTCTTGTTTGCCTTACCTGCTGAAATTTTCTTGATCTCTTATTATTAAACATATTAGAGTTTTGGAAGTACATATTATTCTTATTTTTTTCCCATTTTCTCCCCAATTTGGTCATCTTCCAGTTTCCACTAACTAGCCATCGCTCCCCTCACATACGACCACTACCAGTCAGGGAGGGTGAGGGCAAATATTTGCTTCCTCTGAGACACGTGGGTTTTTTATTTGTTATTTGTGGCCATAAATCAAATTTGTGGTTCTGGTAGGTACCATTGTTGAGCAAGGGCAAACCCTGTAGCTGGGCGCTATCTGCCCTCTTCTGCATACATGAGCTCACAGAGCAGACACCCATGATTTGCTAGTGTCGCATTGTTTGATTGGGGAGAGTCAACCCAAAGAAAGGTTTTGTAGCACACATATGAAAACATGTTTTATTGTTCAAAAATAAACTACCTGTACAAAAATTTTGCTTCATATCTGAGAATTTAGATACTACTAATGAATTTAATGAAAATAAAAATTCTAGAGACAAATAATCAAAACACATTTGTAAACAAAAATAATAAACTAAAGCAGCATAGACTCATGGAAAGTTATTAAAACAAACCAAAATGGTCATGTAAACAATCTCACATTCATTAGCTACGTCAGTTATTTAGATGCTGTCTAATAATCTGGTAATAATCTGACTGAGAGTTCAGAATAATAAAATATAGCCTATACACCTCAACTGGTGTAGATTAACCCGATTGAGGCCAGTCCAAAATCCTAGGAGATTAAGAAGATGGATTAATGTATTTTTAATAATCTATTAAATAGAAGAATAATAAGGCTATTAATAGTAAACCTTTCTGTCTGATTACTCGCAATACCAGAATCTGCATGTGTGTTCTGCGCATGTGTGTTTGAGACATAGTTCATATTGCACATTTTAATCTATTTAAAATGATTATGAGATTAGTTTGGCATCAAACTAACATTTTAAGCCAGATGGGGACAGGAATTTACCTCAGTAAAGTTGGCTCAGCATTTGAAATTGGTCCAGTACTCAGCAAGGATGCAGAACATACACATGGTTTTCTTGTGCAGTTATTCACAGATAGTGGTCTTTAATATTGGTAATGATAAAAGATGAGTAAAGGCATTCTACCAATGGATAATGTGCGTGTGTTTTGTTGCTTTCATCAATGAGAGCATCCACGCTCCTGAATGTTGAGCAAATGAATGCCTGAGCAGCTTTATTGCGTATCACAAATAACTTCTCGCTGACCGTTTAAAAATCATGTTCGGAAGAGGTTTTTGCTATGAGGAAATAATTTAAAAATCATTAAAAACACAGAAAGCTGAACACGCTGACTGGAGTCATGTTTTGTTATGGTAATTTTGACACTATACCATGCACCCAGCATGAGCGCAACTTAGGATCAACACACATGTGATGTGCATATAAATGAAGATTGTCTGCAGAGTGTCCAGTTTGGCATACATATAAAGTCTTGGGAAGATAAACATCTCAACATGCAATATGTGTTTTTGACAGGCTATGCATAAAAACCTTATCCCATTTAAAAATTTAATTGCCAGTTATTTAGGGCATCTTGCTTGCCAGCATTTCGGTGCAGCTTGACAGTTCATGCAGAACATAACCTTGTTGGCTTAGTCATAAAAAGGTAAATCTTTAACCTATCATGTGTTAAATCAGTAGATTTTTGTGTCAGCTTAGAAGGAAACTGGCCTGTCAGTTGTGCTAACACTGGAGCTACCTCTAGCCATAAATGATGAGACATTAGATTCTGACAGTGAATCGTCCTCTAAATGTGGTTTCTTCTCTGAGGATGATGTGTCACGCTGTCGGCTTGTTGAGGTAACATTTAGAGCAGAAAAATACCTTATCATTGCTTCTTATTCTAGTTAACTTCATCTATCATTGTTAATTAGCAAGAGAAAAAGCTGCACTACGTCAGATGTTTCCTTGACAACACATTCTTGACAGCGTGCCAGAGTTAAGGTGCTCAAGCTTCAGGACAGACCGGAGTGATCCAAGGAGTACATAGTTAATGTTTGTAATTTGATGACGAATGTGAATTAATATTTAGCTTTGCACAGAATAATTTTTAGTTGCGAGAGCGTGTGTGTGAAAACTCTCACACTGTACAGGTCTGGGAGAGAGTAATGCAATCCCTCTCATCCAGAGATCACAATTTTACATTCTTATGCTCCTGGTAATGTATGGCTGTGGCATTGTTGGTATTTGAACTTGTGATCTCCAGAAGATTTTCTACAATTCTGAGATGAGTCCGTACAAATTCTGCTTTAATAGAGAATTAAATTAAATTAAATTAAAATTAAATTTAATAGAGAATAAAATAAAAATTCTGCTTTTACAGAGGACTTCCATAAAACGTTAGCATGTAAAACTGTAAGAAAAAAAACAAAGACAAAGACAAGAAGCCTGCTTACAGTTGGAAATTGTAGTAGGCCCAATTAAACTACACACAGTGTGTTCAAATCCACAACCTTTGGGTCTTTTTGAGGTCTTTAACCCCTCAGCAGCTCCAGCAGCACAGTATAATGAATGCATTCTGTACCCAGTTTCTGAATTTGAAAAAATTGGAAAATTTAACTGTTGGGATTAAATCTAAATTAAAAACTAAGTGTGGTACATTTGAGTTCATAACATTTGTTTATCTCTCAATTGCTTTGTCTTGCTGCTTTCCCTTTCCTGGCTTCTTCAGGCATTCTCTGTGTGGCTGACCAGTGCCATGGCCTACGTGAGCTAGCACTTAACTACCATCTGCTGAGTGATGAGCTGCTGCTGGCGTTGTCATCTGAGCGTCACGTGCACCTGGAGCATCTACGGATTGATGTGGTGAGTGAGAACCCAGGGCAGATGCAGTTCCATACCATCAAGCGCAGCAGTTGGGAGGCCATGGTTCGCCACTCGCCCAAGTTCAGCCTTGTCATGTACTTCTTCCTGTATGAGGATGAGTTTGGGCCATTCTTCTGTGATGAGGTGCCTGTCACACACCTCTACTTCGGCCGCTCTGTGAGCAAGGAGGTGCTGGGCCGTGTGGGGATGACGTGCCCTCGCTTGATTGAGCTAGTAGTATGTGCCAACGGCCTGCGGCCTCTTGACGAGGAGCTGATTCGCATTGCTGAGCGCTGTCAACATCTGTCTGCCATCGGCCTAGGGGAGTGTGAGGTCTCCTGCAGCGCATTTGTGGAGTTTGTAAAGATGTGCGGCCGCCGCCTCTCTCAGCTCTCCATCATGGAGGAGGTGCTAGTGCCCGACCACAAATATGGTCTCGACGACATCCACTGGGAGGTGTCAAAGCACCTGGGCCGTGTCTGGTTCCCTGATATGATGCCCACCTGGTAGGGTACAGCCACATCACTGTGCACAGGGTTTACCCACTTCTGCAAACCAAGCCTTGCCCTACTCACAACTTACTCACCTCACAAAGGAGTGAATATTCCTTGAGAAATTACACACATTTCACTGAATTTGCAGTATTACTGGGAGGTTTTTTAGTTGAAATTTTAGAAACACTGCAGCTTTAACCGACTGTCACTACAAATAACACTCTCTTAACTGGTCTGATGTGAACTCAAATACAATTTAGTCATGTGTTGAATAATTTCATTTAAATGTCTGAAAGTTGTTTTAGCCTCTGTAAATTATTACGCCTCTGCCATTCCGAATATCTCATAGTAGTATTACTGACTACATGACTTTTTCAATCATGAAGATATTTTGCCAGTAAATCCCCACCATTTAAACACTTAATTACATCTATACTTAGTAGAAAAAAGAGAAGGGATGGTATTTTTTATATAGTTGATGGGTGGGTAAAAAGAGATTCAGAGATGGTTAATCCAGTTTGACATAGCTGGCCTCGTTTACCCCAGTTATATCTGTCCAGAATGTGTAAATCATCCTCAGAAGAGTGTCCCTTATCCTTCAGGTCCAGGTAGACAGCTGTGTTAGGACCTGGAGAATTTCCCCGCAGTGGGTAGCATTGCCATCTAACAGCTCCACGGTCCTGGGTTCGATCTGAGCTTGGGTTACTGTCTGTTTTAGGTTTTGCATGTCTCTCCATGTTCACGTGGGGTTCCTCCAGGTTCTCTGGTTTTCTCCCACTGTCCAAAAACATGCAGGTAGGTGGATTGACGATGCAAAATTGCCCCAAGGAGTGAATGAGTGTGTGAATGTGTGTAAGAACAGTGCCTTGGTATGGACCAATGTAAATGGCTGTTGGAAAGTGTGCTTTCTGCAGATTTAAGATAGAAAAAACATAGTTATATCTCTTGATAGTTGTATCTCTTATTAAGTGTTTCCTTTTAGTCTATTTTATACTCCTCTACAAACCTTAATAGTCTGCTGTCTGATTTTGGGGCAGAGCAACAAAACATTTTTCTTTGAGGCTTCTTAGCTTCCCTTGATTGTTCCAAACAGATAAAGGTATCAGTTTCTCCACTTGCAAAACATTAATGGAGATTTAAAATAAGAAAATGAAGTTTATCGGGGCTATTTCACTAATACGCTAATGCTAGCAATTGCAGCTACAGCGAGTAGTAACTAGCTTCTGGTATTCTTTCTGCTGTAGTGACGTAACCTGTACATGACACGTGTTATGTATGTCTGACCACGCTCCCTTCTTTTCCCTTCTTGGTGTTGCTGCAGCAATACCCTGCTCACACATGCACTGACTGCAGCCTACACACCTCCTAAGCCACGGATTATAGTTATTGGGCATGTTAGGACAATGGCATATTGCACACAATCTCACAAGCCTTCCTTGTGCCCAGTGTTACCGGGATAGGCTCCAGATCCCCGTGAACCTGATCAGCATAAAGCTTTTACGGAAAGTGAGTGAGATTGTACATGTACGTGTGCGTATGAAATGGTTAGTGTGTTTCTCAGTTTGAAATACATGGATTAATCTTCTTGTAGCTATTCTGATAAAATCCCAGTTTGCATATGCTTTTAAGATTTTTCTCAGATGTTTGCACTATTCATCACTATTCAACCTTGAGCCAATACTTTTTACCCTTTTGTTGTCATTTTTACCACTTTTACCCACTATTTTGTTTTCTGGTGGAAGTCGAATAGCAAATACTGACTAATGTGGGTTGGTTTCCTGTAAAATTCAGTCTCTAAAGTGCCATTCTCCTTTCTACATGCTAAAGAGCCCAGTGTCTTGAGCATCTTCCTCTGTGAACTCTGTGAAGGAGGTGTCATATCAATATTTTTGTCAGAGACAGTGATTAAATACAGTTACAGTGATTAAATAGTGGGGATTTTTCCAGTCATAAAGACTTACTATTGTGAAATGTCTGTCTGACTGAAAACCTTCACAGTCCTTCTGGATAATATTCTATTTATGTACACATGTAAACTTTATTCCGCTCCCTTTGTGTCTCCAATTTTGTTTTGTTTGTTTGTTTTTCTGGAACCGTAAGTGATGAAAATGCTAAATATAAATTATGCTCCACATGAAGAGGACTTTTTCAGCAAGTAAATGTGTCCAACTGCTTTCTGATTAACCTTATTTATTGACATTTCATTATTGCTTTTTGTGGCTTTTGATTTGATAAATATCTGTTAAAAAAGTGTACATTTGCAAGGTGGCAGAGGGTAGCACAGAAATTCAAGGTAAGGTATTGGAGAGTAGGAATGAATAACTGAATTATAGATTATATTTTGCTTTGATAGTGTAGGCGTATTTGAGATGAAAGCGAACGTCAATTAATCAGTATGAGCAATGCAATCATTCTCAATGTCAATGAGATTTTTCATAATTAACACATCATTAATTAATTACATTTAATGTTAAGACACACTGCTGTTTAAGCCAAATTACTGTTTTGAGAGGACAGCAAGCTTTCAGTTGGTACAGTTTTGTAAGGATCATGTAAAGGTCTGCCACTTCAGTAACAGTTCTGATTTTCCCCCTGAATCAGAGACTTGAATTCTGTTTACTGATTATAATACGCTAGTCAACTAAACAGTCTTAATGAGAAGCAAAAGTATGCAATCAAATGTATCTGTGAATCACACAAAACAAACAGGTAAAATGACAAAGCATGAGTTCTGTTGATAAGCAACTTTTCACGTGAACATACTTAATACATTATTGGAAAATTGGTTGCTTAGTTATTATATCTTGACCAGGTCTTTTGTTGTTCCATTAGTTTATGTGTAAGAGCAAACTAAATGTTTATTCAATCCTAATTAATGGCATTTGCATCTGTTGCTGTTGCTTGTCAACATGAGGACCAAATTTGAGGCTGGAGACTCAAAATAAATCAACCATAGGCTCAATCAAAACATTAGATATGTAAAAATCATTTGTTTTAATCTTTACAGAGATCAATATTTGCTGAATAATAGCAAATAACCTGTCAGACCGCAGTTATGGATGACTGAAGAATATTTTCATGAAGAAAACTGGTAAACAAATTAAAAGCTGTATACACGGTGTAGGCTTAGATGTGTCAAAGACTACCATAGAGAATGTGGAAGGAATACACCAATATGAGCTCAAATATTGTTTATGACCAAATGCAAACAGTTGTTACATCTGAAGAACAGAAAAGCTTGTAGAGTTCTGTGACAAATTCTTATGTACAGATGAGATGAGTCTGCACCAGCTTCTTCTGGGTTCTCTGGTTTCCTCTAACCCCCCAAAACCGTGTAGATTAGCAACTAAATTTTCCTTAGGTATGAATGAGTGTGTGAACCTGAGTGAAGGTGTCCTGCAATGGACTGGAGTCCCGTCCATGGTGGATTCCTGCCTCATGCCCAGTGTTCCTGGGATACGCTCCAGATCCAGATCCCTGACCAGGATAAAGCAGTTAATGAAGATGAATAAATGATGATGTATAAATGAGATGAGAACTAAATGTTCATAAGCAAAAGCATAACCACCTTATCTATGAAAAGTGGTTGTGTGTGTATGTATGAATGTCAATGGAACTTGTCATTATTGAAGGTGTGACTGCAGCATGACTTGAAAAGCATACAGTAGTAACTCCACAGATTCAGTCAAATAACTCAGAATGGATGACTCTTCACCTTGCAGCAGGACAACATGAAACATAGTACTCTATAACAGCTATGGAATTTCTCCAGAGCCTAAGATTGGAATGTGTCTGGCTAAGTCAATCACCCAACTTGCTGATGTATATTATTTCTGAAAATGACTGAAGGGAGAGAGCGCTTGACACAAGCAGGAGCATAAAATGCCTTCATTACCTGGCAGAGCATCATCAATGATTATACACAACTTCTGTTGGTGTGTGTGGGTCAGAGATTTATGGCACGCACCAACTGAAAGGATTTTGTAAAGGAAAGTAATGAAAATGACAATTTCTTATCAATGTATGATCAATTTATGATCAGTTAGGATGCTGTATGTAAAACAGATTGTATGTCCAGTATGGTTCATTCAATAGAGATATTATTAGCATATGGTAATGCCCTCTAATTAACACTGTCATTCTGCACTTTAAAGGATCATTACAGCATAAAACTAGAATTTAATATATTTTTGTCATGGTACTGTATGTATTATTCTGTTGCCTGATATTATATCACTTAGTGTCAGAATTCATGATTTTCTTTTGGTTTCCTGGTTTCAAACATCAGTGTAGTGAAACTACAATACCCTGCATGCATTGTGCAAAGATGTAATTCATCCATCAGTAATCCCTAGAAGAATTTGTTTTCTAAAATGTCACGGTGAGCTGTTGGGTGTTTGTAAATATATTTGTTTCCTGCATACTATCGAATTGGACACCTTTCCAACAGAAGACAACTGAAGGAAGGATAGCGCTCTTAGCATAAGGTTTTTAGGCTAAGGGAACACCAAAGCGGTCTATACACCACCAAAAATGATTAAATTTATGAGTTTGCAGCCAACACTTCAAACTGGAGAACTATGAAAGATATTTGAAAGTGCAAATACTGGGTCTTCTGCCAAAAATTCTAAAGAAAATGGCGATTCCATGTGTTTAATACAAAACGGAGAGCAGACAAGAGTTGCATGCGTGCCCAAACAAACAAAAGGAGCCGAACTGTGCTAGAAGAACTAGCTAATCTCGTCTAGCAAATGCTTGTCTTCACTCATGTAACTACTAGTAAGATGGCTAGTAAAGTCACTAACACAAAGGTAAATAATCATGTAACATTGCTAGCTAAAATTATGGTAGTTATTCGTGTTGTTGCTAACTTCACTTATTTGACTCAGTGTAATTTTGAAAGACTTACATTTAGTCTCTGCTTGCTTCCTGCTGCTCTTCTCACTGGTACAGTTCTTCTTCTGTATATTCTGGCTTGAACCTGTATGGTTGGATGTCACTGTACAGCAGTAACTCAGAAAAAATCCTCATCCTTGAGTCAATTCTGTCACTTCAGTAATCCATTAGCTCCACTGCAATAATCTACATACAAAGCAAAGTGATTGCTTATTAGCAGTATCCAGCTAGCTGTCTGGCTTTCCTGAATATACCATTAGCTAGTGAGCATCACCCCTCATTTCCCCCTTCTCCCCACATTCCCCACACAACCACTGTAGTTTTTCAAATTTTGTAATCCGAAGGGGGTTTCCCCAGTATTTAAACTGTCAAATCTTGCTGCAGAGCCACTGCATCATCGCTGTAAGATACAAGTAGGCATGTATGTAACACATGTATCAATGTTTTGTTTTTTTTTTTTTTTGGCCGGAGTATCCCTTTAAGTGATAATATTTCTGGGCTTTCACATGCAATGTGCAGGATTACAGAGTCAAAAAGAAAACCTGCAGCACAGTTACTTATACACGTTTAAGACTGAAAGACATAAAAGTGGAATGTGCTCATCTGGCTCAGCAGTTGTGGGGCAGGAAGAACTGGACATGATCACTCTAGCCCACTTTTGCCAGTTGACAAGCATCCATGTTAATCTAAAAGGAAAGACAAGCACTAATTACGAGCCATGTTTCATATTCTCTTCAAATGTGAAATCTTTGCTGGAATTTTATGAAAAGAGGCTCAGGTCGGGTGTGTGCAGCTGAGAAACTAGTTACTTTTATGAGTTGAACACTGGTTTACTAGATTCCCAAGTCCCAAATTATGCACACATGAACACCTTTTACAGTTTATTAAACACTAACAGATCCACACCAATGTTTTGCTATACTTCTTATTTCCTTTCATCTTTGGGAAAGGGACTTTGTATTTTCTTACTGAATATTATAGAAAATTGGTCATGTGTTTTATTCTGTATAAAAACCTGTGTAAAAAAGGAAACACTTATTTTTATATGTATGCAGAACAATTTTGCTGTTTTTAGGACAGTTATTCCTTTCTGACTACATTTTGTACATATACGAAATTACCTGATTTTTCTTTTTCTTCCATGTTTTCTTGTCCAACTTTCAGATAAACTGACAAAATGATATCGGTAGACTGAGAACCGTATTACAGATAGCTAATGTTCATTCTGAGTTCCTTGTAGGCATGTGATGCTCTTATGTGCTCCTAATCGACTTTGCCATTGCTTTCTCCTCTGTCTTATTCCTGTTTTTTTTTCTAGTCCACACATAATGAAAGCACTTTTACAGGCACCTTGACCATCTCAAAAGTGCATAGTTGCAGGATCCACTTTTAGTTCTCTAAATTACTTTCAGTACCTGCATGCATGTGTTAAGGCTTTCTCACAAATGTTTCTCACAACGTTGACTTTTCATTGGTTTGCACCATGAAAGCCCCATAAGCACTTAGCAGGCTTGGCCAGCCAACATACTACATCTGTCAATGTACCATGAATTCTAACCCCCTGTTTAAATTAATGCACATGTCCCTCGTTTAGTTTAGTTTAGTTTGATTATAAGTGTAATTAGATATTAATGTTCTTTTAATCTTTTAATCATTCTGCTCTGCACTTTATTTAGAGTTGTATTGCTTACATGTACGTAATAGTAATGAAATTGTATGAATATTTCTCTTGATTATTTTTCTTGGTAGTAAGTAATACGTGAGCTTGTTCCAAAGCACAGCTGTGTTCTTTAAAGATTTCTTTAATGTCTTTTGAGCCAGTTTAACAAATATTTTTGTGTATGTTTCCTTAAAGCATTTTAAAGCAGAAATGGCACTTAATGTCATGGAAGTGTTTTTGTTGTTTTGGAGTAAATTTTGTGAATGTAATAATTGTCTGTCATTTTATTTGTATTAAAACATGTAACATACAAATATACTACTGAGGAAACTGAGTAGTCATACTTTGTTGCAATTTTAAGTTTTAACTTCACCATTTTAATTTCAGATGGACTTCTTAGCAACTTTACTGGATACACAACATAGTACTATGTCGCTGACGTCAAACCAACTAGGAATTCCTATTCCATTTTCATAAAACTATGCCTCATATTTGAATGTTGTTTCCTGTAAAATGCAGAGGCGTTTTCTATAAATGTTGAGAAAGAGTTATTTATTTTGGATGCTATTTAATAACACTATTAATAGCCAGAAAAAGTCAAATCCTATGACCTGCAGTTTTATTTAGGACCAGTACAGGCAGGTATGGACAGCTTGGTGGCACAGCAGGTACTGTTGCTACCTCACAGCTCCAGGGCCTTGGGCTCGAGCTGAGCTCAGGTTACTACCTGTGTGGAGTTTCACTTTTGCAAGTTTTCTTCCCACCAGAGAAAAGCACACTGGTAGGTGGATTAGCTACTCTGGATTGTTTCTAGCTGTGAATGAGTGTATGTGATACCCTGTTGTCACTTTTAGGCAGGGCCAGCTCTAGCCATTTGGGGGCACTCCCTACCAGAATGATTAATTTTCCCTCGGGTTTGTTCGCAGGTGGGGCTGAGATGATGGGGAAATATTAATTTGTCTGTGATCTCCAAAGGGCAGCAGGAGATCTTGCCCAGAGTTTTTGGTGAGGCAGGACAATATTAATAATGACATAGCCTCAAACAAAATTCAATGGAGAGTCCATCATGCTGTAGGCTTTTAATTTTTAAGAGTAACCCCATAATAAGTAGTTGGGAGTCAACACCGTACAGTCATCCAGCATACAGTCTAGCAGTTTGTTGTGAGTGGTTTTATACATACTTTTTTAAAAATTTGTTAGCTGTGTTTGAGGTAATATCATTAACCAGGGTTTCCAGGTTTCAGAAAAATTTCCAGCTCAACTACATCTCAAACCACACAAAATCTGGGCATTGGAAAAGGGAGACTTTTTTCTTTTTTTTAAATTGGATTTTCATATAAACAACCTCAGTACAGGTAGGTAAGAGAAACAGGTCATCTTCATACAGACATAAAATATGTAAATATATAAGATAACATACACTCACTGTCCACTTTATTAGGAACACCTGTACACCTGCACTTTCATGCAGTTATCCAGTCAGCCAATCATATGGCAGCAGCACAAAGCATAAAATCATGCAGATACAGGTAAGGGCTTCAGTTAATTTTCACATCAAACATCAGAATGGGGAAAAATCTCTTTAACTATGGCATGGTTATTGGTGCCAGATGGACTGGTTTGAGTATTTCAGAAACTGCTGATATCCTGGGATTTTCACACACAACAGTCTCTAGAGTTTACACATAATGGTGCAAAAAAAAAAAAAACCATCCTGTGTGTGGAGGGTCTGCAGGCTAAATCACCGTGTTGATGAGAGATCAGAGGAGAATGACCAGACTGGTTTGAGCTGACAGAAGGTCTATAATAAGTGAAATAAGCACTCTTTACAACTGTGGTGACCAGAAAAACATCTCAGAATGCACAACATATTAAACCTTGAGGTGGATGGACTATAACAGCAGAAGACCACAAAGGGTTCCACCCTTTCAGCCTAGAACAACAATCTGAGGCTATCATGGGCACAGACTCACTAATCTTCAACTGTCCAGTTTGGGTGACCCTGTGCCCATGATAGCCTCAGATTTTTGAAGGTGGAGAGCCCTCCAAACATCCATGTAATCTAAGTCATCACATATTCCTGGAATCTATCAATCAGTGGATTCAGTATTGAGTTAAAATCACCAGCAACTACTATATTTTACTATATTTTCTGATCTTAGACCAGAGAATTCTGCAAATAGTTTTGTAAGAAAATGAGGTGGGTGACCTGGAGGGATATATATATTCATTCATGAAACTGTCCTGCCATAAAAAATCCCAGTCAACATCAAATATCGTCCACATTCATCCTCAGTACTTTTTATAATCTTAAATGGTACTGTACATTTTTCTTAATTAGAAAAATTTTTTTTGAAAATTTCTTAATTAGCTACCCCTCTACTTTTGGGCATAAATGTAAAGGAAAAAACTGGCCTTATTCAATTTGTTGCAGTTCTAGACGTTCCTGTTTGTTCAAACTAGTTTCTTGTAATAGAGTTACATCAATATATTCTCACTTAAAGTAACGAAGGACGCCATTTCTTTTTACTGGATAGTGGATACCCCTGACATTCCACGTGTATAACCGTAAATTAACCATCCCAATCCTTGTTCGTGTAAAAAAAAAAAAAAAAAAAAAAAATTCTGGTCATACCATAACAACTATAAGAAGGTCTGACATTGGTCTGATTCATTAAGCCTTTTCCAAGCTGTGGCAACAGTGTAGGAATCTTCCAAGAACTACAAAACACAGAAAGAAAAAAAAACAACGGGGGTTCTCCCCATCAAATAACAAGCAGAGGGTTTTAGTCCATCCTTGTAATTAAACAAAACTAAAGTATATAAGAACCAAAGTTGATTTCAATCAGATTCTCAATCAAGCCTTGTGTAATATGTGCAACAATATGCTGTCTAACTCGCATGAAGATTTTAACATATGCTCCTAAACCCATAGTTAAATTGTCTGTAAATGATCATACTGAAAACGTAAACAGTGACTTTGATAAACATGTAGGCTTGCACATCCTAGACAGACTAATCACAAAAATATTAGTGATAAGCAGCCCATACACCACCGTCCAAAAATTCAGTCAAGTAATGCTATATAAAACATACCAGTCATCAGAGGTAGCATAAATTTTACACGGAGTCTATAAGCATAGCTGCATCCTCTGGTGTAGTGAAATTCTTGCAGGTCCTGTTGACCATTACTCTGAGTGTGGCAGGAAAGAGGAGAGTACATTCCATCTTCATAGCTTGCAAACGAGTGTTCACCTCATCAAATGCCTTCTGCTTCGCACCGCTGCAGCTAAGTAGTAGTTGAAAAAAGAGGTTCTGAGTTCACCATTTTGTTATTATTATTATTATTATCATTTATTATCAGAAATGAAGCTTTTACCAGCTACAGCCACAACCTCTCTAGCTTTACTCATCCTGTCTACGACTGCTATTTTCCAAGTCCTCTCATTTTTCAGTCATAACTTGTACCTGCTTTTCCAGCCCTTGAATCTTTGAATCATGCATGCTACATGTGGTTTCCACTGTTTCTATTCTTTCCTCTGCCTCCTGAATACATTGTACAATACACTGTATCTTAGTCGACTGACTTACAGTTGCTTTCAGGACATTAGTGCTCCTAGTGTCAATCATCTTCACAATATTTTCAGTTGTAGTCTGTATGGCTTCGATCATGTTTAGATCGGCCACCGGTTCACTAGTCAAAGTTTTGCTAATCATGCTAGCAGTGTCTTCGTTAGCATTTAGCATAGTGTTAACTTTAGCAGAATTTTGATTGGTCTGATTGGTCCTACAGACATGAAACTTGGTCAGTATGGCAAGAGACATGAGTCCGAGCAGCCTAATGGTGGTGCTATAGCGAAGTGTTTTACTTTTTGGCTCATATTTCGAATACTGCAAGTCCTACAGTGAAAATTTTTTTGGTACTTATTCCTTGGATACTCCTGAACAAAAAAGCCTTTAGAACCCACTTTGATTTTAGCTAATTTGCATAATATGCAAAACCAACTTTTGAGAGAACCTGACCTATGATTTTTTTCCTATCTTCACAATTTTGGTGTCAAAGTACTCAACAGAGAGTGACCCTCAATAATTATCAAAAATGTTGACATTTATAAACAAAATGGGCAAAAATGTCAGTCAATTCTAATGAGGCGGAGCCCAATTTAATTAAACAGCTACAGTATAAGACAGGGTTATCAGTGCCATACTGCCACCAAATGTGGTCTTTACATCCAACATATCACCCCCTACTCAGCCAACTGAAACAACTCATATCCACCTGATGGGGGCACTATACTAGATTAATTTACATTTTGATTTATGTCTGCAAAACTGTAGGAAATTGAGTAAAACTTGGTATGTCAGCAAAATTCTGGAGTCCTCCTGCATCTTTTTGCCATATGATTTAATTATTTTGGCTGATATACTTTCTGCTATTTTTAATTTTCTAAAAAACCTTCTTTTTCAAATTAGTCTTAGGTCATTCATCTGATCAGCATAAAATATGAAATGTAGCAAGTAGAGAGTTTGATGACAAAAAGTGCTTGTAACCCTATTGGAATGTTAGGATTTTTCTTCTACTTCGCTAAAACGTGATGGGGAGCCCAAACCGTAAGTCATAGAAACACCAAACACCAAACACATAGTGCAGAATTCCCACTGCTACTCAGGGAAGTAAAGAGACCATCAGCCTGACGGTGGCACTATAGCACAAGCGTTTATGTTTTGTCCTATATATCAAGAACTGTAAGTCGTATATTCAAAATTCTTTTTTTCCTATTATTCCTTGGCTTCTGCTTCTCCATAACATCTGGTCAGGTACCAACTGCATTCATGAGAGCAAGGGTTATTCCCATCCTCAAGGAACCCACTCTGGATCCCTCAGACATGAAGAACTACCGACCTGTGTCACTTCCCTCTTTTCTTTCTAAACTCCTCGAGCATACTGTCTACAATCAACTGTCTCTCACAGAACAACCTCCAAGATCCTAATCAGTCTGGCTTCAAAGCAGCACATTCCACAGGGACTGCGCTTTTGGCCGTCACTGAGAAGCTACATGCTGCTAGATCAGCCAAACTGTCATCAGTCCTCATTCTCCTTGACCTTTCAGCAGCATTTGACACAGTCAACCACAAGATTCTCTTGTCTATCCTCATGAGGCTTAGAATTTGTGGCATAGCACTGCAGTGGTTTGCTTCCTACCTGGAAGGTCGGTCATATCGGGTGATGTGGAGAGGATCCATATCTGCTCCACACAGACCCTGCACTGGTGTCCCACAAGGCTCAGTACTTGGTCCTCTTCTGTTCTCCCTCTATACTTGATCTCTTGGTGAGGTCATATCCTCACATGGGTTCTCATACCACTGCTATGTGGCTGACACTCAACTCATCCTTCCTTCCCTCCCTTAGATAGTCATGTTTCTGCTCAGATCTTAGCATGTCTGGCAGACATCTCATCATGGATGGCAGCTCATCAGCTGAAACTTAATCCCAGCAAAACTGAACTGCTGTTCATCCCAGGTGATTCATCCATATGTCAGGATCTTGTGATCCCCCCTGATCTCACCTTCGGTCACTGCACACAACCTTGGGACATAACCATGGACAATCAACTATCCTTTTCCTCTCACACTGGTAATCTTTGATGTTGATTTCTCCTTTACAACATCAGAAGGATTTGTCCATTCTGTCAACACAGGCCACTCAGGTGATTGTTCAGTCCCTTGTCATTTTGAGACAGGACTACTGCAACTCGCTCCTGGCAGGTCTGCCTCTGATCTTGATTTGCCGTTGAGCATATCAAAAATTATGAGCTTCATATTGGCTGACCTGTTTGAAAAATCACAAATTCCTTACACCCAAAACATCGGGATTTGGTTATGGATGAACTGTCCCACACATCAAAAATCTGAGAAACAAGGTTTTATCTGACTGGTCTCACAATGGTGCATACCAAATTTGGTGATGATTGGACAAAATCTGTAGGAGAAGAAGCATAAAAAACTGCTTCTGAAAAAATTCTAAATGGCAAACTTCCTGTTTGAGAAATCACAAATTTGTTATATCCACAACACTCAGCACCCTCAAGGGAATCAAGAGGAATAAGAATCTTGATTTAGTGTTGAGCGGTTCAAAAGTTACAAGCAATTTTACAAATGGGTAAATTATAGCATCACCTAGAGGTGAATTACACAAAACTTGTGTTTTATGAGATCCTTAGGTTGAGGTCCTTTAGTGTTCTACCAAGTTTGGCCAAAAGCTGTCGCATGGTTGCTAAGATATGCCTTTGCTTCCTGTTTGGCAGCTTCAATCAATGGCATCAATTTTGTCTGCCATTATGGTCGAGCCACCAGGTATATCAAAAATCAGAGAAAGAAGTTTTTTTCTGGCAGGTCTCACACTGAAGCATGCCAATTTTTTGATGATTGGAGAAGAAGCGAAAAGACAGTTTTTCTTAAAATTCAAAATGAGATTCCAAATCCTGTTTGAGAAATCACAACTTGGTTACATCAAGAACACTTGACACCTTCAAAGTAATCAAGAGAAACAAGAATCTTGATTATATGTTAAGCAGTTCAAAAGTTATGAGCAGTTTTACAAATTTGCAAATTATAACACCACCTAGAGGTAAATTACACAAACCTTCTTGGGAACCCTAAGGATCAAGTCCTTTAGTGGTCTACTAAGTTTGGTCAAAATCCGTCACATGGTTGCTGAGATTTGCCTTCACCTCCTGTTTGGTTTGCCCATTATGGTCAAAAACTGGACAGTTGAAGACTAGAAAAAGACCAGGTGATCTTCAAATGACCAGTTTGGGTAAGCCTGTGCACATGGTAACCTCAAGATTCTTGTTCTTGGCTGACAGGAATGGAACCTGATATGGTCTTCTGCTGTTGTAGTCCGTCCACCACAAAGTTCGATGTTTTGTGCTGCTCACCACGGTTGTAAAGAATGACTATTTTAGTTACTACCTGGCAGCTCGAACCAATCTGTCCATTTTCCTCTGACCTCTCTTATCAACAAGGAACTGTCGCTCACTCAATGTTTTTTGTTTTTCTCACTATTCTGTGTAAACTCTAGAGACTCTTGAGCTGTATCTGCATGTTTTTTGTATTGTGCTGCTCCCACATGATTAGATAACTGCATGAAGCTGCAGGTGTACAGGTCTTCCTAATAAAGTGGATGGTGAGTGGAGTTATCCTGCTATTAGATGGGCAGAGTCCATCTGGTATAAAAGACAACACATTTCTCCCATAGACGGCTGTCTGGTCTTCGTGTTGGTTTATCCTTTTTTAACAACAAATGCAGTCTTCACAGGTGAAACCCAAGGCTCAAAACCAGAGTAGACTTTCAGAGCTATTAATTGATTAAACAATCAATTTAACAAGGCAAACCTGTGCAACAAGAAACACCTGTCAGTCACATGTTCCAATATTTCTGATCACTTGAAAAATGGGTGAGTTCAAACAAATGGTGCCATGTTGTATGTTGTTTAACACATCTAGATGTAAATATCAGGAAATATTGATCTTTTTTTTTTTTTTATATCAAACCCAGACGTCTCAGGCATGAACACACCGGGACTGAGATACTCTGCAAATGTGAAGGGCACAATGGTAGAGGAGAGAACAAGTGGAAATAACAAGATAAACAAGTTGTAAGAATATCAACAAAAGGAAAAAAAAAAAGAAAAAAAAAAAGAATCAGAGAATGCTATAATGCCAGAGAGTGAAGGTCCAGAGTGTAATACAGGCAGAGAACAGATCACACCCATGGAGGATGGATAGATCAGCTCAGCTGAGCCAAGCTATTCTGACTGTTCGGAAACACCTCACCAACAGCCTGAGGACCTGTACACCACAGCACAGAAAAACTGATTGCTAGAACTTAGTAAAGGTAAAAGCAATGTCTCACTGTCGAGTTATTTCCCAGCTAAAGCAAAGTCAAATCAGCACAACACATTATAAAGAACGAAAAAAGTGCTTTCACCACGGAGAAGATTCAGACTCAGAAAATGGACAGCAGCTGTATGAAAGTCTCTACTTAAAATCTGCTATAGACATACGTATGGACATTCTTATGGACATTGTAAATATATAAATATGCTGAACTGATGCATTAAAGGCATCTTAAAAGTTAAACAACAGATTATTTAAATCCATTTATTAGTAGTCTTAGATTATGTTGTATGTATAGAAACAATAACTTATTAGAACGAATGTATTAATATTAACCTATCTTACATGTTAGAGCTGGAAGTATTTTCTGAGCCGTGCTGTCACATGAAAATAACGCACCCCATCTGACCAATCAGATTGATTCAATTGGGCTGTAGTATAATAATCATTATTTCATGCATTCCATCACTCGTATTATCATCATCATCCATTTTTGTTGCATTTAGCATGCCATAGGAGTCCAGGGCTTGTACAGTCATGTTGTGTATGACTGTCTTTGTAGGATTATCAGGTAAATGGGATTGTAAAGTGTGCAAGGTCATGCGGTCCTCCAATGCCATTAGGATTCTGTAGGTTAACAAGATGACCGAAAACACTTACAGAGGCTTTAACCTGGCTTTTCGCACCAAAACAATGACCTAGGAAGAGCAAATTTTCCATCAAATCAATTTCTGTCAGTCTGTCAACACAATGATTCCTCATAATGGGTTTGTATTAGAGGAAAAAATATTTTATGTTGTATGTACTATGTGTATGGTAGAATTATTTGACAACAGTTTAATGTTATAAATGTATAAGCATTTTGGTCGAAGATTGCTGTTTTAGTATTTAAAGGAATTGGTTTTATAAAGAAGAATGCATGAAAAGAGAATTTTTTTTTTTTGTCGTTTTGTTTTGCCATGTTAAGCTTTTTAATATATTATAAAGCATTTTTAGCACATTAGACCACATTACTAATGCTAGAACAAAACCTTCCAGACACCGACGTAAAGAGGTGGTCAGCTAGCATACGGACTGCTCGGGATAACGTTTCTAAAGATTGGCTGTTTTGTGATGATGGATTTTCAGTTGGGGGAGCAGGGCTGCTTCGGAAACTGCTGGGCGTTTAGCGAAGAGGCGCGCCCTTATCCGGACATCTTGGCTCAAGTGTTGTACTTCGCTTATTGGGTTCATCCGGGAATTCGAATGCGTAAATGCAGCCATGTTGGCTCTTTATTTTCTAGTTTCATACATTTCAGAGGGAGGAGCCTTTGGATTTTGGACAAGAGTAGCAGCTTCGGAGCAGAGAGTGGCACTCAGGGAAAAAGGCCAGGAGAAAAACGATAGCCGTAAATTTCGGAATTTTTAGTGGAATACGCTGCATCCATTGGAGCCAAGGCGTTTACTGCAAATTCAGAGAGCAGCCATGCGTGTGTTGGAGGAGTAATGTAAGCTCCAGTGATTCGTGCAGCTAACGGTACAAATCAAGAAACGTTATACATAAGGCTCCGTACCCTGTACAGTCTAATTATTCCTGCTAGCTAGCTTTAGATTGTCAACCATTTTCAATAAGCTAGGATCTTAGCTAGCTGCTTGTGCAGCCGCGCTACGGATGTTGCTGCCAAATCGTCGGAAAACTGGTTTCTTCCTCACCGACGACATCATCTTCGGATCAGCGTTTTAATCGACGTTCCCGGTGCAGCGGTCAGCGCGGATCAGCGGATTAGAGAGCCGGGCTGCTAGACGAGGAAGGAGAAGGTGGGGCGGAGGAGTGTCAGCCCCATAACGCACATCGCAAAGCGAGCGAGCTGGCTAGCTAGTTAGCCGGTTTCTGTCACTGGCATTCCTGGGAATAATCATATGAACGGGAAATATCTGCGGTGAAGCGGTGAATAGCAACCTCGTGATTTTCAGCGCAGATTGAGTTTGCATCTCAACGCAGAACCAAACAAAGCTGCAGCCGTCGATTGTATTCACAAATACATCCCAGGTTTTGACGGATTTCCCCGGAGATAACGTTAGCAAGCTAGAATCCCCGATTCCCGTTGGACCATGGCTGACGACGACGTGCTGTTTGAAGATGTATACGAGCTGTGTGAGGTGATCGGGAAGTGAGTATCCCACTACACTGACGCATATTGTCATGTCTTTTCATGTGTCAGTGTGCACTAACCTGCCCATGGAACCTGCCCATGGATGGTGGATGAGATAGCGGTGTACACCGGCGTGTCTTAACGGAAAGCTCGGTTGATTGATTAGCCTGTGATTCACACGATTCACTAGAATAACTGTCACTGATTTCCCCAGCGATGGCAACAGCATCACTCCACCTTTCACCGTTAGTACCGACTTCATCTTTATTATATTAAATATTTAGATAGTGAAGGCTATGAATAAATGAATTGTACAGATGGATGAGGATGGACAAAAATCGCCCCCTTTCGAACAGTAATAATTTAGTTGATAATTTTATATATGACTGGGCTGTTTTCTTGGACAGATTAATTAAGATGAGAGAAAGAAATGGTCATTTTCGAGCAGTATTTCGGATTACAGTTGTGGTGATGAAAAAGCCCTTGAGATCACCCTCAGTATCACTGATGTACCTTCAGGCCAATTCTCAGAGACTAATATTACAGCTCAATAACTCAGTGGACAATCAGTTCATAGCAGTTATAGTCTGCATACAGAATCTGTTTCAATAAGCTTCATTTCAATAGCTAAATTACAGCCTTCCTCCAGGTTAACCATTACTGCTTAGAAAAATATTAGAACATTGTAATCATATAATCATTTTAATCCATCATGCAAACTCTAGGCTTAATTGGAGCTGGGTGACATGACTAGATAATATCAATATTCATAAATTTGTTTGTGTTACTTTTCTGAGTGCATAATCCTGTGTATTATTATTATTATTATTATTATTTTTAACTACAGTGGTTGAGCTCAGGTTTTTTTTTATATGTTGTACTGTTTTGCAGTCTTGAGCAGAATTAAAGGAGCATAAAACTAGCATTTAATTATTTTTTTGTCATGGTATGTTTTATTCTGTCACATGGTGGTATCTCGCATGGTGGTATCTCGCTTAGTGAGCACTTTAACAGAATTCATGATTTTCTATCAGTTTCCTGGATTCACACATTGATGTAGCAAAACTACAATATCCATCATGCATTGTGCAAATACATAATTCATCTGTCAGTAATCCCTACTGCGATCAATCCTACGCTGCCGTGGCTGAAAGGGCCAACACGCTCCAAATACAGGAAATGCAGAAAATACATGCAAATGTCGAAAGTGGCTGCAACAGACTGGCATTGCATGCACGGTAGTTCAGAAACAGCTGCAATGTGTAGAACACATTCACCACTTTGAGAACGCACAGGCTGTATGTAGGAACCTGCTGCAAATTGAGAAAACGAATGTAAAACCAGAAATGCTGCAATAAGCCAGAAACACAATAGGAATGATTTACAACAAAATGGACATGTTTCCGAGGGATGCGTGATGGAAACACCTGGGTGGAGGGTTCGAAAGCGAGGCAGAACTCATAAGCTGAATAAGAGTTATCACATTATCTAAAGTACTCATCTGACCAGTGTGTTTATATTAGCCTTTTTTGTCCTTTTACTCAAAGTAACATTATTTAAGCACATAGAAACAACTTACATGAACAAATGAAGATCATGATACTCATTCCCATTAAGGTAAAAACAGAAAAAATGTAATTTGACTGTTGAAAGTTAAGTAAACTTACTTCTACTTATTTTTCAGATTGTCCACTCAGGTGTTTTTGTCCTGTGTCCCTCGGAAACATTTCCAATTTGTTGTAAACAATTTCCGTTCTGATTATTGCAGCATTTCTGTTTTTGCATGTGTTTTGTCAATTTGCAGAGCGTTTCTGCATGAAGCCTGTGTGTTCTCACACTGGTGAAAGTGTTTGTTTTTGCAATCGTGTGAAAGAATTTGCAGCCGTGTCTGAACTACCGTGCATGTGTGTTGCCAGTTTGATGCATCAGTTTTCTGTATTTGCATGTGTTTCTGCATTTGCAGTACCTTGGTCACATTGGCCACTGTACGGACCTCTGAGTGACACACATGTCTCCTAAACATTCCTAAAACAGGACATGCCTGCCTCACTTGCAAAAACAATGACAGAAAGCTAGAATTTGTTTTCTAAAATGTCATGTTGTGCTGTTGGGTTTCAGAATCAGAAACATGTTCATAAATATACTTGATTTCCTGCATATTATTGAATCGGACCCCTTTCCAACAGAAGACTGTTGAAGGAAAGATAACCCCGGTAGTGTCAGGTTGCTGGGCTAAACGGGCCTTTATGTATACAAACACCAAAGCGGTGTGTACACCACTAAAAAAATTATGGATATTTGTAAGTGTGTAGCCAGCATTTCAAACTGAAGGACCATGAAAGACATCTGAATGCAGAATTTCTTGGGTCTTCCACCAAAAATGCTTTCCATCTGTATATAGTAGAAAACGGAGAGCAGACAAGAGTTGCATGCATGCTCAACCCGACAGAAGGCGCCAAACTGAGGTAGAACAACTAGTTAATGTACACTAACAAATGCTTGTCTTCACCCAAGTAACTACTAGTAAGATGGCTAGTAAGGTCACTAACACAAAGGTAGATAATTATGTAATATTGCTAGCTAACATTATGGTAGCTACTTTGGCTCTAATTTTGAAAGACATACATTTATCCTCTGCTTGCCACCTGTTGCTTTACTCAATGGCGCAATACTACTTCTGTATATTCTGGCTCGAACATATATGGTTGGATGTCACTATAAAACAGTAACTCAGAAAAAAATCATCCGCTGATTCATGTCTGTTGCTTGAGTAATCCATTTGCTCTTTCGCAAAAAGTGATCACTTATTAGCAGTAAGTAGCCAGCTAGCTATCTGGGTTCCCTGAATATACCATTAGCTAGTGAGCTCCAACCCCATCCTCCTTCTCCATATATTCCCCTTGCCACCCGAATATCCACCCATAACCATTGAAGTCTTTCAAATTTTGCATCCTCCTCCAAGATATGTAATCTTAAGATGGTTTTGCCAGTAATCAAACCGGGAAATCTCGCTACAGAGCCCGCTGCATCATCACTGTAGGAAGCAAGAAGGCAGATATATCGATGGTTAAATTTTTTACTTTTGTTCTGAGTGTCTGTTTCAATATTGCATTGTGAAGTGTCATGATATAACAGTATTTTTGACAACTTTTCATTTTAATCAGAAGTACAATGGATTTGGAAAGGATTCAGACCCCTTCACGTTTTGCATGCTTTATTATATTATAGATTTGATTTAAAAATTAAATCTATAAAAATAGGTTTGTGCATTATTGCCTTCAATTTACTCATTCTAGGCTATTTGCTGATCAGATATTGATACTTCACAAAATATAGATGGTACTATATTTGAAGGATGTTGGATTTCTTGGACAAATTAAGCTTTCTTTACTATTTGTTGGCTTTTATTTCAATGATCCAACAAAGCTGGTCTCTTGTAACAGTTTCTTGTGGAATATAACTGCCAGGCTTCGTTTTGTAAGTACCAGAGCGATAGGCATACAAATATGGCTAAAATTGCAAAAAAAAACAAAAACAAAAAAAAGGTCAAAAGGCAAATACTTTTGTTTTTGCTATAAACTGTAGACATTTGGGTTTGAGAGCAAAAGATGAAAGAGACAATAGATCAGAATTTCATAGATCTTTCATTTCCTGATATTTGCGTCTAGATGTGTTAAACAACTTAAAACATGGCACTTTGGAAGTCCACCCAATTTTTTGGTAAGCAAAAGTATAGGAACAGATAGTCTTAAAGTAAATAATACTTAATTTTTGGTTGTATATCCCTTGCTTGCAATAATTGCATCAAGCTGGCGACCCACTGACATCACCATACTGTTGCATTCTTTTTTTTCTTGATGCTTTTCCAGGCTTGTACCACAGCTTCTTTAAGTTGTTGTTTGTTTTGGGGGATTTTTCTCTTCAGGAGGTGAAATGCATGCTCAATTGAGTTAAGGTCTTGTGATTGACTTGGCCAGTATAAAACCTTCCACTTTTTTCCATTGATGGAGTCCTTGTTGTGTTGGCAGTGTGTTCTGAGTCATTGTCTTGCTGCATGATGACGTTCCTAGCAATTACTTTGGATGCATTTCTCTGTAAATTGGCAGACAGAATGTTTCTGTAGACTTCTGAATTCATTCTGTTGCTACCATCATGAGTTACATCATCAATAACGATTAGTGAGCCTGTTCCAGGAGCAGCCATGCAAGCCCAAGCCATGACACTACCTCCACCGTGCTTGACCGATGAGCATGTTTGTTTTGGATCATGAGCAGATTAGGGCTGTCACGAATACTAGATTATAATCGACTAACCGATTATAAAAAATCTTCGATGAAAATCTAACATAATCAACCAAAAGGTGGTGATAATGCGCAGCAAAATTGGCTTGACAACAAACCGCAAGGAAGACCATCCAGGTTTGTGGTGGAAAGAAAAGTGAAAGAGGCTAGATCCAAGCAAGAAAAGGCACAGGATATTACTAAAGAGAAATGTACTTTTACTCTGTTACAGCATGTTTAATGTTCGCATGTGATCACATTATAAATACCCCTGCATGCAGGCGTGTTGAGGATGGAAGATAACGGAGGGTGAATAAAACAAAACGGAATCATTATTGTTATTATTAAATGATAAATGAAGCACTGTGTCTGTATTTATAATTATGAATTTATAATTATATTCAATCAACCAGCATTAAACTACTTTTAAGTGACTAAAATTTGAATGTGACTTTCTGCTCTATGATAACGCTACTCGATATAGGCATGTCATAGCAAGCAGGAGAAGCTTTCACTCAGAAGCTTAATATCTTCATCTTAATACATGAATTTAAATCAGATGGATCTGCATTTATTTACATTGATTCTGTTTTGTGAGACACTTCCTGTGTAATGCGTAACATCTTCCTTTTGATGCTCTAACCACCTCTGACAATTACAAGTATAAGTTATTATTATGAAAATAAAAATGCTTTCATAACATTTTGGCATTAAAGCCTACATTCTATTTTTATTAATGGATGATTTTAACTTAGTTAAAAATCAAGGCTATAACAAATGTAATAAAGATTTAATAAAGTTTTTTTTAAAACTGAGATTAGGAATTTAATATTTTTAATTTCTCCCTTTAATTGTCTCCCTTACAGTTAGAAACAGTAATGCTACAGATAATGTAGTATTTTTGTTCAGGAAAGCCATGCAATATAAAATAATTAATTTTGTATATACATTATAAAAAGTACAGTAATTGTTGTGAATTCATTTTTCATTAAAAGTCAGAATTTTAGGATAAAATGAAGTATATTTATTAGCAGTTATGTAGCATTTATCTAGAAAAACAAATGTTAACAATTATCTGTACAAATAGGTTTTAAGGTGCCATATGATATTGACCACTTGATTATTAATGGAAGGAAATGGCCGACTAAACGATTATCAAAATAATCGATAGAGACATCCCTAGAGCAGATCCTTTCTTTCTCCACACTTTGGCCTTTCCATCACTTGGTAGAGGTTAATCCTGGTTGAAAAACTTTTGTGGCTCATCTCTATTTCTTTGTGAATTGCAGTCTGGCCTTCCAATTCTTACTGCTGATGAGTGGTTTACATCTTGTGGGCAGTGTATTTATGTTCTCTAAGTCTTCTTCGAACGGGCGATTGTGATACCTTCACCTCTGCCCTGTGGAGGTTGTTGGTGATGCCACTGACTGTTGTTTTTGGGTTTTTCTTCACAGCTCTCACAGTGTTTCTGTCATCAACTGCTGTTGTTATCCTTGGTCGAGTGGTTTCTTACTTTTTCAGGACATTCCAAATTGTTGTATTGACTTTGCCCAATGCTTGTGCGATAGCTCTGATCGATTTTTCCCTCTTTTCCCAGCTTCACAATGGCTTGCTCCCATAGACAGCCCTCTGGTCTTCATGTTGGTTTATCCTTTTTAACGACAAATGCAGTCTCAAACCAAGAGTAGATATTCAGAGCTATTAATTGTTTAAACAGTCAATCTAACAGGGCACACCTGGGCAACAAGAAACACCTGTTAGTCTGAAATTCTGATCTGTTGTCTCGTATTCATCTTTTGATTTTAAACCAAATGTCTTCAGTGTATAGCAAAAACAAAAAAATTATATACTGTATATAAACTTTTTCACTGGATCTCAGTTTAGCATATTATTTCGGATCAATTACTTGAATTAACATTTTCTGGGTATTAAAAAAAGAGCACGTTATAAAATTATCTTCATTTAATGAGAATATAACTGAAAGTAAAAGCAAACCCCAAACAGTTCTAGTTCTGACATGAAGTACTGCATGCTCAGTGGCTGTACACAGAAGCATGTTACAGTGTTTGTAGCATGTTTGTAGGCTTATGTCATCAGGCAAGATACTGCACAGAATTACAGGCTTGAATTTCGAAACAGCAATCAAGAAGTATGTCATGTTCAGGCTTGTCTTCAGCAGTAAGAGAAAATATAAAAGTCTGCCTAGAAAGCCCATCTCTATTTTGCATGGACTACAAATTACAGATCATGGCTTCTTTGCCGCCTTGTACTGGAGGTGTTTGCGTGCCATACCTGCCCTAGCCACTGTCAGGAGAGGATGACGGTACACGCTGGACAAGAAGACTAGCACAGATATTGGACTAGGCTTTGAAACTTTCCTTGCAAACAATCAGTGACCATCATTACTATCATGACCACTCCACATGGTACATACCAGCACTATTATTTCCAAATGTATGAGAACAGTCCTAATATGTATATAGCCTATATATTAGGGAATAATGTATGTTTTTTATAACTTGTTATTTCGTGGCATGGATGTTGGTACCAGAAGGGCTGGTTTGAGTATTTCAGACAGATGTACATCGGACATGGAGGTGGATGGGTTACAACAGCAGACCACATTTGGTTTCATTCCTGTTAGTCCTCTTATGTTAGTTTGTCCAATTACTTTTGAGCCTGTGAAAATAGAGGGACACTGCAAAAAGCATCTGTAATTCCTAAATGATTAATATTTTTGTTAAGCCCCTTGAATTAAAGCTGAAAGTCTACACTTCAGTCACATCTTGATTGCTTCATTTCAAATCCATTGTGGTGGTATACAGAGGCAAAATGATGTGTCACTGTCCAAATACTTATGGACCTGACTGTATGTCTGACCACATGTATGTCTAAAGCCACAGGTGATAATATCATCATTTGGCATTAGTTGGGGGGCAGTTGTAGCTCAGCAGTTAAGACGTTGGCCTTCTGCTTGGAAGGTCATAAGTTCAAATCCCAGTACCGCCAAGCTGCTACTACTGGGCAAGGTCCTTAACTTTCAACTGCTCAGCTGTATAAATGAGATAAATGTAAGTTGCTCTGGATAAGGGTGTCTGCCAAATGCCATAAATGTAAATGTAGTTGGGGGGCACAATAGGACAAAGGCATATTGCACATAATCTCACAAGCCTGATCACATCCATAATTTTTCTCTTTTTGTTTGTCATTGTAGATCTCTACAACACATCAGATTTCCGCAGCTCTATCCTTTTGCTTAGTTTGTGGCTCAGGGCTCAGCTTAGCAGCACGCATTTATAGAAAAACTATGCTTGCAATTCTAAATACACCACATATTTGGTTCACTTTGTGCAGTTGGATCAATTTAACATTCAATCACTTTCTCAGTGTAATCAAACTGCTCTCAAGTTTGATCACATCCGAGTGCGATTTCTGTGTGCTCATCTGCCTAAATGAAACGCTCTAAAGAGGAAAACAGACCAGGATTTGATTCCTTCTCAAGAGCAGGATTTCACAGTAGATATGAGGGCTTGCTTTAACTAAGCAGAGCAAATGTCCACAGGAAGGTGTTCTCACCATTAACAGCTGAGGTCCAGTTGAGTAGCATGGCCACTGCATAGAAACTGCAGTTCACATGCATTAACTGTATTATATGATTTGGGAAACATGTTCAGAAGCACCATTAGAATAATAAATATTTAATTGACATTATGTTTTACTCTTATAAATTTACACAAACATGATTGCATATTTTAACTGTCATAAGAAACTTTCTGAAGCAGGAACGTTTTGGAGGAGGAAAAATGCTGCCTTAAATTGGTTAACATAGTTTTGTAAAAAATTGGAAAGATTTGCATTACAAAAGACAGTACAGATGTTTAAAGTGTTTTTATATGATTTTTTGACAAAGTTGCGAAGAACCCAATGGGTCTGTGTCACCATCATCACCATCACCTGTTGGTTCTGTTATTTCCCAACCTGGGCTGACTGCCTTTTATTCATGAACATCATGAACATTCATGAACATTCAGTAAAGTTAAATTTTGAAACATCTGCTGATTTAATCAAAAGTCTGGGACTTTTATCAAGTAAGTATCCTGTTTCTGCTTCTGCATTAAGTGCGCCTTAGACATTTGCTCACAAACAGGCTGCTCGTACGAAAACATGGATTATAATTGCCTCTAAAAACTAAAGACAGCTGACAAATGAAAAAAATGGTGACTGGGCATTTTGCTGGAAACGTTAGGTCCACTTCTCCCCTTAGAGGGATGGGTCACTGCAAATCAACAAAAACATTACTCTGATCACAATTACACTATGATGAAGCATTTCTATCCTGAAAGAAATGCTAGGCATTTTGCTACTTAGTGAAGAAGTAGTATGCACTGGTTGTAAACTGGATTAGTGGATTAATTTACAGTGCACTGTGGGTGATAAATAGTGCACTATATGGTGAATAGGGAATGAGTTCAGACACATATCAAAAATGCACATCTCTATTAACACAACTTTAAAGCCTCTGCCAACATATTAAATACTTTGTGATACTAAGGATGTCAGTTAATATGCATTATCTAAGAGTTAGTCAAGAAAGGTATGTTGGTAAGTCCATTTGTAGTGAAATGCTATAAATTCTTTATCTGAATAAAACTGTGCGTAAAATTCAGCAGTTAAAAACTTTGTATGCAAAAAGCTGAAATTGCTGTTTCCATGCAGTTTTGATCCCAATTGCTCAGGTGCAATAAGGTTGATTGAGTTGGAAAGAAGTCACTTTAATTTTTATGGCTAGGGTCTGATTCATACATGGAATTATCTAATGTTACGTACTTGCAGTCACCCAGACTGACTAGAAAAACATATTGTTCTTTCTTTTGCAGTCAATAGAAAGTTCACCACAGAAACTGTACCTTACACTAAATAGTTAATCATGAAATTAAGTTGGCAGGGGATTTAAAGTGACCAGTTATACATTTAAAATGTCCTTGACAACATGATTTATCTTGGTTTAATTTTTTTTACATCACAAAAACCTGCAATTTTAACAGGGGTGTATAAACTTTTTATATCTACTGTAGTATAAAGAATTTTGAATAGTTTTTCAAAATACAATACAAAACACAATTTCAAATCGTAAAAAAAACTTTGTGATGCTAAAGATATGTCATTAAAGGTGCATTAGGTAAGATTCGTCAAAATTTTGGCAAGATTAGATCTAAAGGTTAAATAGGTGGAGTTGAATATAATTTAAATGATTTTTATTGCTTAAGTCTGCCATCCATTTCTGCCCACGTACACAAAGTGCCTCCCCAGAACCTATGGTGGTTCAACTAGACTTAGCATTTACAAGGACTGCTATGAAATCACTTTCAAGTGCACGGACATTCAATTGCTTGAAAGCCAAGTTACACCCGTATAAACACAAAATTTTGCTCGTAATGATTTAGGATGTTCATGAGTGCAGTCAATGTCTTTTTTCTTTGTAATAAACTCTTATGTCACTACCTAAAAGATAGCCCATTCAGCTAATGGAAAAAAACCCCATATCTGCTTGATTAGTGATGTAAAGCCGGGCAATCGGACAATTCAAAGTTTTAAACAGATTCCCTTTACATACATGTCCTGGGGCAGTGTCACTAATTCTGATTTTACTGTGTTTCTTTTGCTCATGTTCTTTTGAAATACAGAGTGTTTTTTTGCTCATAGGAGAATTACCTGGCTGCACTGGGTGCTGGCTAAGTTTAGACTGAGATGGGGCAGAGTGAAGTTGGAGAGTGTTTATAAAATGACTGATAAGAGGCTTAACCAAACCCAGAAAAGCATTCCAGACTGGAAGTTTTTCAAATGGGTTTCCTCAGCCACATATTATACTTGTGCTGACGCCAAGGCCTTAACCATTTTTTTTTTTTTTATAATGTACTACATATATTTCCATGTTATTTGTACTGGTAAGAAATAAAAAAGTTAACTAATGTACTGCTGATTGACAGTAGTATCACCTGTGGCTTTGGAGAGGTGTAGGCTGCAGAGGGACATGGCCAAAAATATTAACACCTGCCATGTATATGTTACGTTTAATTACCTAAAGCTACTTAAAAGTAGGCTGTAGCTGCTATTTGCTAGCATTAGCATTTAACCTTTTTTTTTTTTTTTTTTTTTTTTGGTTAATCATCTGTTAACAAAGTCAGCAATGCTTGCAAAACTGAAGTCGGGACTATAAAGACACCTAACGAGTTATTAGCTGTAACTAAGCTCATTATAAAATATGTCAAAATATGACGAAGATATGCGTATAATTCTTAAAATAACAGGCACACAAGAAGTAAATAAATTTGTCTAATATTTAAAATGAAATATCTCTGCATATGTTTGGTATACAAACATGAGCTAGGTATCATAAGAAAGCTCATGTTCCACTCTTTCGTACAGTTTTCTCTGTTTGTTTCTATCTTTCCATCTTTCCAGAGTTATCCCAAGAAATTATGTCATGAAAATTATGTCACACACGTGCGTGTGTGAGACTGGCCCTCCAGTGAGGACATCACCCACTCTAGCTTTCCTGTATTAAAATGAATGGGAGAAGAAAGAAAGGTGGCTAGAAAGAGAAGGATGAGTGCAGTTTGTCTATAAATTGGCATGAAGGGTCCAGGTTTGACTATGTGAATTTTGGTTGTTGTAGCTTGAGAATTGAAAGAATTAGAGTTTAATCATTTTTCCAATGTAATGCTACATGGCAACCGTAATTCCGGTCCTTCCCAAAACCACAAGGACACTATTCCCATATAGGATCTACAATCCTGCCGAATTTCATGGCTCAACGTCAAAAATTGCGGCCTGTGAAAACAGAAGAATTTTGCAGAGAGAATAAGAAGAAGAAGGAGAACAGAATGTTGGGTCTTTCAAGTCATTACAATAACTTAAAAATGGCATTTCCTGAAGAAAATGCAGTAGGATTGCACAGCTGAAGCAAGTTCCTAATATGCTAATATGTTGCTAATATGTTGCTAATATGTTGCTAATATGTTGCTAGAGCACTGCTAGGCAGTTGGAACAAAAGCAGTAGTTGCCGCCTAGTTCAGTTAGTTTAAACTGTCGTGGCTTCTTTAAGAGCACTTAGGAGGGTGGTTTTTATTTTTTTTTGTTTGGAGCATTAAATATTCAGGGGTATATTTATTTTGGAGTTTGGGTGTATTTATAACTAATGGGTGATTTCTGGGTTTGGGACAGTTAGCAGTTAGCGGCAATTATATTTGAGTTTTGTGGCAATTAGCGGGCAGGAAGTTATTTATATTTGGTTTTGGAGCAATAAATGTCACGGGGTATTTATTTTTGGATTTTTGCAGGCAGTTATCAATCAGGTTTGTATTAAATATTTGCGTAATGTTCACATCAACCATCAGAATGGGGGAAAATGTGATCTCAGTGATTTTGATTGTGGCATGATTGTTGGTGCCAGACAGGCTGGTTTGAGTATTTCTATAACTGCTAATCTTCCTCGATTTTCATGTACAACAGTCTCTAGAGTTTATTTAGAATGGTGCAATAAAGAAAACATATCCAGTGAGCGGCAGTTCTGCAGACGGAAACGCCTTGTAGATGAGTGAGGTCAGAGGAGAATGGCCAGACTGGTTTGAGCTGACAGAAAGTCTAATAACTCAAATAACCACTCTACTGTTATGGAGAGCAGAAAAGCCCAACACATGAAACCCTGAAGCGGATGGGCTACAACAGCAGAAGACCCTGTTGGGTTCCATTTCTGTCAGACAAGAACAATAATAGATAGTAGAGTGCAGGTCAGAATGACCTTGAATCTAAAAGTTTCTAATATATAAAGGGTAAAATGTTAAAAACACTGATAGACGTTTAAAGGTTATAGCGTTAAAATGCTAACAAATATAGCGTTATGCTAACCCAGTTGGTTGCTAGGGTGTATCTGCTTGCTTGCTATGAGCAGTTAAGCATGTAAAGGTTAAAAGGCTAAAGGTTTTCTTAAAGCATTAAAATGTTAAAACGTTGGGTTTATGTATTTTTGGGTTTAATGGTCATTAGCAGGCATAGCGCTATTTATGCATGTGAGTAAATAGACAGAGGATTACTTTTGAGGATAAATGCCTGTCTGTGTCAAACTGCAGGTCTGCACACCTGCACTGTGTGTGTGTGTGTGTGTGTGTGTGTGTGAGAGTGTGTGAGACTGGCCCTTTGTGACATTCTGGAACTCTTAACTGACTGTACTTTTAGTGGGTGACTAACAGCAGACTGAGTTTTCTCACCTAAGACAAATGCTCAGAACTCAGGAAATATTCACCAACTCGCTTAACTAATGACATGACGTTAGTGTAAGGAGACTTTGCTGATCGATATGATGCAAAAAATGTAAATTGAGCAGTAATTGGTTGATTTATGCTATATAAAAACAGATGAACATTTAGTAAAAGCCAAGGTTGATGGTGCCAGATTTTGTATGGACGTGAATGGGGCTCTTTACTTGCCCTAGTGCCAAAAAAACGCTCATAACTTGAAAACTATATTTTGAAACACTTAGATATTTTGAGGTTTTTGAAAGGGAGAGTAGCTTGAATGGAGTTTCTAGTAAAAGTATAAGGATTTTAGACAAGATTGTTTCGGTGAAACAGTGAATTCGGACAGTTTACTCTTAACGCTAGAGTGGAGCTGATAATACCCCTTATGCACCTTGTGGATAATGTGTGAATGTTTGGTGGGTGTAGGTTATAAAAGCCCTAGGAGGAGATAGAGTCCAAAATTTTGCTGGAATAATAATAATAATAATAATAATAATAATAATAATAACTAGAATTGATATTTTCAAAGAATGTTGTCTTGGGTTACCCTCAGCAACAAATCCACCTCTTCGTCTGTCCATTTAAAAAACTCTTTTAAAATCCTTGACATTGCCGCATCAATTCGGAGAGATGGAAAGTAAATAAACATTTAACTGAAATGACGCAGGCTAAAGATTCTTACGTTTTTACACATGCACAGTAAAGGGTTGTACGTGTTTCAGATGTTTCTGTGTGGAAGAGCAATTTTTGGAAAACATTTAAAAATGCCAGTGTAGATGGATCTATCCAGATTACTGTGGACATAGCCTAAAAGATTTTGAAAGGGGGAGTAGCTCTACAATTTGAAGTTTGAATGGCGTTTCTAGGTGAAAGTATAAGGATTTTAGACAGAAATGTTTTGTTGAAACAGTGAATTCAGACAGTTTACTCTCACAGCTAGAGTGGTGATGACATCACCCACTCTAGCTTTTCCTCATTAAAATGAATGGGGGAAGAAAGAAGGATCAATAGAATGAGAAGAATGAGTGCAGTCTGTCTGTAATTTGGCATGAAGGGTTCTGGTGTACCTAGGTTTGACCATGTGAATTTTGGTGGTTGTAGCTTGAGAATTGCTTGAGAATTGAGAACAAATAAGAACAGTAAAATATTTTTCAACATATTCCTATGGGGGAAAAAAAAAAAACGCTGTTCAGAACATTGCTACATGGCAACCGTAATTCCGATCCTTCCCAAAAGTACAAGCATAATATTCCCGTATGGGATTTACGATCCTGTAGAATTTTGTGTCTCTACGTCAAAAATTGCAACCTGTGAAAACAGAAGAAATTTGTGGAGACAATAATAATAAGACTAAGAAAAACAGAATGTTGGCTCTTTCAAGCCAACATAATCAAAATAGTAAGTTGATGGGAAGAACAGAATGCTGGCTTTGCCAAGCCGACGTAATAATAGTAATAATAATAATGATAATTAAAGCTGCAAGCAGCATTTTCAGGGGCCAAGCACCCAGATTCAGTGAGCCGCACATTCATAGACAAGCTACAATTGTTGCCTAAGCAATCACAGGAAAGCGCCATAACTTTATGCAGAGGAATTCAAGAGTGATTTGTAGTTTCTCTCGTGATGTGTATGTTTTGACCATGGACAGTGGTGGAATTCTCTGACTGTAGGAACAAAGGTCTAGATGAGCAAATGGACAGCAGGGTGGCATTGCTTCTGCTGCTACCGCTGTGACCTGTGGAGTTGTCTGTTGCTACTTTTACCTGTGGTCGTGATGGCTACTGCTCTGACCTGACATTTTTTTTCCTCTTGCAATTTAAAAACATCTGAAGTATTTGTTTTTTCTCATCAGTCTGAGTGTTTTTTTCCCCACTTTGTGCAAGTATCTGTCTTATATAGTGTTTGTTGAAAATTGCTCAATAAAAAGGCTATTTGGTATTAAACGCTGTCAGTCATATGTTGTCTGTATAACAGCACATTGAACAGCTAAAACGGCAGTAGACAGTTGTTTAGACAGGTCTCAAGATGATGTGAGCCAAATTTGGTGAAGATTGGACAAAATTTGGAAGAGGGGTAGCAAAGATGGCACTTAGATGGAATCATTTTTTGGTATGTTATTGTAACTTTTGACCAGTAAGTGGCGCTGTCATGAAATTTGTTGCATAGACTCAAAGGCGTTATAGACAAACCATTTGGAGTATTCCAAATTCTTTTAATAACACTTAAAAAAAATAATAATAAAAAAACAGTTTTTGACAAAATCCATGATGGCAGAAATAGGGCCATAGGGTTGGACTCGTCTCGACCCAGGGAATCTGGGGATGCCTGGCTTTTTTGGACACACGGTTCAAAAATTATGACCATAAACATATTTCCAAATTAGGCCCAAATTTGACCCGATGGTGGCACTAGAGCGTTGGCAGCACTTGGCCCAAATTTGGTCAGAATGTTCCCTAGACCCTCCCCAATCAGTGTGCCAAATTTGACAACTTTTTACTAGATGGCTCTATGGGCTGCCATAGACAACCTAGCAAGAAGAAGAAGAAGAAGAAAAGGTAGAATAAAAATAGGGTGCCTACACACCTTTGGCCCCTAATAATAATAATAAGAAGAAGAAGAAGATTAAGAAGAACAGAATGTCAGCTCTTTTAAGCCCACATAATAATAATAATAATAATAATAATAAGAAGAAGAAGAATATGGAGAACAGTATGTTCTCTATCAAGCTTACATAAGTAAATGTGGAAACTTACAGAATCAATGCAATGAATAGACACAAGTCACCAGCATAGGATGCAGATGAAATTGCATCAGAGAAAGAACAGATTTTAGATTTTCTTATGAGACCAGATCGTAAACAGTCTCTTCCCTAAGCTCAACCCAAGATCTTCTCTCAACTCTGCTTATATCCCTGAACTTCTTTGAAGTTAATATTTACATTCAATGATGAGTTTATCAAATTAGAAGGACACCATTTATTTCTTATGGCAGGATGGAATCCCCAACTGAGAAAGTCAACCCAAGATGTTAGAGAAGTTCCTGGGAAATAGTTCGGGAGAGGACAAAAGGTGCTGCATTCAACTTGCGTCAGAAGTGGGAAGTCAGAGCTCGGAATAACGTCATTTACAACCTCCATGCATTCGAGCTACAAAGTGAGAAAAAAACATGGATGACTTCATGTTCGTATTTTGTTAGCAACAAGCTAGCCAGCTAACTGTAATGAGTGATGTGTATTTTCCTTCTCAATACAGTCATGTGTAGTCAGTGTTATAGATTTAACAAGCTAATATGTCTGTATGTTGACTGATCTAAAGCAAATACTTGTGTATATACTGCATAACTCACTTAAAGGTAAGAAGTGAGTAGAAACCTGGCATTTATGTGGGTGGGAAAGAGGATGACTTGGAGGCAGGTAGAATTTCGGCAGAGCTCTGGGCGTTTATTTTTCCACTGTGCTTTGCACCGCCCTTTCCAAAAACCCAACACAGTCAAACCAACAAAAAAAGGGGCCATCACTAGCTCGCAGCTTTCACCCTGTTCAAGTTCAACGTTCAAGTTCATGATCCGTGCATGTGTGTGTCTGTGTCTGAGTGTGGGTGTCTCTCTTTCTCGCTCTGGTTACGGCAGATCCTGAAAGCACAAAGAAACACATACGTAGGCTGGCGATGATAAAACACAGGTGAGAATCATCATGCGATACCTGCCGGTTCAAAACTCTCCATCCACAGCTGACGCTCGACCACGCCCATGCTGCCACAAAGTACTGTTTTGTTTACTACTGATGCTGTGCACAGCCATGTTGATTTGACATCACTTCTGAACTCAGAGGAACTTGGAGTTAAGAAAACCATCCCAAATTCCTGAGTAGGAATTCCGATTTGAGGGGGTGTTTTTCCTGGTCGGAGGTCAGGAATTACAACCTAAATATAAAACCATATTCTGCATATAATGCTATTTCCTGAACTTGTAGGACACATTATGTGATATCACCACAAAATGATATTCATCATGAAATTAGAGTTAGATTAATATTATGTAGAACGTGATAAAAAAAAAAAATTGTTTAAGCCAAGCCTTGTTTGTGTTTACATGGGCGTCCTGTCAGTCTTATTATAGAAACGCCCCCAATGCCCCTATAATGCCCCCAGTACCATAAAACCAGAGAAAATTTACTGTTGTTAACAGCTTGTGAAATTGTTAGTATAATGCTAGCTAGGTTTTTATCTACTTGTGAAGTAGGGGTGTAACAATTTGTTTCTCAGAATATTTTGAAAAATTAAGTAAAATTATGATTGAAAAGACTTTTTTGTTTCTGTGTAATAAACAATGAAAAACTGTGTGCATTTTTGTCTGTATAAAACTAAAATCTAAATTGCTACAAACAAAATGTACTACAGGTTCACCATATCTTAAAAATAAATAAATTTATAAATTGTTCTAAAATTTTGATGGAATAAATCAAAATTTGATTGAACAAACAAAGTGTCTGACACAACGGTAACATAATGAGCTCTGTAGCAGCGTCTGAGTCTGAGTAACTGGAAATTGAGGTCTGTAGTCGGATTTTTTTTTTAAATCTGCTCGACTTCCGCAACCTTGTTCTTGGGCACTGTAGACCACGGCAGCGCAGGGCTGGTGTTGCGTGGAAGCTACTGAAGAGCTATTTTTCAACTGTTATCACATGGTTTTGCAGCCATATAACAGATAATGTGTGCTGGTTGTCGTGATACAGAGCTATCGGCCAGCATGTGCTCTATTTGTTTTGTAGGTTGGATAGATTGGGACCTCTGGTGTTCAAACAATGCAATTGCATTAGATGTGTAATTAATAGGATGATGCTGTACATGATGTGAATTGCACTTTCCTACTTTCCTACTTTCCAAAAGCCACCAGTTACAGCAAAATTAACCAGCTAAAAAAAAATAAACGGTATTAACACCCAAAACTTAAACAGAGTTCTTTACCAACATAAATACATTCAATGGCTGCCGCCGGAATCGATAGGTGCACCTTTTTTGTCATTGCAGATTCAAGAGAACATTTCTTACAAACCGGCATAACGCAACAAAAAAAGAAGAAACAAAGAGGGCTTACTACAACTTCACATGAACTGAATTCACAAAAAATAAATAAATAAATAAATAAATAAATAAACAAAACACAGCAGCTCGCTCACTCAGAGCAATATATGTTAGTGAGGGTGAGCGCGTAAATGACTGCATGTGCCAAGGGAGTGTGTGTGACTCTGTGGTGGTCAGCAGTAGAAATACTTGGACCGGACAGCACTCCAGCGTGGAGACCAGAAACACTTCTGTAGGTGGTGGCTGAAAGTACAGAGCACAAGACCTTTACTCGCTCTGGTGTCCGCACCAGCCCGAGCACAGCGTGGGTCTACTGATGAAGCTGCGTCTGTTCCTTATCCCAAGTCACCTGCTTCCTCTCTCTTCATGTTTCCTTTTTTCCAGTTCTGCCGCCTGCTTTGCTTCACCCCTTTGCACTTTGCTTAACCTTATTTCTTTTTTTTTCTGCTCGGCTTCTCACTTTCTTTTCCTTCTCTTGCTTTTCTTTTCTCTTTTTCTTTACTTGGCCTTGTCAAACCCCTATTGTGAAGCAATATTATCTTTTATGTGTTCAACAAATGTACCAACAAAGGTACTTCTAAATAACAAAGAGAGATAATGCTCTTAATAAATAAACAGCCTACCTCATCACTTGAAAGTGATGCCATGACAGTCCTTGCTAATGCCAACAGAGATCCTGGAGGCAGAGCTATGTTTACATGGGTAGGAACTGGAGACGGGCTCAAGGAGTAAATTTTGCCTACTTAACCACTAGAGTCGTAACGATTAATTTATTACTGAACATGGAAATGACAGTGAAAATCAACTCGCATTGCACACATGCCTAAATGTCTTGTGATGGCATGTAGTACTAGCAGAAGAGTGTAATAGCTTTGACATACACTATACTATATTTTCTACACATAACTGTGTTTTCAAAACCATAATTAGATATCCACTCTCTTAATCTAGGTGTCTACATCTGTGCCCTCTCTGTACACTCTAAGTACCTGTGCCCAATGCTACTCGAAATAGTCACAAAATTTTAAGTCAATATTAAAGCTCTATTTCTAGAAGGATGTGTGATTTGTTGTATGATACTGGACTTTAATAAATGATCATATATATTTCAGAATGAAAAAGAAAACATTAATTCATGATTGCGGTCAATCATTGTTTTCTTTTGCTAGTGTTAATGATGATACATAGTTCTCATGATGTGTTTTCAGATAGGTTTTCCTTAGCAGCAGGTTTTGTCTCAAAGGTTTTAATGTCCTTAATATACAGTGTTGATCTTATATGAAATATCAGAGAGAACAAGACAATATCTACAGCAGTGATCTCTCTCTATGTCTTTTATGTGAATGTCAGTATAGCAGTGTTTAGGAGACACTTTACATGCTGGTGATTAGAATGTGTGGCACAACATTCTTGTCATGTGAGATGAACAACAGAAGCACTCGGTGTGATTTAATAGACTATTCTTGTTGAACTCTAAATTAAATTGCTTTAATGGGATATGGAGATGAGGAGCTGCTTTTCTAACTTTGGAAGGGTTAAATCAGTTTAACATTATTTCAGAATTTTCAGAAATTTTTTTTGGTGAGGGGTGAAGGCCTGTGAGTATACAAATGATGTTTTTTGTAAGTAATAATTGGGATAGAGTCTGTTTTTTTTTTTTGTTGTTGTTTTTTTTGTCTCCCAGAATATATCTGGAAGAACCACACACACATTACTGTGAAATAAGCTGTAATCTGCTTATAAATTTCAAATAGTATTTCACAATTGATGATTAGGTGACAAGTGCTTCATTAGTTAAATGTGTGTGAAATCATATTGATATGTAACAGGGAGGATACAGGGAGGTGACTATTCATAGGTTTGGATTTTGATTATTAACTATCAGCTGGAAGAACGCTATAAAAGAAAAAGTTATTATGGATCTGTTGTTTTATGCAGTATATGTGGACAGATCCCAGCTCAGCCCTGATCTGAGTTAATGAGACATCCAGGAGACCACTTGCTTTTTAACTATTGGTTATGGTGGGGGAAAATGGTGAGAAGGAAGAAGTGGATACAAGTTAAGCCAACATGGAAGGTGGAAGAAGATTGTTTGTTGAAGAGTGATTGTTGAACTATCTCTGATTTCTCTCCTTACAATGAATCAAAGATTAGATAGATAGATAGATAGATAGATAGATCACTTTATTCATCCCAGAGGGAAATTCACCTATTACAGCAGTAATTTGACATCATCAATAAAAAACTAAGAAAATATAAATATATATATATATATATATATATATATATATATATATATATATATATATATATATATATATATATATATAAAGAATACAGTGTAAGTGTGTGATGTGGTAGCGCAGTGCAAAATAGTGTCCCAGCAGAGTGACGAGCTTTTGTACAGTGTGATTGCTGTTGGTACAAACGACCTCCTGTACCACTCCTTTCTGAATGAGTCTTCTACTAAAGGAGCTCTGCTGTTTAACCAGTAGGTCATGGAGAGGATGTGTTTATTGTCCAGAATGACTGTTACCTTATTGAGTGTCCTCTTTTCCACCACCTCAAAACTCTCCAGAGAGCAGCCCAAGACCAGCCTAGCTTTCTTGAGTAGTTTGTTGAGTTTTTTTTTTATTTTATTTTTTTTAAATCTCCAGCTCTGATGCCACCTCCCCAGCATACTGCTGCAAAGAAGACTGCACTGGCTACCACAGACTGGTAGAAGATCTCTAACATCTTGCTGCAAGATGTTAAGATATTAAAGGACCTAAGCTTCCTCAGAAAGTAGAGTCTGCTCATCCCTTTCCTGTACACAGCCTCTGAGTTGACCTTCCAGTTCAGCTTGTTGTCAAGATGGATACCAAGGTATCTGTAGGTGTCAACCAGCTCAACGTCCATGTTAGTAATGGGGGTGGGTGTGGTCCTCTTCCTCCGGTAGTCCACCACCATCTCCTTGGTCTTGGCCACACTGAGGAGCAGATGGTTCTTCCTGCACTACTCCAAAAAGTTGTTGACCATTTCCCTGTGGAGTACAGGGAAATGGTCTTGTCCATCCCTGATGCATCTGACCACCACAGAGTTGCCAGAAAATTTCTGAAGGTGGCAGAGATCCAACCTATACTGAAAGTCTGTGGTGTACAGGGCGAAGTGGAAGGGGGAGAGCATGCTTCCCTGTGGTGCTCCAGTGCTGCTAAGCAGGCGCTAAGACAGGCAGGTTCCCAGCTGCACAAACTGGGGTCTGTCCGACAGGTACTCAGTGACCCAGGAGATCATGGATGTGTCCACCTGCATTCTTCTCATATTCTCTCTCAGCAGGAGAGGTTAGATGGTGAAATCAAGGAAAGTGATTCTCACAATTGTGCTGTTTTAGTCCAGATGGGAGAGGGCCTTTCGCAGTAGATATATGACATTATCCATGCCTACCTGTGCCTGGTAGGCAAACTGCAGGGGATCCAGAAAAGGGTTGACTTGAGGTCTGATATGGAACAGCACTAGTCTCTCCAGGACCTTCAGGACATGTGATGTGAGGGCTGGTGGTCTATAATCTTTCAGGGAGGAGGGAGTTGTCTTCTTCGGAACAGAAACAAGGCAGTATGTTTTCTACAGCAACATCTGCTGTTGAAGGCTAAGGTTGAAAAGGTGCTGGAAGATCTCACACAGCTGGTTAGTGCAAACCTTCAGTACCCTGATAGGTGGGGGTGCGGGGGGGGGGGGCTGTTGGGGGTAAATGGGGAAGGTAGATGTGCAAGTCCTCTGAAGAAGGCTGTGGGATGAGGGGGTGAATGGTTGGGAGATGAGCAGGGGAGAATTGGTGTTGATGACGGGGTGGGAAAAGATGTTTGATCTTGGGGGAGTTGGGGAAGAGTGGTGGTGATGGAATGGAGGAGATCTGGGGAGGGCGTCATGCTGAACCTATTGAAGAACAAAAGAACAAATTCAGCTCGTTAGCTCTTTCTAGACTGTCCCCCACAGGTTAAGTTTTGCTTTGAAGCTGGTGAGCTGCTTCATGCCAGCCCACACCTACTTTGCATTGTTCTGCTGAAGCCTGCCCTCCAGCTTCCTTCTGTAGGCTTCTTTGTTCTCCCTCAGTCTCACCTTCAAATCCTTCTGCACCCTCCTTGTCTGTTCCTTGTCCTTCTGCCTGAAAGCCTACTTCTTTTTATTCAGAAGTTCCTTCAGGTCCTTTGAGATCCAGGGTTTGTTATTAGGAAAACAACGCAACCTCCTGACTGGAACTGTAGTGTCAGAAATAGATGTAGTTTGTTGTGCAGTCTCTCATGTTATTAATGTCTTCCCCAGCTGGTTCACATAACACTTTGCAGTCTGTGGTCTCAAAGCAGATCTGCAGAACCTTCTCTGCCTCTTGTGACCATCTACTTATGGTTGTCTTTGTCAGAGACTGCCTTAGAACAATATGCTGGTATGTGGGTGTCAGCAGAACCAGGTTGTGGTCAGACCTTCCCAGTGGGGGCAGAGCAGATGAAGTACATGCAGTAGATGCTGAGTTTGGAGTCTTGCCATTGCTAAGTGCATGATGTCACATTCTGCTTCTGCATCAGTTGCTGATGGGATGTAAACAGTAACCACAAAGTTTGATTCAGATTAGTTCAGCAGCATTGTGTGGAGTGATGAATCACGATTTGAGTTGCATGCTGACGCTCTAGAGAGGTGTCTTCGAGGATCTGGTGAGAAATACAGTAGTGAATGCATCACTGCCACAGTGAAGCATGGAGGCAGAGGTGTCATAGTGTGGGGAGCCTTTTCAGCTGCTGGTACTGGTGAGCTGCTTCACTGTGAAAAGTCAATTAATGCTTTCGAATACAGGAGAATATTGCAGAAACACTTGCTTCCCACAATAGAAAAGTTGTTTTCTGAAGAGGAATGACCAGACATTATTTGGGCTCCTGCCCACACTGCAAAGACCACCGAAAAGTGGCTTGAGAACAAGCCCATCAGGCTCAAGTTTTGGCCAGGTCAAAGTCCAGATTTGAACTCTATAGAGAATATTTAGTGTCACATTAAACACAAACTAACTGGGAAGCATTTTCAACTACTCATTAACTGTTTGAAGCCATCAGCATTGAATGGAACAACATTGACTCTTTTTTCTGTAAAAAGCTGTCTGCAAGTTTTCCCACAAGGCTTAAACATTTAAAGAGATCAAAGGGAAAAGCTACCCCATATTAAGTTACTTCATCTATTTGTATAATTCTTGGTAATTTCCTGACCAATGATTTGTTGTTAAGACCATTAAAAGCTTAATATTTTTCCATTTTGGGCTTGGCCTAATTTTTTTATTTTTTTTTTGCCTAGTAGTTTAAACTTTAATTTTCTTAATTTAAATCTCCCTTCATGTTTTGTGAGCAAAGATGCTGATGGCTTCGTCTGTTTGGCAAGCACAGGCACGGGAAGCAAAGATGCATTAGAAAAAGATTTGTTTTGTTGCTCTGCTCTGAAGTCAGACAACAGGCTACTAAGGTTCATACAAGACAAAAAAATAGGTTAAAGGAAACAGTTAATATGAGATACAACACCATGTATTTTTGTCGATCTTAAAGCTGCAGACACCATGTTTTCCCATAGATATTTTAAAATGTCAAACTTCATAGGCATCTTTATAGTTGGAATCTATCAGCAAGTCCCGATACTATCGTCATTCATCCCAAGACTACTCTGTGCCCAGGCTTCCCAAAACCTGCAGCCCAATCATTTTTGACAGGACCAGTCTTTCTTACTGTTTCAATGCCAGCTGTTCATTGAATTGGGTCAGATTCGATTCCTGTGATGCAGATGCTTTATCATTCTTATTTTACACTCCCAGTCTAAAAGTACAAAAAGAATTCTAAATTATGTGTGCTAGTTGAGCTTCCATGTGGAGAAACAGTAGTGGCTCCACATACCTGAATGGAACACAAAATGGAGTGTATATATCTAACGTGTTAAACTGTGTTAATTTTTTTCCTGGTTGCATGTGTTCACAAAGATTGTACATGTAACTATAACAGTTTTTGGTGTTCTCTGAGGAGCAGTGTAAGGATGGTGAGATAAACCTTGCTATAAAAGGGTTGCAGTTATGCTAGATTTGATTTATCGTCACAAATAGCCCCTCAAAGCAATCAGTGTAGATGCAGCTCATCCATGATTTAAAACATGAAAGCTGACACTAAATTCAATGTCTCTTTATTTAGCTCAGGCCACACCTCTTGCATATTTCATACTCTCTGAGCCTCTAATGGACATGCATTTGTGTGTTCTTTCATATGTATTCCAGTGTTTCCCACAGATCAAATATACCAGGTGGAGGGCAAGAGTGGATGGGTGTTACAATATATTTTATTTATATACTCACCAGCCACCTTAATAGGAATACCTGTAGACTTGCTCCTTCATGTAATTATCCAAATAGCCAATCATGTGGCAATAGTGCCACACATAAAATCATGCAGAAACAGGTCAAGTGCTTCAGTTTATGCTCACAACAAACATCAGAATGAGGAAAAATGTCTCAGTGACTTTTTGAAATTAGTATGGTTGTTGGTGCTAGATGGGCTGGTTTGAGTATTTCAGAAACAGTACAATTTCACTGAACCACAAGGAGACCCATTTACAACTGTACTAGCAATGCACAGTTGTTACTGGTCAAAGCACATCTTATGGGTCAAATGTTACACCATTCAAAAAAATTCCATTTACATCAGGAAAATCAAATCAAACTGTCATATATTCAGTACTCAATGTAATATACTGTAGAAGCTATCTTGGAAAATATTTCAAAAGATCATTGCATGACTATAATGTGGAGAAGTGCATGGCTATAACGCGAAGAAGTGCACGCAGAACATTTAAAGATGTATTGTAATTGATTGATGGTGCTGAGCTTATAAATCCTTTTTTGTTTTGTTTAGTTTTCATTTTTATGCATCCATCATTAAGTGGTGTAGGCATTATGTTTTCAGGTTGTCTGTGCATCCGTGATATCTCAAGAACAAGTGGTTGAATGTTTGTAGGATTTCTATCTAAGTATTGTCATTGAAACCAGCTGATGAACCGATGAGATTTTGCAAATGATACAAACAAGATCACAGCTCAGTCAAATGAAATAGTTTTTTTTTTTTTTTTTCTTCAGTAGGAAGCTTCAAAATATATTTTAAGGGTATTTCAGTATAAATTGTAATGTTGCAGCATACAAAGACATTCTGGACATTTGTGTGATTCCATCTTTGTGGCAACAGTTCGAGGAAGGTCCACATATGTGTGATAGTCATGTATCAACAAATATGGTTGTACAGTTACTATGGTTTAACCATAATTCAATGATGTAAAAAAGGATAATGCATAAATTTGCAGTCCATCTTTATGAGCATGCATGTTAGTGTGTGCTTCTTTTCTCTCTCATTTCCGCCATCTTTTGCTACTCTTAACAGTCTGAGAGCTACTCTTAAGCAAGATGCTGTTTTTTCCCCATGATTTCTCACAATCTTGCAAAAAGAAGCAGCAAGGATGTCTACCACAGTACACTCACCAAACACTTTATTAGGAACACTATATTAATACTGGGTAGGGCCTCCCTTTGCCCTCAGAACAGCCTCAAATCTTCATAACATGGATTCCACAACATGTTTGAAACAGTCCTTTGAGATTCTGGTCCATGTTGACATGATTGCATCAAACAATTCCTGCAGATTTTTCAGGTGCACTTTAATGCTCTATTGAATTCAGATCGTGTGACTGGAAGGCCACTGAAGAACATTGAACTCATTGTCATGTTCATGAAACCAGGTTCAGACAACCTTTGCTTTGTGACATGGTGCATTATCATGCCGGAAATATTCAATTCAATTCAATTCAATTCAATTTTATTTGTATAGCGCTTTTAACAATGAACATTGTCTCAAAGCAGCTTTACAGAACATAAGAAACAAAAAGCATGCAAACAGAAACAAAAACTTGCAAACAGTCCTAGATGTTAGACAAAATTATCCCTAGTGAGCAAGCCTGAGGCGACTGTGGCGACTGTGGCAAGGAAAAACTCCCTTAGATGATATGAGGAAGAAACCTTGAGAGGAACCAGACTCAAAAGGGAACCCATCCTCATTTGGGTGACACTGGAGAGTGTGATATGAACAATGTCCTTTCTGTATTTATTTATAGTCATGTAGGTTGTTGTCTTCCTCAAAGTCCTCAAAGTCCACACAGGGTTGGCAGCGTTGCTTTGAACACCCAAATCCTCACGAGGCAGAAACCAGCTGGAGCAGGTCCATCTCTGGATGCCTCAGGATCCTCATAGGGTTGGCCTCGTCTACTGGAGCTGGCACAATCTCTGTGTGCCTCGGGATGGGTAGAAGAAGGGAAACAAGTGAAAAGGAATTAGCGTAGCTGCTGTTCATAATATTAGTAAGCCCTAAATCATAATTTGCAATTAATCAGATGTACTGAAGTACAAGGTTATGGTATGTATTAAGTGTATGCCTAGCTAAAGATATATGTCTTTAATCTACGTTTGAACTGGGAGACTGTGTCTGAGCCCCGAACACTTTCAGGAAGGCTATTCCAAAGTTTAGGAGCTAAATACGAAAACGCTCTACCTCCTTTTGTAGACTTTGATATTCTGGGAACTACCAGAAGTCCGGAGTTTTGAGATCTTAAGGAGCATGGTGGATTGTGACGTGTTAGAAGACTGGCTAGATACGTGGGAGCTAAACCATTTAGAGCCTTGTACGTAACTAGTGCTAGTTTATAATCAATTCTAAACTTAACAGGTAGCCAGTGCAGGGATGATAATATTGGGGTTATGTGATCATCTTTTCTTGACCTAGTAAGAACTCTGGTGGCTGCATTCTGGACTAACTGTAGCTTGTTTATTGAAGATGCAGGACAACCACCTAGAAATGCATTACAATAGTCCAGTCTGGAGGTCATGAATGCATGAACTAGCTTTTCTGCATCAGATACAGATAAAATGTTCCTAAGCTTGGCAATGTTTCTAAGGTGGAAGAAGGCTGTTTCAGTAATATTGGAAATATGATTTTCAAAAGACAAGCTGCTGTCTAATATTACGCCCAGGTCTTTCACTGTCGAGCTAGTAGTAATAGTACATCCTTCTAAATGCAAGTTGAATTGAGAGAGCTTTTGTGTACTGGTTTTTGGACCAATAAGTAATATTTCTGTCTTATCAGGATTTAGTAATAGAAAATGATCAGTCATCCAATCTTTTATATCTTTAACACACTCAGTTAATCTAGACAATTTATTTATTTCATCTGGTTTTGATGAGATGTATAACTGGATATCGTCAGCATAACAATGGAAACTAATCCCATGTCTTCTAATGATGTTACCCAAGGGAAGCATGTAAATTGAGAACAGCAGAGGTCCTAAAACTGATCCTTGTGGAACCCCATTTCACTGGCATTACACTGGATAGTTCTCCATTTAAATCTACAAAATGGTATCGATCAGACAGGTAGGATCTAAACCATTTTAATGCCTGTCCCTGAATACCTATGTGATTTTGTAAGCGATCTACGAGAATGTTATGATCTATAGTGTCGATTGCAGCACTAAGATCAAGTAAGACTAATATTGAGATGCAGCCTTGGTCCGAAGCTAAAAACAAGTCATTTGTGATTTTTACTAGCGTAGTTTCTGTGCTATGATGGGGCCTGAAACCTGACTGAAATTCTTCAAGGATATTGTTTTCCTGTAAGAAGCAGCATAATTGATGTGATGTGACACAATTGTTCAGAGTGGTTATCTGAGTTACTGTAGCCTTTCTGTCAGATCGAACTAGTCTGGCAATTCTCCATTTAACCTCTCTCATCAACAAGGTGTTTCCTTCTGAACTGTATCTGGAACAATAACAGAATGTTCTTGAGAAAAATGTGAGTTCATCTGTCCAGCATCCTAAGCTGGGCTGAAATTGCATCATGCAACAGAACAATGATCCCAATCACACCAGTACATCAACAATCTAAATGGCTAAAGAAGAAAAAATCAAGGTGTTGGAATGGCCAAATCAAAGTCCAGACCTCAACCCCAGCCCCAATACAATGACATTTGGGTTTGAGATCAAAGGTGAATATGAGATGATAGATCAGAATTTCAGCCTCCATTTCCTGATATTTACATATGGATGTGTTAAACAACTTAAAACATGGCACCTTTGATGGCAGACGACCCAATTTTTAGGTGAGCAAAAGTATAGGAACAGGTAGTCTTAAGGTAAATTAAAGTAAACAACACTTAATATTTGGTTGTATATCCCTTGTTTGCAATAACTGTATCAAGCTGGCGACCCACTGACATCACCAAACTGTTTCTAATGAAGTCCTTTGTTGTGTTCACAGTGTGTTTTAGGTAGTTGTCTTGCTGCATGATGAAGTTTTTCCCAATTAGTGTGGATGCATTTCTCTGTAAATTGGCAGACAGGATGTTTCTGTAGACTTCTGAATTCATTCTGCTGCATGACAGTACCTCCACCATGCATGACCGTTGAACTTGTATGTTATGGATCAGGAGCAGATCCTTTCATTCTCCATACTTTTGCCTTTCCATCACTTTGGTAGAGGTTAGTCTTGGTTCCAGAATTTTTGTGGAACATCTCTGTTTTTCTTTTTGAATTCCAATGTGGCTTTCTGATCCGTACTGCTGATGAGTGGTTGGCATCTTCTTGTATGGCCTCTATGTTTCTGCTCTCGAAATCATCTTCGAACAGTGGATTGTGATACCTTCACCCCTGCCCTGTGGAGGTTGTTGTTGTCACTGACTGTTGTTTTTGGGTTTTTCTTCACAGAGCTCCCAATGTCTGTCATCAACTGTTGTTTTCCTTGGCTGACCTGTTCCATGTCTGGTTGTTAGTACACCAGTGGTTTCTTTCTTTTTCAGGACATTCCAAATTCTTGTATTGGCTATGCCCTTTGCTTGTGCAATGGCTCTGATTGATTTTCTCTCTTTTTTGAGCTTCAAAATGGCTTGCTTTTCTCACACAGACAACTGTCTGGTCTTCATGTTGGTTTATTCAATTCAATTTTATTTGTATAGCACTTTTAATAATGGACATTGTCACAAAGCAGTTTTACAGAAATATATAACTTCAGGATATAAATTTTAAATTTATAAATTCATCCCTAATGAGCAAGCCAGGGGTGACGGTGCCAAGCAAAAATTCCCTGAGACGATATGAGTAAGAAACATTGAAAGGAACCAGTCTCAAAAGGGAACCCATCCTCATCTGAGTGACAACGGATAGAGCAACTATAAATAATTCCCTTCTATAACTGTGTACTACATGGTCAAAAAGTGCAGTTGTGTAACCAGGAAATTCATTATAGTTTTCACACAAAGTCTAGATCTGCTCCTTTACGTAAGAAAAAACTATTCGCAAAAGGCTTGACTAAACAAATATGTTTTCAGCCTAGACTTAAACACTGAGACTGTGTCTGAATCCTGAACGCTAATTGGAAGGCTGTTCCGTGGCTTTGTAAGAGAAAGCTCTGCCCCCTGCTGTAGCCTTCACTATTCGAGGTACCAACAAATAGGCTGCAACTTTTGAGTGATGTAGGCGTAGATCATAAAGGACCAGAAGTTCGCTCAGGTACTGCGGCACAAGACCATTCAGTGCTTTATAGGTAAATAGTAGTATTTTATAAGCAGTGCGAAATTTGATTGGGAGCCAATGCAGTGTGGATAAGATAGGGGTGATGTGGTCATATCTTCTGGTTCTAGTAAGGACTCTCACTGCTGCATTCTGTACTAAATGGAGGTTGTTTATGCACCTACTGGAACATCCAGACAGTAAGGCATTAGAGTAATCCAACCTAGAGGTAACAAAAGCATGAACTAATTTTTATGCATCATGTAGTGACACTATATTTCTTATCTTGGCAATATTTCTGAGATTAAAGAAAGCTATCCTAGTAATATTATCTACATGAGCTTCAAATGAAAGACTGGAGTCAATAATCACATGAAGGTTTTTTTTTTTTTTTTTACTGTTGTATGTGACGAAACTGAAAGACCATCCAGAGATACAGAAAGCTTACTTCTAGCTGCTTATGGTCCTAGTAGAAGTACTTCTGTCTTGTCATAAGTAAGTAGAAGGAAGTTACTAAGCATCCAGTGTCTAATGTTCTTTACACATTCCTCAACTTTATTAACCTGATGTCTCTCACCTGGCTTTGCTGAAACAAAAAACTGTGTGTCATCAGCATAAGAATGGAAGTTATTATTATGTTTACGAATGATTTTAGTATTATATAGTAGTATTATAGTAGTATGTATAAAGAAAAATGCAGTGGGCCTAAAACAGAACCTTGCAGAACACTGAACTTTACCTTAGTATGGGCCATTCCATTAACTCCAGCAACATTTTCTAGTCTATCAAGGATAGACTAAGGATAGAATAGTATGATCACTGGTGTCAAAAGCTGCATTAAGTTCAGGGAACACAAGCAGGTAGACAGAACCCTGATCAGAGGCCAGTAGTAGGTCAGCTTTCTCTGTGCTATGATGAGGCCTTTATCCTTTTTAACAACAAATACAGTCTTCAGAGGCAAAACCCAGGGCTCAAACCAAGAGTAGACATTCAGAGCTATTAACTGTTTAAACGGTCAATCTAGCAGGGCAACAAGAAACAACTGTCAGACATGTGTCACATGTTCCAGTATTTTTGATCACTTGAAAAAATGGGTTGGTTCAAACAAAAGGTGCCATGTTCTAAGTCGTTTAACACATCTGGACGTAAATATCAGGAAATTAAAGCTCTTTCTAACTCACCTGTCAGTTGGACTCCTGTGGCAGGTTGCCCCAGCTGGACGTAAAAAAGTTGGGTATAAGCCCTACAATGGGCTTAGCTATGTCCAGCTTTGTGTTAAATATTTACACCTGTTTCACCATCAAAAACTATAGCTAGGCACAGCTACTCCCAGCGTAGACAATGCGCATCCGTTAAGTTGCGTGACTGCATTAAGTGGACTATTCCAAATGATTGAATGGTGGAGCACATGGCAGGACTGGGACAAAAATTCAGGCTGGGAGTCTCACACCCACCCAGGCCACCCAAAAACCAATTTATTAGGAAGTCCTGTACATCTGCTTATTCATGTAAATGTTTAATCAGCCTTTCAGGAGGCAGCAGCTCAGTGAATAAAATCATGAAGTACCATGAAGCACAGTCAGTTGCTTCAGGTAATATTAACTGGGGTATGACCACACTTTATAGTTGTGAACAGTTGTGAGCAGAAATGCATCCTTGAATGCACAGTTTTACCTGGTTATAGAATGGGGTTCCTAATAATTTGGTTGGTGAGTGTATCTCAGAGTAAAAGCATGAGTTGCATTACGTTTAACAGCAATAAAACAAATGTTGTGAAAGTGATACCTTCAGTTCCACAAATGGGTGGGCATATTAAAAGTAATTTTCTAAAAGACCCATACATGTAGCTACAATGCTAAATCGAATCATGCCATTTCTTTAGTGCACGATCACTATATTAATATTGAAATATTGAAACTGGCCTTTGTGACAAATAGCTTTAATAAATAAATAAATTAATTAATTGGCTTAGAGGTTAGCACGTTTGCACCTCCAGGGTTGGGGGTTCGAATCTCACCTCTGCCCTTTGTGCGTGGAGTTCGCATGTTCTCCCCGTGCTTCAGGGGTTTCCTCCAGGTACTACAGTTTTCTCCACCAGTCCAAAGACATGCATTGTAGGCTGATTGGCATTTCCAAATTGTCCGTAGTATGTGAGAGTGTGATTGTGCCCTGCGATGGCCAGCCCCCTGTCCAGGGTGTTCCCCGCTTCGTGCCCTGCTCCCTGCGACCGTGTGTAGGAGAAGTGGTACAGAAAATGGATGGATGGATGGATTTATTTATTTGTTTGTATGTTTGTTTATTTGTACTGTTTCTGTTCTTGGCTGTTTGTTTAGGCCTACCTATTGTCACAGCTGGCTAACTGCTAACTAGCTAGCTAGTCACTGACCATCAATGTTGGCTACTACTTTCGGTTTCCATGAATTTACTGTTGCTAGGTAAAAAGCCCTAGTCTATATGTGGACTTGACAGTGCTTAAAGCTTATGAAAAGGCTTCATTTTTATAGTGACGTTTCTTAGAAGCTTCACTGAGAAATATCAATTGACTTTCAGAACAAATTATAACAAAGATTTGTTCACCTGTATAGTCTAATAGCAGTACTGTGATATAGATAGTTAGATGTGCTTGGAAATCAAACCTGCCTTACACTTGAAGTTACTTCATAAATAAAATAAATAATATTTTACTGCATTTGCAGTATCCTCTTGGAGGGCTTTTTTTCGTGCCCTTTCCCTTTACCTGGCTGCTTCTTGTCCATTTTTCAGTGCATCTACATTGCTTTCTGTTTCGCGTTTCTTTTATTTACAGAAGCTAGACAGAGCTGAGGCGAATGATGGCTAATAACATTGCAAGGCTGCTGGGTTCATCCCCACAGGAATACATTGCATTTGACTATATGGACCATGCATAATTTCTAGGAACTGCAGGATTTGCCAGTCACTTTGCTGCATGGCCACAGGGATTCACATGCTTGAACTCTGAAACATTAGAAATGTTTAACATTTCAAATTAAGGCAAAACAACAGTAAATTAATGGACTTAATTTTGTCATTAGCAATTTTGCAGCAGTAAAGTTGGTGATAAAAGAGAATTTTAGTAGGCAGCTGTGAGCTTTAAGATTATCACTTTTCATCTTTTTATATAAAGAAATTTAAAGAAACGTGGCTTCTGCTCAAGAATGCACAGATGTTTGCATTAATTGCAGACAAATTAGTTTATCGTTGTCTCTACTAGTCCACGTAAGTGTCCATTATGCTGCTAAAATGTCCATGAATTCTCTATAATCAGCATGCTGTCATTGTTCATGAAAATACAGACCAAATGTTAATTATTGTGCCATTTCTTTATTCCAAAACCAAATAGTGTACTATAACATGCCCATATTTTTGAAATTATATTGAGATATTATAATGAGATTATCTTTTGATATTTTGATATTTTTTGATATTATAATGAGATTATCTTTTATTGTACACTTTATGGCCAAACGTTTGTGAACACATGACCATCACACCCATATGTGCTTTTTGAACATCCCATTTCAGATTTATCCACCCCCACCCTTTTTTTTTATTATCATAACCTCCACTAGATTTTGGTACATGGTTTGCTGGCATTTGCCGATTCAGCCACAAGAGCATTAGTTAGGTCAGGCACTGACGTCAGGTGAGGAAGCCTGAGGTGCAGTTGGCATTCCAGTTCATCCCAAAGGTGTTTAGTGGGTTCTGTGCATACCACTGGAGTTTTTCCACTCCAGCCTTGGGAAACCATGACTTTATGGACCTTGGTTTGTGCACAGGGGCATTGTCATACTGGAATAGGTTTGAGCTCGACCCCTTTGTTTCATTGACAGAAAACAGTAATACTACAGCATACAGAGACATCCTCTACAATTGTGTGTTTGCAACATTGTGGCAGCAGTTTGGAAAATGGCCACATATGGGTGTGATGGTCAAGTGTCCACAAACATTTGGCCACATAGTGTATGTTTGACTTACCTGACATTAGACAAGTATATAATTAACATCAATTAACTATATATATTAGAGTGGTTTCAAATCTAACACTTTACAAATAACTTTGATGTTAATGAGAATTGGACAGTTTGATCAGCAGAAACTATGATAGGCATTAGACAAGCGATTTGCAAAAGGGCGGGACTAAGGATTGTCAGATCTGCTGTATTCTAGGACTCTTTTTCATGTGTTTCTGTTTTATTTTAATTTTATTTGCCAGTTAATAATCGGCACCTTATGTTATTCAACTTATGTTATTCGATGTTATGCAACACCACTGGGCATTTGAACATATTTGGATGAAAGCACTAACTGTATAAATGTTAGTGTATAAATGAACTGACAAGCACCACTGATTGGCTACTGTCAGAGAGTAAAGCCATTCACCCACCCAGAGAGCAGGCTCTGTGGGCTATGGCACAGTCTCCTGATGTTAATGCGAATAAGTTCCAGCATTGTAATCTGGTGTGTATATCTATCTAATGTGCAGTATTATTCACAGCTTTGGTCTACAGCACATTCAGTCTTGCACAGGTGTATGAAGTTATTAGGAGTCATGAACAACTTGCATTCATAAATACTTAATGAATATGAAAGATTTCTAACAAGATTATTTCTGGGTCTGGTTCACAATTAGTCTGTGCTAAAACAATCAATGTACTCTGTCATTTGTATTGTGGAGAGCAGCTCTGGATTTGAGCCTTTGCTACAGAAAAAGACATCTCTTGGTCTCCATTTATTTATTTTATTCTGTCTTTTGATTCGACTCTGTAAAATTAGACTGTTTTTCAGGCCTGAAGAGCGAATTTGTGAGTGCGTGACTGGTTTTCCTTCTCTTCCTCTCTGTCTGTCTCGCTACTCCTTATTTTCATCTCGGCATGTATTTCCATCTAAACTCTAACCTAAGCTTGAAATTCATTAACAGATTATATAAGGTTTTTATTTAATCTGTATGTATGTATTCTGTATATATGTTCATGTGGTGCTTCCAGAAAGTATTCACCTGCTTGCAACATCAAATTTAAGTATATCAGGATGGGATTTTTTTTCTGCTCCTTTTGAAGTGACTCTGCAGAATCCGGTGTGTTTAAAGGTGGGTGGAAAGAAGAACTCAGAAGACTTTGACAGAGTTTCGGGCTCACTTTATTTTTACAACTAGCACTTTTCAGTGCACTTTCAACACCTAGTGAGAAAAAAATAAATAAATAAAACACTGTCCCAATATTTCAGGGTTTCCGCCTCACTCAAGTTCATCAACATTTTCCAAGCTCACACTCCAACCTCTGTCTGCTCTGTCCCCCTCTCTCTCTGGTTTACGGTGTTCTCTCTAAAAGACAAACAACATCTAAGTAACCAGCCAAGATTACACACTGGTGAGAATCATCATGCATTACCTGCAGGTTCAAGCCTCCTCCTCTCTGTCCGCAGCTGATGCTCGACCACGCCCCAAAGCCACTACCGTCTGTGCCCCTGCCCTGTAGACCACCTCGAACTTGAATTGCAGTGCCAGATACCAACAAGTGATCCATACGTTGGCATCCTTCATGCAGTGGAGCACTGGAGAGGGGGTCATAATTGAAACAGAGGGTAAAGGGGTGCCCCAGTAGGTAGTACTGAAGGGTGAGGACCACCCACTTAATGGCCAGACACTCCTTCTCGATTGTGCTGTACTTAATCTCCCTCACTGAGAGGTTCCCGCTGATGTACAACACAAGATGCTCCCCCCCAACCACCTGGGACAAAATGGCCCCCAGCCCTCTGTCTGACAGTCGGACAGACGGAGCAAGGGAGAGAATAGTCAGGAGAATGCAACAGCAGTCCTTCCACACAAAACCGCTTTTACCTGACAAAAAGCCTGCTTGCACAGCTTCGTCCACTGGACCTGATCTGGCACTCCCGTTTTAGTGAGGTCAGTCAGAAAGTCAAGTCAAGTGGTTTTTATTGTAATTTCTATATAGAGCTAGTGTATATCAGAATGAAATGTCATTTCTCCAGGACCATGGTGCAACACAGAACAGCACACTAGACTACATAAAGTGCACTACACAATAGTGTGAGATGAGTGCAGGATAATAAATAATAAATACACAGAGAAGAACAATAGATTCACAGGACAGTAAATACACAGAACATGGGCTGTAAACTGTAGACTATTTTGTAGTGTAGCAGCAATAAGTATAGCAGCAGTATTGGCAGCAAAAAATGAGTTCCATAATAAAAGTGATTGATGCAGCTCTGCAAGGTGCTGGTATGCAATGTTTTTGAGCCATACTGGGTTAGGTGTTTGACTAGCTCAGGTGAGCGTTGGGAGGCAGCAGAGTGTTGAGTAATATGACTGCATCAGGAAAGAAACTGTTGCAGTGTCTGCTGGTGGCACGGATGGTCCTGTACCTTCTTCCAGATAAACCTACGATAATAGCCAAACAGTCCCAGGAACTGCCTCACCCCCTTTTTGGTCTTGGATCTTGGGCAGCCGCAATCGCTGCGGTCTTATCAGTTTGGAGACACACCTGCTTATGGCCCAAGTGGAAGCCCAGATATAGTACTTCCACCTGTCCAATTGCTCACTTCTTTGGATATTCTGTGAGTCCTGCCTGTTGCAAGGACCTCAGGACAGCTCTCAGATGTTGTAAATGCAGCTGCCAATCATTACTATAAATGGTGATGTTATCTAAATAAGCATCAGCATGGACACTGCACGGGGGCAGAATATTCTGTTGATGAGATGTTGAAACGTTGCTGACAAATTGGAGTAAACTGAACGGAGTGGAAAAGCCCATTTTTTCTCGGGATATTGGAGTCAAGGGAGTCTGCCAATACATAGAGACATATCTGAGACAGCTCAAATCTGTAATTGCGGCAAAAGGACAATGCAAGAAATATCAGCTCTGGGGGTGAATACTTATCATTTGTGTAGATTTTTATTTTTAAATAATTCTGAGGCTATCTAAATAATTTATTTAATTTTTGTTTCTGTAGAGAGTCACTTCAAATAGGGCACAAAAAAATCTAATTGTAATACACTTAAATTTGATGTAGCACAGTAACACTTTCTGGTGGCACTGTATATTTACCTTTGGCCATTTATAGGCCTGCATTCCTGTTCTGTAATTAGGTGGGCTGTGTGGCTGTGAGCACAGAGTGGGTGGTGTCAGTATTGCATGCCATGGCACTTTGTGGTTAAGGCCCAGAGGTGTCACTTCTTTGGCAGGCTCCACACACGTGCATACACACACATGCACACAGAACAAGAGTGCGCATCCATACTACAGAGTGACATCCACTGGTCAGTGCCTTGTTAGGGCCCAAGCACTAAAAGTGCGCACTATAATATTATTATTATTATAATATTATTATTATTATTTGGGCCCAAGCACTGAAAGTGCGCAGGGCCCTATTGTCTTACTAAGGATTATTATTATTGTTATTATTATTATTATTATTATTATTATTATTATTATTATTATTATTACTATTCTTTTCCTAAGGATTATTATATTTTTATTATTAGAGCCCAAGCACTGAAAGTGTGCAGGGCCCTATGGTTTTCCTAATGATTTTATTATTATTATTATTATTATTATTATTATTATTATTATTATTAGGACCCAAGTACTGAAAGTGTGTAGGACCGTATTGTTTTCCTAAGGATTATTATTATTATTATTATTATTATTATTATTATTATTATTACTATTTTTTTCAAGGTTTCAGGGGCTTTTGGGGCCCTTAACATGCTCGAAAACTCATGAAATTTGGCACACACGTCAGAGTTGTCAGCCATTAGGCCCAGGCAAAAGGAAGCACATGGTTGTGGTGGGGTGGCTTAGCAGCGCTGCCTTTTACACAGTACACACATTGTTGTCATCGCCCCGAACAACTTTCGCATTGACAATCATTAGCTCCGCCCAACCGGAAGTCGGCCATTTTGGATTTTGTGAAAATCGCATGTGGTGAACTTTTAAATACTCCTCCTAGGGGAAACACGCTCTGTAGCGCCCCCTTTTGACTAAAGTGGTGGGGTCAGTTTTACCTACAGTCACCAAAACTTGGTACATATATTGTTCTCATCAAGCCGGACAACTTTCAAAATGACAGTCATTAACTCCGCCCAAAAGGAGGTAGGTCATTTTGGATTTAATGTGGATTTTTTTGAAAAGACATCTACTATATAGTTATAATTACACTTAATCTTTGCATAGCTGTTATATTGTGATTCAAATCAAATCAAATCACAAACTAGGAGAAAGGCACATAAACAGAGCTATCTTGCACCCCCTTAAATGCATGTGCCCACTACACGTTACTTCACTACAATTAATTAATGGCTAATAAGGATAACAACATATATCTCACCAAATGCATTATCTCACCAAATATTGGACATGGAGGCTGTTGTAAAGCCTTAGGCCTTAACCTATCACAACAGCGCAAAACAAGTTACTCTGCAGCGCTTGCTTCACTATGCATTGTTTTCATACACCCACCGGGTGGCAATGGCACCGTAGTGCTTGGGCCTGTCATCTCTGCTTGCAGCTATATTTTATTTATTTATTTTTTCAAGGTTTCGCAGGCTTTTGGGGCCCTTGACAAGCTCAACAACTCATGAAATTCGCCACACACATCAGAGTCATCGGCCATTAGACCCGAGCAAAGGGAAGCCCGTGGGCGTGGTGGGGGGCTCTGCAGCGCCCCCTTTTACACCATACATAAACTTGGTTCATATATTATACATACTTGTACGTATATGTACGAAACTCAGTACACACATTGTTCTCATCAACCCAAACAGCTTTCGCACTGACAATCATTAGCTCCATCCAGCAGGAAGTTGGCCATTTTGGAATTTGTGAAAAGTGCACGTGGTGTCACTAACCTTGGTCAACATTATGCCAAGACATTGAGGATGCTAAATTGCGAATGGATTTTTGATATCTCGAACAGTGTGTCCATGGCGAAGGATTAAATTAATGACAAAACACACTAATGCAACTAGCTTATTGTAAGTTTTTTTTCTTCCTATTTTTCCCTAAAATGTTTCTGATTGTTTTTCACTTAATATTTATATGTTGTAGTTTCATATTGAGGGTGGAAAAAGTTCTGGCATGATTTATCTTGGTTTCATTTTACATTACAAAAACCTGCTATTTTAACAGGGGTGTGTAGACTTTTTATATCCACTGTACATTGCTCTTATCTTAACATATGTCACACTACTGTTTACAGTTTGTTTAGTCTTGTGTCTGTTTTTCATGTTTTTCATGTGTTGCACTGGCACACTGTATACAGTGGGGATCGAAAGTTTGGGCACCCCAGGTAAAAATTTGTATTAATGTGCATAAAGAAGCCAAGGAAAGATGGAAAAATCTCCAAAAGGCATCAAATTACAGATTAGACATTCTTATAATATGTCAAAAAAAGTTAGATTTTATTTCCATCATTTACACTTTCAAAATAACAGAAAACAAAAAAATGGCGTCT
>CM040455.1:26253984-26281661 GCA_022758105.1 Pangasianodon gigas
GATGCCATTTTTTTGTTTTCTGTTATTTTGAAAGTGTAAATGATGGAAATAAAATCTAACTTTTTTTGACATATTATAAGAATGTCTAATCTGTAATTTGATGCCTTTTGGAGATTTTTCCATCTTTCCTTGGCTTCTTTATGCACATTAATACAAATTTTTACCTGGGGTGCCCAAACTTTCGATCCCCACTGTACATGTGTATGGGCTGGTTGACAAAATGTGACTTGACTTGAGCAGAGATTGCGCTGTATTTGCCAGCATGCAGGTTTTTACAGATTTTCCTGACATGCTGTTGCAGTTTGTCGTTAAGCCCAACAGTCCCTAATTCTCCATGTCTGTGTTTCCCAGGGGGCCGTTTAGTGTGGTGCGCAGATGCATTAACCGGGACACAGGACAGCAGTTTGCTGTGAAGATTGTGGATGTGGCCAGTTTCACCTCCAGCCCTGGGCTCAGTACAGAAGGTGAGTTTATATAGGAAACACACACATCCTGGGCACTCTGAAACTTGGTTGGATACTGTGAAGACAGAATGATATGAAATAAAGACAGGTTAGATTATACAGTCTTAACGTGCTTTTGCTTTTTTGTTTAATAGATAACAATAATTTTAGTAATTCTCCACCTAAACAACAAAAGTACTATTGTGTAAAGTGTAATGTCAATAGTAAAATACATGCAACTGCTTATTGCATAACTTCAGGAGAAATGTAACATGGTAAAAAGCTATTTATTTTGGGTATTATTAAAAGGACACATCTACAAAAAGACAAAACTACTCTTACAGGTACAATTTATTTTAAACTTTACTCAAATGTAACATAAGTAAAAAAAAAAAACAAGTCATAATTGCCCGATACATTTTAAGACCAATATTGGAACAAGTCATACACAACAGATATACTTCTATTTTAACAAGTGTTTGAATCCACTCCTTTAGATGTGCATAAAATACATGTCCACGTCTTCTGCCGTGCTTGCTTTACATGCCATATCTATCTCTTCTTGATGAGTTCTCGATGCTTCTTGATTGCAAAAATAGATAAAAACACAAAATATCACAGTATCGATAAGATTCAGATCAGACATGCAGCTCATGCCTGTGTGTAAGTATGTGTGCCATGGTATCCTGGGCATTATCCTGCTGGTTTGGCACTTCTCTGGGTTTTGGCCACAGCACACTGCCATCTGTGAGTGTGTGTGCCTGGTGGGCACAGGCCAACACAGAGACGGCAAGAAGGATGAAGCCCAGGCTGTGCTATTCTGAAAGAATATGTGACAAGCCTGAGACAACAGCTTTTAGTCATGAGCTAAAACTGTTCCATTATGAGTAAGTATTATATTGATTGTGGGTATGAGTGTGTACAGTGCAGAGTGTAGTGAGACGACCCTTCGCGTTACATAGTAGGCATAACGATGTTGCATATAACGTTGCATAGCAAGGCATTTAAACTAGATTGCTTGTGTGTCTAAGCAGAGAAAATCTTGACAGTTTTTGCTGACTAAGAGGGAAAAAAGACAATGTTTAGTAGCTGATGATAATAAAAAATGTGCAAAACTTCAGAATGCCAACAATCGCCAATTACAAATTGCAATCACAAAAAAAGTATGTACAGTATGAGCCAGTTGTGCTTCAGTTTCTAGCGAGGGACAGATCAACTTGAAAACTAAGGGCCCGTCCACATGTATACAGATATTTTTGAAAACGTAGGTTTTACACCTTTGTTTTCAAAAGTTTTTGTAAATGTATCTGTCCAAATGGGAAAAAAAACAACAAGGCAAAAGGTTCATTTATTCATTCATGCATTCATCTTCAGTTACTGCTGGTCAAGGTAATGGTTGGCCTGATGATGGCCTGACGATTTAAATCTCAGCTTAAAGCGAATTTTGGCACATTCATTTTCTCATTCCCCACACTCCCGCTGCAGACTCCCACTAAACCGCGCCCCCACCTGCCACAGTTTGGATGGGGCCTAAGACAGATAGCAAGACTCAGCTCACCACCTGCCTGAACAGAAGATAACTGAGATGAGCCTCTGCTTTGGGCAAACTCCTCCCTGCACAAATAACTTTCTGAGCATGGCTTAAGCCTGAAGATAATTCTAATGGTCTGAATATCAATGTACACAATTTTGCTATTAATGCCAATGTGTGCTTAACTCAGTATGGACCTTTGCCATTATCTGTTGGAATTTAAATTTATCATCAGCATCAACTTCATTGAACACTAATATGGATACCTTTGAATATTGCATACATTTTTCTGGATTTTGGCTGCCATCACACTGAAAAAGTATGTTTACATTTGAAAAGAGCTGTGTATAATGTAGAACACAGGTGTCAAAACAAACACCTGTGAGCCAAACACAGCTCAGTGCCTTGTTTCATTTGGTGCGAAAAATAATATTGAAACAGCCCGTAGTACCCACTGTTACCTATCTAGAATTCACAACAGATCTGTAATGTAATTACTGCCTGAGTTCTGTATATGCCACTGTACTGCGCAAATGGGCTCACATCTTGCAGTACTGAAATGCTGTCTGCTTTGCTGTCTGCTCCGTTCAAGTCAGTCTCGAAGAATTTGAGTTTCACACCTCTGATATAGAAGCTGCATTCCAGTCTTATCTGTTTTTGCTGGAACATGTCACATCAAACCAATGAAAATGGGTAAATATCATGAAGTTTCAAGTTCAGGTAGTGTGAGAAATCTGTGTAAGTTCAGTATAGACACTTTCCTATCATCTGTGTTTTGCTGTGGACAAAAAACACCACTCTAGGCTAAATTTATTTTGTGGCCATAGCCTTAAATGGATTGCTTGTCACTGGTATGATGCAACACTAGAATTACATGCTGAGTATATCTGCGTGACTGTGTGTGTGTGTGTGTGTGTGTGTGTGTGTGTGTGCGAAAGATGTATTCAGAACAGCGCATGCTGTGGTTTTCCTGCCATTAAGAAGTGGAATGTTGCTGTTAGGAAGGTCCATGGCTCAGTCATATAAACACCCACAGATTTTTTTTTTAAATAAGGGCATGGAATATTTACACCCCTGGGCAAAAAAATGGGCCAAGACCAAAATGGCGAAATATTAAGTTTTTAATGGTCTTAACAAAAAATTATTGGTCAAGACATTAGCAAGAATTGAACAAATACTGTAGATCTCTCCCTGCTCTATCAGTCGTGTTTCCATTTATGAGCTTGTCATCAAGCCCTTGATTTGCTATATCAGGTGTGGCAGATGACCCAATACTGGGTAGTCTTTTAAGAAAAAAAAAAAAAAAACCACCCCAGAAGATATTTTTGGAAAATTTTGTACACCTAGAAATTTTAGTCTGAATTTTACATCAAACATTTTAATCATTATCATGATTTTACCTTTGTGTACAAGAAGACTATATAAGTGAATTTCCCTGTTTCTAGCTTTTCCACAAACACTTCACTGCAGCAAAAGTAAACGAGCAAATGGTGGCACAGGAGCTCTCAGGAGTGCATTTGTTTAATTCTTGGTAATTTTTGTTGTTAAGACCATTAAAAACTTAATATTTTGCTATTCTGGGCTTGGCCTATTTTTTTTGCCCAGGAGTGTAGACAAATGACTGATCTGTCCTTATATAGTTTTGTCAGGGAAAAAGATTACATTATACATTAAGGGTGAACATGAAAAATGTAAAATGTATTTATGAGTGAGGGGCTCATGCAAAAAATTGAACTCTGCAGCCTTGCAGTCACTTACGGCTCCATCTCCAAGCTAATGATGACATTTTGGAAATTCAGTCGTCCAACACACTAAAGAACTGTGGAATCTCTTTTTGAGGAATCATAGAGGATTTTACAGAATTCTTATATGAATGCCAAATTCAGGCATTTAAAAAAGGCAGGCAGGCAAATCTTGATCAATCAAACAGAATTCGGTTAAAATGAATAAAAATTGTGGCCCTCTAGGATAGCAGTTTGACTCCCCCAGCACAGAGGAATAGAAGTAAGGGAAATGGAAAAAAAGGTGAAGGGAGGGATAAAGTGGAATCGAAGTGGAAACAGAGATTAAGGAAGACCTCATATGATACCTTCTCTCAGTTCTGTTTTCTGTCTCACACTATGGTCTACTGTGCGATGCAGCAGTCTGAGAAAGGGCCAGAACACATCTTTGCCCCCTCTAGTGTCCCTTTAGGAAAGAACAGAGTGACGTCAGCCTGTCTGGCTTTAGCACAATGGAACTGATGAGGTATGTCATACAGGCTGCTACTGTGTGCACACTGAGGAATCCCACTCATCACAACACATTCACACATGTAAAGGCCTTTTTATTGATTATTGATAAACAAGCAGTTACAATGAAGATACAGAAGGTGTGAAATTTGCAAACTATGATCTTTTTTTTTTTTTAATGATATTGATGATAGTATGATATGGTAACTGATGACAGTAATGTGCATCCTGTCTTTTTTTTCCTGTATAGATCTGAAGCGAGAGGCTAGTATCTGTCACATGCTGAAGCATCCTCACATTGTAGAACTCCTGGAAACATACAGCTCAGATGGAATGCTCTATATGGTTTTTGAGTTGTAAGTGTCTGTCTGTCTGTCTGTCTGTCTGTGTCTCTGTCTGTGTCTCTGTCTTGCTCTTGGTAATTGGCATGATGTGTTTAAAATGGATTTTTTCTAACTCTTTATTTCTCTTCTGCTTGTAGTATGGATGGGGCAGATCTTTGTTTTGAGATTGTGAAGAGGGCAGATGCAGGTTTTGTCTATAGTGAGGCTGTGGCCAGGTATGTAGCCATATCCCTCTTGTTTCCTGGCAAATCTCTGTACAGTCTAAAACTCTTTCTCTCTTTATCTTTCTCACCACCCTTAGCCACTACATGCGTCAGATATTAGAAGCACTGCGCTACTGCCATGACAACAATGTTATTCATCGAGATGTCAAGGTACGACTGTTCTCCTTTATTAATCTGTTTGCTGCGCAGTCAGTACTGCAGCCCTTGCATATGTGTTTTTGACATGTGGGTGTCATGCGATGAATTTACCAGAACAAAATTGCCATAACTAAAGAAACACAGTGGGGCATACGGTTATAAGAAAATAATTAATGGATGGTTTGAGTGATGTGGCCCAACATAAAGTTTAGCAATTTGCCAGCAATTAAAGCTTTTTATTACATTTACAGTTATATTTAATGTTGTGGAATGTGTGTGAAATAAGTTGCTTTTGGTTATCACTTATGTTATAAATGCTATAAAATGTTGTTCCCTCACCCATTTATTATTATGCTTTATGCTTGGATTATGTGGAGTGTCCACCATAGTAGTCCTTCTGAAGTGCTCCGCCCACCCCCCACCCCCCTTCACCAAGAGTGAAAGAGTTTTGAAATGGGTCACAGCATAACATCTGTATACGTGAAGGGGCTCTTAACCACGTATGTGCATGTTTTCAGCAGTTATTTAGTTCCTTGAACAACTGCTGATAACACAGTCTAGATATATATGTTTTTGCAATACTGACCATAACCACATCCTTTTGGTGGATATTTTGTGTTATTTTGAGACATCACATCCTGTGTGTGGTAGAATGTGTGTGCATGTGCACCTTTGCACATTGAATGCTTGTGATTCATTTAACAGTACAGTTTTTTGTCATCTGAAATGAAACACACTCTTTTGCTTTAAAGAAGAGCATTCACACATTCTTTAACATGGTCTGCAAGAGTTCTAAAGATCACTACTAGAGTTCCAGCACTCCACTTAAAAAAGAACTATTCATAAACTAGAGAAAAACTTAACTGAAGGTCATGTCAATGTGTTTCTTTTCATTTGTTCCCCCATTTTCTCCCCAATTTGGTCTTGCCAGTTCCCACCCACTAGCTAACTCTCCCCTTTCACACAACAACTGTCAACTGGGGACGGAAGGATGAACATGTGGTTCCTCAGAGACATGCAAAGACAACCATGCTGCTCCTGCTGTGTCATAGGGCAGCGTAACACACTTGGAGGCCTGATCTCCCTAAAATAGGGGAATGTTTTTTTGTTGCACCACTCTGGGGCCCTGTTAATGTTTTACATGGCCACTCAGACAAATTGAAATTGATTCAATTTAAAACATGATGCACTACTGCAGAGCAAAATATTCTGTGTGTGTGTGTGTGTGTGTGTGTGTGTGTGGAGTATGTAGAGTAGAGAAGTACTGTAAAACAGCCAGATAAATCTCCTTCTGATGAGACAGACATCTGTGATTAAAGTGGGATTACTGTCAGAGACTTACCTCAGGGTTAGCACAGATGGGCAGTTGGGCTCCATTAGCACACTGGACACAGACCTGCACCATCTACAGAGTTTGATTAATTTAGTCTCACAAACATGGCTTAATAGTCTTTTGTGTACATCACTGAGTTGTGCAGTTTGGAAGTTTGACGCCACTTGTCCAAGTGACTGCATTTTTACATCCATGTGGCTGTTTAACGGTGTTTCTGTGTAGCTGTGCTTTTGTTTACAGGTTTTTATTATTAAAATCAATGAATTATCATAATTATCATGTTAGTAATTATCATAATTATCAGAATTGATTGTGTATCCTTTAATAATAATATTTTGTGGCAAATTCTTGACTGTATTATCAGATTCTAAAAGAAAGAAAGTTTATCAAAGAAAGCACTGCTACCTTATTTTTCTCTTATGATAATGGATCTGTTGAAATGTCTGAAAGAAATGCTGCTATAATCCATATAATACAGTCCTTTTGACTCGTGAGGATCTTCAAGCTTTGAGACTGACTGAGCACTGATTTCCCACCATAATCCATCTGTTGTAAGATATCATTGTCTAAATAGTCTTGCCATTTTCCTTCATGTTAAGGCTTCCATATTTTGGGAGGTCATACACTATATGGCCAAAAGTATGTGGACATCTGACCATCACACCCATATGTGGGCATTCCCCAAACTGTTGTCACAATGTTGGAGACACACAATTGTCTTGATTATCTTGGTATGTCGTAGAATTATGATTTCCCTTCACTGGCACTAAGGTGCCTTAGTTAAGGGGCCTGCAAAAAGTGAGGTCCATAAAGACATTGCTTCCCAAGGTTGGTGCACATGCTGAATTTTAAGGGCCAGTAGTTGCCCAGCATGTGGTAGAGAATGTGGAATGATAGGCCACAGCCACATTACAAAATCTAGTGGAAAGCGATCCCAGAAGAGTGAACTCCATATTATTGCCCATGGATTTGTTGCAACATGGACACATGTTGGTGTGATGGTCAGGCCTCCACATACTTTTGTCCATATATTGTACCTCTGTTTACATAAAGTCAAGCTTATGAATTGTCTTTAGGATGGGTGGTCGTTAGGATGGTGATGAGCCCCACACTTCCATCGGGTTTAGCTAGTGCGGTGGTGGAAGCCTGGGACACAGATGTCCGGTGGAACTCTGTAGAAGAGCTGTTGATGGTGGGGTGGTTGCACACACAGAACACCCGGGAAATAGCACTTAGTGTGGCCTTGCGCACTGAAGCTGACAACACAAAGTACATGAGGGGGTCCAGACAACTGTTGAGGGCTGAGAGGAGCAACATAACCTCATTGGCATGGTCTATATGATGGCGCATCTCACAGGGGGTCTCAGTAAGTTGAGACTGCACATACACTCCCCTGAAGGCATGGTAGGGCACGAAGCAGATGGTGAACAGGAAAAGCACCACAAAGGACTTCTTAGCAGCACGGGAGTAGTGCCCTGCATTGGGCAGGTCTGGCTTGTTATGGGATGCTTGCAAAAGGCGCCAGGCAATCCGTCCATATGACACCAACATAAGCAAGAACACGAACCAGAAAACGCCCACCATAAATAAGTTAAAGTATGCCTTACTGCGTGCTTGTGTTCGAGACTTGTACTGGAAGCACTTGCCCTGCTCCTCATTGCCCTCAGCCAGAGCAATCATAGGCACCACAGCTAGCAGCGAGACTGTCCACAATACACTGCATGCCACCACACTCCATCTGTTCCCCTTCAGCCAGCGGTGGAAGAAGGATGCCCGTGTTCCTGGCAAACCATGTATCTTGACATAGCGGTCCAGGCTGATGAGACCCAGCAGGGTGATGCTTACATACATGTTCATATAGAAGAGGTTGCCCACAATCTTGCACATCCTGGACCCTAAGGGCCAGTAGTTGCCCAGTATGTGGTAGAGGATGCGGAATGGCAGGCAGGCTACAAGCACTAGGTCAGCCAGAGCCACGTTGATGAGGAAGATGCGGACCGAGTTGCGTCGTGAGTGGAGGAAGATGAAGACCCAGAGGGCCAGCAGGTTCCCTGCCAAGCCAAACAGGAAGATGAGAGAATACAGGACGGCAAATGGCACACGCTGGGCTTCTTCTTCCAAAGAGCATGAATGATTGAGTTCTGAGACTGTGTGATGGATGAAAGAGTTGTTTGACGGCATGTCTGTTCTGTTAGCAGTGGTCATTTTCTATGCATTTGTCCTCTTTCTGGTACAGTGGTGTGTGTATATTCAGGCAGCCTATAACTTGGGCCCTGTAGAAGAGGGGAGAGAAGAAGTTTTCAGTTTACATTTGTAAGCAGTGACCATTTTTGTCTTAATACAGGAAAAAGAAGTGGACTCTGACACTGACTTTCTTATGCTGTGTTTTCATCCAAAACCGAGCACCACTTAACCATTGGTAGCCATAAATCCAAAATTCCCAACTATATACTTCTAATGCATCATACTTATGTTCAAATGCTTCTTTTAGCCCCAATTCAGTTTGTTCATTCATTCATTCATAATAACCGCTTTATCCTGGTCCAGTTCATGGTTGATCTAGAGCCTATCCTTGGAACACTGGCTGCAAGGCAGGAAGACACCATGGATGAGACACCAGTCCATTGCAGAACACCATGCACACATGCACACATTTATACCTTCATTCACACCTATGGATAATTTACTAGTATATTTTTGGAAGCCCAGACATGGGGTGAACATGTGACACTATGCACAGACAGTAACCCAAGTTTCAGGGACTGTGTCATCCAGTGCCACTAAATGGCACTAAATTGGCCTTCAGTGGGCACGACACATTATACATTCTAAGACCACTGATCTCATCTAGCAAAGAATTCTTGTATGTGTGATTTTTTTTTTTGTCTGTGAGAGCAATATCTGTAAACCTGGCTTAACTTAGCAAATGGGTTTTCAGCATAGGCATTACACTTTACACATAGACTCCTGAGCATTAATCAGATGGCTATTCTATATCTGGGGGCCTATGTAGAAATAAGTTCTGCCCCTACTGTGGTTTTAATTATTCTGGGTACTGGTAAAGAACCTGAACCTTTTGATCAGGTAGAAAAGATCTCTCAGGTACTGTTGGGTGAGACCATTCAGGGCTCAGTAGTCAGTAGTAGGGTCAGTAGTAGTAATTTGTGATTAATGCAAAATTTACTGGGAGCTAGGGCAGTGCAGATAAATTCGGGGAAATAAGATCACACTTTCTGGTTCTAGTAAGGATTCTGTATTAACTGGAAGATGTTTATGCAGTTACTGGAACATCCAGACAACAAAGCATTACAGTAGTCCAACCTAGAGGTAACAAAGCATGAACCAGTTTTTTCTGCATTATGTAACCTTATATTTCTTAAGTTACATATCACAACTTTATTTCAAACTGCCTGTAGCCCCAGTAGAAGTACTTCTGTCTTGTTGGAATTAGATAGGAGGAAGTTACTCAGCATTTAGTGTCAAATGTCCTTTACAGATTCCTCAGCCCTTTTAACCTGGTGTGTGTCAGCTGGTTTGACTGAAACATATAGCTGTGTATCATCAGTATAGCAGTGGGAGCTAATACCTTATTTATGAATAATTTTACCCAGAGGTAGCATATATAGGGGAAAAAAATTAGTGGTCCTAAACCAGAGCCTTTTGGAATACCAAACATTGCTTAGAGAAGTCACCATTAACGTTTACAAACTGATAATGGTCAATCAGATTAGAACTGAGCTGTTTCCTTAACTCCAACAGTAGGCACATTGTGAAGATTCTGCAATTTGTTCACCTGATGTTGGAAGAAGCTCTCTACTTGAAAAATTAATGAGAAATTTGTGAAAAGTAGCAACATTCTTTTTACAAGTTGCAATATTGCTGTCATGTTTTCCCTGTTATGATGACTTCCATGAGCATGAAATAGACCTTATTTTATGTAGAATCTGAACGTGTGAAAATTGTCTGTGCAGAACAATAAAATATTGATGATGTTTAAATAGACTTGTCAGAGAATGATGCCTACATATACAGTATGTTATGGTCATGTGACATACTTTGGATCCAAGTGCTAACTTGCAACAAATGTGTTTGTGTGTTGTTGTTTTTTTTAAATCAACAATGAATGATAGACCTATAGATCATAGGTGTAACTTTGTTTGGAAAAGTGCTGGGTACTAGAATGATGATCTTAGTTAGTTGATCTAACTAAGATCATTAGTTGATCTTAGTTACTTACAGACACCCAAAAAGGATTAAGGCTTATGATGCAGATGACAAGTAGTTTGTATAATCTATACTGAGCTATTTGAACTGTTGAACCAGGTTGGAATCTGGTTACACTGTACAATTGCACAATGCATAAAGTTGAAATAAGCACAGGAGCTAAAACAGTTTATTTAAAATTAAATGTATGGTAACATGAAATGTGTGGAGTTGTGAGAAATTGAGTTTGAATGTCTTTAGCCTTGGTGTCTGTAAACTTTTGGTTTCAGAATTGTATCTGCTTTGACCTTATCAGAGGCTTAATATCTTAGTCACAGAGCTGTCAGACAAAGCCTTGTAATTTCATGGTCTCAAAATGTCTCAGTAAATAGACGAACATGAGTAAACAAATAACACATTTTTATGAATTTTGACTTTTATGATAAGTGACCCTGAATCACCCAGCCCTGTATGAAAACTTAATTGCCCCTAATTAAATTGACCCTATTAAACCAGAGTCAACTGGTAGAAAAGACAGGTTCACTTATTTTGATCTTTACCATCAGAGTCAAGTTACCAGCACAAAAAAAAAATGTTCAAGATGGTGATCCCATAAAATAAAATAAATAAATAATAAATTAAATTAGATAAAATGAAGTCCACATTCTTACTCCCTGGTTAAATCAACCATAGTCACTTATATTAACCCTTACAATAAGAGTCAGTTTGCCAGCACAAGGATTCAACAAGCACATTGTCTGTACAGTTTTAGTTTATGCATGGCATGCAATCCCAATCTTCAAATGTCTTCAAATAGAGAACCATAGTAAATCTTCCCAAAAGCAGCAATGAAATGAACCATATCCATGTTCACAAAAGCACAAATACAAGTTCACATCACAGTGGCTAAGAGGAAGCAGAATAGTGAAGTGATGGTCAAATTCAAAACCCAGTAGAATTGATATCGCAAGACCTGAGGTGAACAGATCCTAATAAACCTACCACTGTTTCTGGAAAAGTAGTAAATAATAAAATTAATATAAAATATGGAAAGGCCATATACTATTTCACATAGTTGTTTATAAAGTGAAAAAAATATAATGAATGGAAAAAATTACCCACCACCATTTAAAGCGCATATGACTTTCTCTCCATGAAGCGTTATACTCCTTGTTCACTTAAAAAGTCACATAAAAAGTCTTCAGTCTTTTTCCAACCACAGTTTTGCTTCCTAATTATTAATTTATTTTGCACTCTTGTTCTGTCTTCTTGTCAGGATTCTGTGATCAGCGCTGTATGTAACATATCTCGGTTTCTCTTGCCTTATTTTTCATCTTCCTTCCTTTTCTCTGTTTGCAAACGCATTGTGTGCTTCTGTCTGTTCTCACTTTGGGGGTTGCAGATGAAGGAACAACCACAAAGAAGAAAGTAGCCTCTTAAGTTTCAAGTTAGCTCATTAGCCATAATAAGAAAATAAAGATTTTAAAATAGATTTATCTAGTTAATGGTTATATGAATAAATACAAAAAAAATGTTTTAAATAAATACAATAAAATATTATCTTACTTATAGAGTAAATATTAAGAGTGTATTTACTTATATAGCACAGTGTTAACTTTGGTGAAATTGGTATACATGAAAGCACTAAACAATATTGTTTTTGTTGAATGGGATTCAGCAGTACAAGTGTAATGGTCCATTTCATACCTGAATGTGCAGTACTGTCTATGACAGTATATTGGAGTTGAAATTAAATAATTGTTTATATTACAGCAATTTTTATATTTGCCTATCTCCCCACCTTTTTAAGGGACCAGAAGTAATTGGACAATTGGCTGCTCAGCTGTTCCATGGACAGTTATGTATTATTCCTTCATTATTTCACTTAAGCAGATAAAAGGTCTAGAGTTGATTATAAGTGTGTCATTTGCGTTTGAATCTGATACTGTTAACTCTCAATATGAAATCCAAAGAGCTGTCACTGCCAGCGAAGCAAGCCACCATTAAAAAATAAAATAAAATAAAAACAAACCCACCACAGAGATAGCAAAAAGCATTAGGTATGGCCAGAGCAACTATTTTAAAGAAAGAATGCACTGGTGAGCTCAGGAACACCAAAATGCCCAGAACACCATGTAAAACAACTGTGGTGGATGACAGAAGAATTCTTTCCCTGGTCAAGAAACCCCTTCACAACATTTCAGATCCAGAGCACTCTCTAGGAGGTAGGTGCGTCTCTGTCAAAGTCAGCAATCAAGAGGAGACTTCACCAAACTAAAAACAGGAAGACCAGATTAGAGAAAAAAAAAAAATCTAAAAAGCCAGTGCAATTCTTGAATGGACGGATGAGACACAGATCAACTTCTATCAGAATGATGAGAAGAGAAGAGTATGTAGAAGAGAAGGAACTTCTCATGATCCCAAGCATACCACCCCCATCTTATGGTGTGGGCATGTATGGCTGCCAATGGAACTTATATTTTGATGTGACTGCTAAAAAAAAAACCATTTAACCATTGGTAGCCATAAATCCAAAATTCCCAACTACATACTTCTAGTGCTTCATACTTCACTTCACATGTTCAAATGCTTCCTTTAGCCCCAATTCAGTTCATTCATTCATTGATTTTCAATAACCGCTTTATCCTGGACCAGTTCATGGTGGATCCAGAGCCTATCCACAGAACACTGGCTAAAAGGCAGGAAGACAGCAAGGATGAGACACCAGTTTGTTCCCTTGTATTTATTGATGTGACTGCTAAAAAATGGACAGCCGAAAAAAAGGACCATTGGACGGCGCTTCACAGTGCAGATGGGCAATGACCCAAAGCATACTTTGAAAGCAACCCATCACTTTTTTTAAGGCAAAGAAGTGCAATGTTCTACCCTGGCCAAGCCAATCACTTGATATGAAAACATTTGAGCATACATTTCACTTGCTGAAGGCAAAACTGAAGGCCAAATGCCCCAAGAACAAGCAGGAACTGAAGACAGCTGCATTAAAGGTCTAGTAGAGCATCACCAGGGAAGAAACCCAGCATCTGCTGCTGTCTATGGGTTCCAGACTTCAGGCAGTCATTGACTGCAAAGGATTTGCAACCAAGTATTAAAAATGCCAATTTAATTTATAATTGTTAGTTTGTCCAATTACTTTTGGTCCCTTAAAATATAAAAGGTACTGTAATACCTACACCACTCCCTCAATTTCAATGTAAATAATAATTAAATTAAAGCTGAAAGTCTATACTTTGAGCTCATATTTCAACTCCAGTATACTGTGGTAGACAGCTAAAATAAAAATAACATTGCCAATGGATCTAATGGTATTTATACATAGGCTGTGTACACTTGCACACAGCTGCTAAGATGTTGCTTTCTTCCTCTGGTTTGTGTTAAATGTTTTGTGCAAAGCTAACAGTAGTGTCCATGCTGTGGGACAAATAACTCTTGCTGAATTTGGCTTTATTTCTCTGTCATCAGTGAAAACTGTTTTGAGGACGAGAATGAGAATGGCACAGGAGAATGTAGCTTAGTGGTACACTTGCTCCTGTATTCCCATGTCTTAGTATTTCGTTCAGATTTAAGGGCAAAGGTTGTAGTAGGCATTATGTTGCATTTATAGTGCATTATTTGCTTCTCTTTAACAATTATGTCACTGCTCATGTCACTCTTCATCTTATTCGATATCTTACCTTTCTAAACTGCTGCTTTATTATTAAAGCCTCACTGTGTGCTCCTGGCGTCTAAAGAGAATTCTGCTCCTGTCAAGCTGGGTGGTTTTGGGGTGGCCATTCAGCTGGGCGAGTCTGGCTTGGTGGCTGGAGGTATGTATGTGTATGGGTGCATATGTGTGTTACCCTCCTATTTGTAGATAGTAAATAAGAAAACATAATTCAGGAGTTACCCACCTCCCAGTTATTTTCCCAATTATTATTATTATTGTTAAATATAACTGTAGTTATTTTTTTCTTTCTGTCCTTTTCTGTGTGGGTAGGGCGGGTAGGGACTCCTCACTTCATGGCCCCTGAAGTGGTTAAGAGGGAGCCATATGGGAAGCCTGTAGATGTGTGGGGCTGCGGTGTCATCCTCTTCATCCTGCTCAGTGGCTGCCTTCCCTTCTATGGCACTAAGGAGCGCCTGTTTGAGGGCATTATTAAAGGCAAATACAAGGTAGTGCTCTATTTGCAGAATTCGATAAGCATGCAATCCTAACTAAAGCAAGTTAGACCTTATGGATTTTTATTTATTTATTTTTTTTTTTTTTTGAGATTTTCTCAAAAGTAAAAATTGCTTAACATTGTCTAAGATTTTGTTAATTTAATGAAACTGATTTATGATGTAAAATTAGGTTATATTAAAGAAAAATAAGCAAAGGAAATGGTAACATTTTGAAAAGAAACTTAAAAGAAATATAAAGAAGCTATATTAATGTTTAAATTAATTACTTATATTAACTGATTTAGCTCTGGTCAAAGGGTATTTCAAGGGCTTCCCTTATTGGGTTGTTTTCCCGTTATCACACAGAGGAATATCAGCAATTCTGCTTGAGCCCCTCCGTTTCCCTGGATCTTTAATTGAGATGAAAAAGGCCAGCTTGCATGACCCCCTCATTTCTCTCTTTCCTTCCTCAGAAGAGACCATATTTCATATAGACTATACAGTACACACCTAACACTGAGGAATGCTGCCTTCTATTCTATTCCATTCCATTCCATTCTGTTGATGATATGCTGTCTCATGCATCCAGGTCTTAGAAGGCTGTGCTTTGATGGCTATGAAGTTATGAAGAGATATGATTTAAAGGCAGCATGCATCTCAACATTGACAAATTACTGACAAGACGCTGGGGTTAGTTAATGATCACTAAACCCAGATGTCTGTTAGATTAGATGTAATAAAGTGCTGCTGGGCATAACAGAATGAATAGTCTTTGACAACACCTTCTTCCCCCTGGTGTTTTTCTCCACTATTTCTATGCATACATGCCACTTAAGACATGACTCGATGCCCTACTTCTTCTGAAAATAGCTTTAGGTTGCGTCTATATCTATATGACAATGATGTCTGTTTGGTAATGGTCAAGATTAAGGCTGGGTCATGATGACACATCATCTCATACCACTACAGCTCTTTAATGGTTATTAACTTTCCATTAGGGATATTTCTATAAAAAATACAGATTGTACATGTGGTAATTATAGGCATATACTGTAAATTACAAATAGTAATCACCCAAATCATACAGGCAGAATTTATCCTATATGTTAATGCAAGAATCCTGCAGTAGTATATAAGAACAAAAAAAGAGTCCCAGTGTGGTTCACTTTCAAAACTTTATGAATGTAGTAATTATAACAGGTGTCTTGGGGATATCAGGTATCTTTTATCAGAGACCATGTCTAACTGAAATTGATCTGTTGTGGATTTTAAGGCTGTAGAACACACAGAAGCTGAATATGTTATAATAAGCTGACCAAATGGAACTAATAAACCCATGTCTCACAGAAGTGTGTCTGCATGTTTACATCAGATGAACCCTCGGCAGTGGAGCCATATCTCAGAGAGTGCAAAAGACTTGGTGCGGCGCATGCTGATGCTGGACCCTGCTGAGAGGATTACCGTCTATGAAGCCCTCAATCACCCTTGGCTAAAAGTAAAGTATAGATATATACTGTAGGTATGAAGTGAGACAATATAAAGCTAATCCTAAATGTAAAGAAAATATAGGTTTGAAAAAGGTACTAATTTTATAAAATAATATAAAAATAACAAAATAAAGGTCATATACCCCTTGTTAAATACAAAGTATAAATGTAAAATGCAAACCCAGGGAGGTGGATGCAGGTGCAGGCTTTCTTTATATTTTAAGCAAAGTGTAAACGAAACAAAAATAGTCAAGGCAATGTTCAAAAGGCGAGAAAAAACAAGAAAGGGTACAAACCAAGAATCTAACCCAGGAGAACACAATTGCAGATAACTACTCACATAACCACAGCACAATACAATACAAATGTCAAGCCATTAAAGAGGAAAAACACAGAATTTATAAAGGGGAACCAATTAAAGGAAACACAAGACAGGTGTGCACAGGAAATCAGTGAAACAACCAAGGACGACATTCAAACTATTGAGGGCGGTTGCCATCCGGCAATCAGGAATTGACTTGTCCATGGTGGACGTGACATGCACACAAAGCGGGACCACCAACTAATGATGTTTTTTAAATGCATGCACCCATAAGTTACTATATATCTTACTAATAAAGGCATAATTCAAGATTTTGGGTTTCATTTGTTGATTGTGGTTTTGAACAAGTTTTGTATTTCTCATTGTTATAAAGGAGCGGGATCGCTATGCCTACAAGATCCACCTGCCTGAGACTGTGGAACAGCTGAGGAAGTTCAATGCCAGAAGAAAGCTGAAGGTTCAGCATTTAGTGATTATTACCTTACATAGGATACCTGTTTACCGTTTATGTAACAGATCACATTAAATATTACTTTTACATTCATTTATGTGACCATCCAGTAAGTCATAGAATATAAAAATGAGGATAAATGTATAAAAATGTATAAATGTAAAAAATAATAAAAATCTTTATCTTTTATAAAAATAATTTATCTTTAATGTCCAATATACTGATTTGCAAATTTTACCAATCATATGTACAAAACAGCTAATAACTTTAAATGACTTAAAAGAAAAGGAAAACATTTTAGAGTATCCAACCATGCTAACAAGATGCTGCTGATTTTGGGGCAGTGGGTATAAAGTTCTGCTTCAGAGAGACAGCAGCTCTTGTTTGTGGTCTCATCAGACAACTCACAGACATCAAAAGCAAGTACAGTCAGTTCACAGCTAAAGCTTGGAGGGCATGTTCTTGATTTTCAGTCTGTGTAAAGGTGAATAGATATGGTTTGATGTGTTTGCCTGTTTTTTGTAGGGGAAGTGTCAGACCCCTTCAATTCAATTAATTTGAATTGAAGATTCATTAATTCATTTTTTATGCCAGAGCACCCTTTGACAAAAGCATTATTTTGTGTTAAATGTGGGTTCGTTAAGTGAAAAGACTATAAAACTGTCAGGTCAGAAAAAATTCTTTTTTTTGGTAGGGAGCAGTGCTTGCTGCTGTATCCAGCCATAAATTCAACTCTTTCTATGGTGACCCCCCAGAGGAACTTCATGATTTCACAGAGGACCCCACCTCCTCAGGTAGGACACTTATCCCACCTCTGTTACCCCAACACCAGGTTTTCACCTTCGGTTTCATCATGCATAATTAACATTGTTGTTTTAGTCATCCTTTAAGATGACTTGATGTTGTTTAATGTTTTTTTGTTTGACTCACATGTAAGCAGTTTAGTGAGTCACATATAACATTTAGTATAGCCTGATGTGGGAAAACCCTTAAAATTCACAAATATTTGAATCTCTGAGCATTACAATATAGCCATCATCTATGACTGCAATATTCACTTTTCAAGCTTTAGGAAACAGAAACCACTCATTCCCTCATAAATTTTGCCTGCAGTGAATCTTTTTTTTATAGTAACCAGTGACAAAAGCCATATATTGAGGAACAAGTGTGGCACATATTGTGAAATATCTTCCACTTCCCTATCTCAAAAGCCAAGTTTTAGATCCTGCTGTTGTGCTGAGAGAAAGCAGATAGACAGGGTGAGTTGAACTGGCAATGAAATGGCATTTAGTAATCAAGCTCAAACCTGGGTTGAGGGGTTGTAAATGCATATTAAAACTGGTTGCATTGTTTCCTGGAAAAACCTCTGGAATAAAAACTGTAAGCATTCTGGAATAAAAACTTAGAAGCAAAAACTGAATGGCAATAAAAGCTGAGCTGATTTGGATGCATACATTTGTGTTGGTGAAATTAATGATACAAATCATAATTACACCATCTAATTATTTAAATAAAAAGAACCAGTCCATTTAAATGCTCATCAAATAATGTCTGTTGAAAAGGACCATGCATCCAAAAAGTAGTGGTCACTCCACCTATGTATGTATTGTTCTGCTGTGGTTATTTTCACACCAGATGCTGAATTTGTAATCATTAAAAACATATATAAACATATATACATATATATATAAGTACATATACAAACAAATAATTTTTCTCTTTATTTGAGAATATTTTTCTTTTTGTATCATATGTTTAATTAATATTAAGCAGCCTAATATAGCTCTCATGCTGTGTAGGATTCAGGCTGTTCCTCAGCATTATATATTTCCATATACAGTATTAGACGCTTTTGGCATTACTTTTTTTTGTCTGTCTGTTTCTTGGGTGTTCTCTCTTTGGTTGCTCTCTCATTTCTATTTTTTTTAACTGGTGTGTGTTTCTGGTGTATGATTCTCTATCCTCTCTTATTTCCAAACTCATTTGTTCTAATGCTGCCCCCCTTGTAGGATTGCTTGCTGCAGAAAGTAGGTATCCCATGGATTCTGACATCATCACTGCCCCTGGTCTTATTTGTGTTGCTCTGTCACTGTAATACAGCTTTTCACCTCAGTGCTTATCCCTGCTATTATTCCATCTAAGCATCTCTAGGCTGAGACCCAGCATTTAACTGCATGTGTGATTAACAGTAACTCTATAAAGTCATTATTAATGAATGTTCTTCCAGTTCTCACTTTGATTGTAGTTTTAAAACCTGAATCTTTCATGTGTTTTGAGCCTATTTCATTTTCATGCTAATGTAGTGTTCCAAGTCTGAAGACTTCGTTGTATATAACATGAGCCTGCATGTGGGTTCTTAAAAAAAAACAAACAAACAAAAAACAAACTGAATGCCTCTGTTTGTTGCATTCTCAACTTTTGTCTGTGTTTTCTTTGTCCAGTCATGTGTGTGATTTTTGTGTGATTAAGCTTGATGCTACCACTTTGAAGTTTAAGCTGTCATTGTCTATTTTGGTGTTCTTTCTTGATATGTATTTGCTTGTATATGTCCGTTCGTGTTTGTGCGTGTGTGGATTTGTAGGGGCAGTTTCTCAGGTTCTGGATAGTCTAGAAGAGATCCATGCACTGACTGACTGCAGTGAGAAAGATCTGGATTTCCTACACAGTGTTTTCCAGGACCAACATTTACACACACTGTTGGATGTAAGGACCTTACATGTACACATTACACATTACACATCTTTATCACTTTAACTCTTACCATTGTGCCCTCTCTGGTGCTTCTGATAGGAAATCTGTTTCTATTTTGATCACCTCTTATTTGGCTTTTTTGGGGAAAATAAACTGCAGTAAGACAACTTTACATTTATTCATTTGGCTGATGCGCTTATCCAACTCATTTGTGTTTTTGAAGAATAGGATTTTCCTTTCATTCCAATCATACATCAATAGCTAATTAATCTTTTTGAGTGAAAAAAGGTGCTGCAGGCTCTATAAGTAAACACATTTTTACTGAGGCTGACACAGAAACTAAGGAGGAAGTGATCTTGTGAGTCATATAGAAAATAATGTTTTCACAACTCCTCCTCAGTAAACCACACACTCAAGTTAGCATGTTAACACAAGTTTGACTTTAAGAGCAGGGGTTCATAAAATTTTTTGGCCAGGAACCTCTTTAACTGTGCACTAAATTCCACAGAACTCCTCAGCACAGATGTTTCCAGCACAGACTCAGTTTAAATATGTACAATAATAATTTGGTTATTTATCCGGGCTATAGAGCTTTTTATTCCCGAATTTTCCATTGACAGAACTAAAAAAAACTCTATATGTACTATATAAATATAGTAACTTTGATAACGGTAGACTCAAGCAAACAACCTTAAGTGGGGAGGTGTGGGAAGCCAAGTGCCATTTTAGGAAAATCTGCAAGAAAGCAAAGGGGCTAAAGATACACCAGGCAAAGTCCAAATATGGAAGAAAAGTGAAGCAGGTTCAGTGTACAGACGGAGACTCCAGCCAGGAAGTGCACCACAATACTGGATCTCTCTGCACCTACTTCTTCCTCCTGCAGGACCAGACAAATGCCACCCCTGAAAACCCACCCCAACCTACTAGGAAATGAATCCAGTGGCCCAAAATGAAGACACCAAGCGACTCATTGAGGAGTATCCCTTAAGATCCAAACCAAGAACTCGGCTGAGCAGGTAACCCAACAAATGGCCTCTATATCAATGAGCCATCCTGGAAGGTGATCCAAGAAGTGGTAAATTGCTAAAGATCAGCCTCTGCCCCAGGCTCCAGCAGTATACCCTATAAAGTGTACAAAAAGTGCCCCTAACTACTTTGGAGGTTGTGGAAGCTCATCTGGAGAATTTGGGCTAAAATGGATATATAGACATTTCTATCCAAAAGGGCATAATCCCAGGCAACTCTGGGTGCTTTGAACACATTGGGGCCCTCATCTGCCAACTCATCCACAAAGCTTAGGAAAATAAGGACAACCTAGCCTGACCTAGCCAACACCTATGGCTCCATCCCTCACAATCTGATCCAAGTAGCAGTGGACCACTACCACATCCATACCAGACCACAGACTGCATCAAGAACATGATCACCAGTTACTTCAGACATTAGGTTGAGATTCTGAATCATCAACTTCACAGCAGGGTGGCAGTCCATGGAAAAAGGCATTGTATCAGCATGTACAGTTTTCCCCATATTGTTCCTTGTGGGAATGAACCTGAATATTACAGCAGCAGGAAAAGAAGCCAGAGGACCAAGAGCAGCCTCAGGAGTCCATTAGTCAGCAATCAGGGGATTCATGGATGATTCGACCATTACCACTCCAACCCATGTTTAGGCAAGTTGGGTCCTCAATCAGCTGGATCAAATGGCCACTTGGGCCAGAATGACCTTTAAGCCCGTAAAATCAGGGAGTCAGAAAGGGGAAAGAGATCAACAGGCCTAGCCTGCGGCAGTTGGACAGAGGGTGGGAGATTCTTGAGAGTTGGGAAGTTCCTTACTGGAAAGGAAGCTCCATTTCTCAGAAGTTGTACTGTCCACTACCCTGAGGCCAGGTGTGGTTAACTGGTTAACCGAAGGGGAAAAAACCAACAGCTTTTCAGCGACTGCTGGGACAAAGACTGGCAGACCTGGCTGTTTCCAGTGGAGATTGGTTGTCAGGGATTCCCTGCACAATCAATGTGGGGTCTGCTGCTACTGCAGTGTGAGGATTAAGAGGCTGCTACTAGAAAACAGCAGCCTGGGAGAAGCTATGGAAAGAGCCTCCTGTTGGCTCTTGCGTAGAAGGGAAGAGATGAGCTGGAAGCCAGGCGGAGAGGGCCAGTGATTTTGCCACCACTGCTGACCCACCAGCTGGAAAGTGTCATGGTTAAGGGTCAAAGCACTTGATGAAGATTGGGCACTACCTGTTGACATCTCCTCCTGCTACAACTAGACTAGATGGTTATATTAAGTGCATCCTAGGGATGTATTGAATATCTTATTTGTAATTCCCATGGCTGTAACAAAATTTTAAAAAAATCATGGATCTCAAGGCTAGATTTTCACAGATACCACTTTGATAACTACTCTATTATAAAACTGTAATATCTGTGAGAACTGATGCATTTCTAATGACAAAAGGTAATTTGTTAAAAAGGTTAATTATTAACTGTCCTTTATAGTATATACTTCTATATAATAATACTTGTTTGAAAGTTTTTTAAGTGCATTTGGCATAATTCACTCCAGACTGTGCATGTAGATTTGATGGCCACAGCCAAATCCACACTGTCTAGACTTTAGGAAAGTGTTTAATAGTTCAACTAGAACCTGCTGACTTGTTTAAGATTTTTTTCTTTTTCCTGCAATGCAAATGTGCCAAAGAACAAGCATCACTTTTCAGTAATGTTATTCTGAGTGTGGCCTCAACCCTGTCACCACAGATCACAGAATATATGATTGAACTGATACTTTGCTGTGTGAATACATTAACACCCAAGACAAAATTTGTATAAATGATTAGGATACCTAAGACTTTTGCAGAATGCTCCAATATATTCAATTATATACAAAAATCCTGAAGAAGAAAAAGAATTTTAAAAAGTGAAAATGTAATTTTAAAAATGAAAAATCTGAAATCTATTGAATTTTATTGAAATATTATTTGAAAGCACAAATACACATAAAGATACAATAAGTAATCATAGATTAATAGTATTTAAGTGTAAGATGATGTCAATTGTCTGTTGCAGCTTTATGACAAGATCAACACAAGGTCTTCACCACAGATCAGAAATCCACCCAGCGATGCTGTTCAGAGAGCCAAAGAGGTGTTGGAGACAATCTCCTGTTACCCAGAGAACATGGAGGCTAAAGAGTTGAGGCGGATTCTCACACAGCCTCACTTTATGGTGAGTTACCAAGAAAAAAGGCAACTGTAGAAGCAAACTACATGCAATGTGTAGGTCACACCTTTTGTAGGATAGTATTTATTCATGTGGATATTCATTATGGTGTTTATAAAGTTTGCATGAGGGAGCCAAGTAATTCAGCAGCAATCTGCTATGCCACCTTATTAGGGCAGTTGTGTTACCATGACAATGTAGAGCATTCAGGGAGAGAGTGAGATGAGACAAGATGGAGGAGAGGGAGGGACAACTCTGTTTTCAAGGATATGTGAAGGGATAGCAGGTGGAACTAAAAGAGGCAGTGTTGAGATATTACCAAAAGAAGAATATCCTATCCTTGAAGTGAAAGACTCTCTCTCTCAACATAGATAGGATTAGATTGTTTAGAATCATTACATGTTTGTACTGTAAGTCGCATGAATACTAAATGTAATTTCTACCGCAAGTCCTTGAATTAATTAAGTTTTTCATGGTGTGATTCATCTGTGCTCTCCCTGCTCACATCTAAAGAAAAAAAAAGGCTCCATTTGAGCAAGCAGCATACAGTGTAGGTGAAGTTCATAAGTCTCCCCTATGGAGTTAGGTCTATGGATAGACATTTTTAATTAAAGTGTTAGCATGGGGGTGTGGGATATATTGCCATTGCCACCTACAGCATAATTAACATCAGCATAGGAATACAGCATAGGAACATCTGTACACGTTTGTTCATGCATTTATCAGGTAATTGTTTGGCAGCAGTGCAGTGCATTAAACATCAGAATGGAGAAAGAATGTTATCTTGGTGACTTTGACCATGACATGGATGTTGGTGCCAGACAGTCGATATTGATGAGAGAGATCAGAGAAGAATGGCCAGACTGGTTTGAGCTGACACGAAGACTATAGTAACTCGTATAACCAATATTTACAACTGCGGTGAGCAGAAAGTGCAGGACACATCAAACCTTGAGGGGGTGGGGTGCAACAGCAGAAGAGCACATGGGATACCACTCCTGTCAGCCAAGAACAGGAATCTACTTCGGTAAAGTTGGTTTCATATTTGCATATTCAGATTTCTGTCTTCAGCTGCTTTCAAACGATGGGTGCAAAAAGTGTTATTGTTGATCTCAACAAGACAGTCAAGTCAAGTGTGTTTTTAGTGTCATTCCTCTATACTGCTTGTATACATTGGAACGAAATGTCATTTCTCCAGGACTATGGTGCAGCACATAACAGTATGCAAGACTACATAAAGTGTGGATACACAACAGTGAGAGATGAGTGCAGGACAATAAATACACAGAACAGAACAATAAATATACAGGACAATAAAGAAAGACACTAAAAATACAGAACATGGGCTGTAAACTGTTGTGTAACAGCAATAGGTATATCTGAAAATAAAATACTGATCTGAAAATAAAAAATACTGATTTTGCAATATAAATGTTAAATCAGTGTTTAAATTTTGGTTGGAATCCTATGTTGAACCCCTTAACATAAATCATAACAGTAATTTGTATCACACAAATGGATATAATTCAATAAACAAAATTCTATACTATCAATAATGACGTAGAAGCCATGTACTCAAGTGATGGAAACATATTACTGAAACTGCACGTGGTACTTATTTAATTTTATGGATACTGTCATATTGTTTTAGGTGTATATCATTATACTTCAAAATGCTGTTCTTTGATATGAATATGGCATTGAGATTGAGGTTGTAAGTAGGTGGGTAATGATTGGACGATTGTGACTGACATTAATCAAGGCAACAATCATATATCTATAATCTATTATAATTAATTATAAATCTATTGTTATAAAAGGACAGACAACTGTTGGAGGCTGTTAAATCAAATTGTATCGGAGCAGATTCAGTGGTGTCGTAAAATATCAAATCACTCCCTTATGAATCAAAATCATATTGTATCGTAGAAGATTCAATGGTATTGTCAAATTTTGAATTGTTGCCTTCAGAATCGAAATTGTATTGTATTGTGTGGAACCCTGAGGTTTACACGTCTGGTATCCACAGCTAGTTAGCTAGCTAATTTTAGCTAAGTTAAAGGATTTTCCCATTTTGTTTTTGACAAGTTAATTAAGTGATTGCAAATTCAACTTTAACTCTGTACTCTATATTTACTGTAGCCAAAGCAACAGTACCTTTCATACAAAACTACTCTATGCTAGGTGTACTTCCATCTGATTTAGGTAGCCCTTTAACTAATGGATCATATGCCTTGATCTAACTAGATAGCAAGTAGGCTAGGTCTGATTTACCCACGTCCAACTAGGTAGATATTTTAATCGGTTACCCAAACTACTGATGGTTACCAAGCTTACCAGTCTACTGTCAGTCATTACCAATCTTCTGACTGTTACCAAGCTACATTATATCTATATAAACAGCCAAGAAAAAAAATTAAAAACACAAGGCAAAAACTCGCTTGTGAATGTACTGGCCATAAATTATATAGCGTCTGTTTGCTTTTTTTTTCTTTTCATGGACTCCTGCTCTCTGTGTGTGAAATCTTTGTCTTTTTCTCATGCTGATTTGATATTACTGTGCCACTGACTGGGCAGCAGTGGGCGGACTAACAACATGTTGGTTGGACTAGGGTGATTAATGTGGCTATAAAACAGCAGTTTGTAGGGGCTTCCGAGTGGCACAACAGAATGGGTAGGAATTGGCCAAGACCAAATTAGGGAGAAAATGTTTGTTACTCAAAAATGAAATCAATATGTATTTTAAGTGAAATTATTTGCTATTGTGTTTACTGGAGCACATCATTTTCCTTTGGCACATGAAAGGGCCTCCCTAAAAGTTTGAAGCACGTATTCTTCTCATTCATTCGTTTACTGTAAAACTTGACAAAATAGAGAGTGTAGTATATTCTAGAGAAGGTTGAGTAATATTGAGCAATGCAGTTAACTGTTCAGAAGATAACTGTTAACTTTTCAAAAATATAAAATAAACAATAATTCAAATTTGGTAACAAATAATATTATACAACTTTCTTTGTAGCGATATGTTCAGAAGCTATTGAAGTTTTTTGTGAATAAAAATTCACAAAAATTTGGTTAACAGTTAAACATGGCAAAGTATGAGGTGTAGTATATTCTAGAGAAGGTACAAGTTGTTTTGGAGGAACTGCAAGGTGAGAATTTTTTTTTCAATTGCTATGTCATTATTTTGACTTAGTAAGTCAAAATATCAACTTAGTAAGTTGTTATATTGGCTTAGTATCTCATTATTTTGACTTGTTTGACTTATGTTATTTTGACTAAATCGATGTAAAAAAAATATCTATTGCTATGTACATTATTTTAACTTAGTCTCTTGTTATTTTGACTTACTATGTCATTATTTTGACTTAGTGTGAAATTTTTTTATTGCTATTTCATTATTTTTGACTTAATAAGTAGTTATTTTGGCTTACTAAGTCATTATACTGACTTCATATCTTGTTATTTTGACTTACTAAGTTGTTACTATGACTTACTAAGTGGTGTATTATAAGTTTGGATTATTTAATTAACACATAACTGTGCAGTTATAGTTTGTGCGGTTAAGTTGAGCATCACGACATTAAATGAAATTAGGACGATTGTATTTTTAGGCAAAATGTGTGTTAATCTAGATTAAATCCATACAATATAGCAGATCATTTTGGGCCAAAGTGTGCATTGTGTAGTACTGTTTTTCCCATGTTATTTTAGCTAGAAATAATGCGTACATACTTCATGAATTACTGTCCAGAAAGCAATAAAACAGCAAACGTAGTTATTGATGTAAAGCTCTAGGCTACTCAAATCATGTACATTTAAGAGATCCTAATGGACAGTAGGGTGTGCAAGAATAACACTATAATGTACTTTAGCTATAGTACTAGAACTGTTAGGCTACATAACCATTAAGACCATTGGACTTTACTTTAGATTTGCCCATTTTATATGCAAGATTTGAGTGTCCCTTGGAAAATTTGCATTTCCAAAGAGAAAAAATTGGCAGCAGAAAAAATATATCAGGATAGTAAAAGCCTTTCAAAGCTCTCGCATGCTCCTGCAGTTAAATATACCTACCTAGTATATTTTTGATTAACTTACTGTTTTTTTTTACAGCAGTTAGGCTACCACGTCAAATATTGAACCCTTTGGCTTCACTACCCTGATGCTCTCAGTAATCCTGTGGTTATCAATGAAAGCCCATTTGCTTCTGCTCTCTGATGCATTTACTGGCTTTGCAGATGAACCCTGTGCTTCAAAAGTGAATGAATGAACAAAGCACGATCCACCATATATAAACAGTTTTGTGATTTTGTGTTGTTCTTTAATGCCAGATTTGCATAGGGTCATAATATTTCAATTATGATCTTTATCAGTAGGCATCGATGTATTAATTGGTTGTAGACGTCTCTTCATTAACATTGTTTTTGGCGTACGGTCATATTGGCCGAGCAAAACACTTCCCTAAATTTTGGGGAAATTTACGGTGTCTCCTATAGCTAAATTATATTCTGTGACTATCCTATAATGTCAACATGTATTTTGTGCTTTATTATTTATAAGAAATAAGATAATGGTAATAAAATACACTTTTTTTTTCCCTCACCAGACAGGCGAGCGTAATCGGGATTCACAAATAAAGATTTTCAGTCGATTTCTGATGGTCTCACAAGTCTAAACTTCTCTTCTCTGCACACACAATCTGGTGTGCAAGTCGCGTAGTAATGTGATACAGTAAGCCGTATCCTCTACCTGATTTGTGCCATGCATGTGCGCTGTAAATTTGAGCGGTGATGCAGTTAGGTAGACGTCCGACCTGTAGCACGCATGCCCATACGAACTCTTACCGTAACATATAAGACATAAAAAGCTGTTATAATGAAGTATGGAGTATGTTGGT
>CM040455.1:26281761-26294172 GCA_022758105.1 Pangasianodon gigas
GCAGGCCAAGTCTCTGGTGTTTTAAAAAAAAAAAAAAAAAGAGGCATTTTTTTCACTTACAGAGTCTTCAAATAGAAATCACAAGTCAGAGTTTATGCCAAGACAGAAGAGAAGCTTACAGCAACTTTAGACAGATAATTTATTCTGCAAAGAGAATGAGTTACAGAGAAGAGGCAGAGAGGAGAGAGATGATCAGTAGTTCCTTTGTGATTACGTTGTTATTATAAAGGAAAAAACTAAGAAAAAATTTTAGTAGTCTCAGGTACAATTTGTGCTTTTTTATGAAGAAATTAGATGTTAAGTTTTACTGAGCATTTTGCAGAACCAGCCACAGTTCTTCTGGAGACTCTGACTGTCGCACTCTGACTGTCGCACAAAACCCAGCAGCCTTCATTATGTTTTTTGTCTGAAAAGTTTCTCTTATGTAATATGCTGCTTTTTTACTGTCATACAAACATTTTTCTGTAACATTTAATTTTGTGCTGGAAAACTAATGTTTTTGGGAATCTAAAATGTTTTTGTACTGACAATATTAATATTAATGTTAATGTTAATATAGAAGTCATAAAATAAAAATAAAAAAATACTTTTGCACACACGCACACACACACAGCATTCAGCAATAACATTAAAACCACCAGGCTTTTAGGTCCCCCTTGTGCCACCAAAACAGCTCTGGACTCCACAAGGTCCCCCTTGTGCCACCAAAACAGCTCTGGACTCCACAAGACCTCTGAAGGTGTGCTGTGGTATCTGGCATCAAGAAGTTAGCAGCAGATCCTTTAAGTCCTATAAGTTGCAAGGTGGGGCCTCCATGGATTGGACTTGTTTCTCCAGCACATTCCACAGATGCTCGATCGGATGGAGATCTGGGGAATTTGGAGGCACCTTGAACTCTTTGTCATGTTCCTCAAACCATTCCTGAATAATTTTTGCAGTGTGGGAAAAATTGAAAGAGGTCACTTCCATTAGGGAATACCATTGCCATGAAGGGGTCTACTTGGTCTGCAGTAATGTTTAGGTAGGTGGTGCATGTCAAAGTAACAGATGAATACCAGGACCCAAGGTTTCCCAGCAGAACATTGCCCAGAGCTTCACACAGGCTCCGCTGGCTTGCCTTATTCCCATAGTGCATCCTGGTGCCATCTCTTCCCAAGGTAAGTGACACACACACACCCGGCCATCCACATGATGTAAAGAAAACGTGATTCATCAGACCCGGCTACCTTCTTCCATTGCTCCATGGTCCAATTCTGATGCTCACATGCCCATTGTAGGTGCTTTTGGCGATGGACAGGGGTCAGAATGGGCACTCTGACCGGTCTCCGGCTACGCAGCCCCATACACAGCAAGCTGCACTGCACTGTGTGTTCTGACACCTTTGTAACATAGCCAGAATTAACTTTTTCAGCAATTTGTGCTACAGTAGTTCTTCTGTGGGATTGGACCTGACGGGTTAGTCTTCGCTCCCCACATGCATCAGTGAGCCTTGGGCACCAATGACCCTGTCCCTGATTCACTGGTTGTCCTTTCTTGGACCACTTTTAGTAGGCACTATCCACTTTTGGTAGGTACTATCCACTGCATACACCCCACAACACCCCACAGGACCTGCCATTTTGTAGATGCTCTGACCCAGTCATCTAGCCAACACAATTTGGCCCTTGTCAAAGTTGCTCAGATCCTTACGCTTGCCCATTTTTTTCTACTTCCAACACATCAACTTCGGGAACTGACTGTTCACTTGCTGCCTAATATATTCCACCCCTTGACAGGTGCCATTGTAACGAGATAATCAATGTTATTCATTTCACCTATCAGTGGTTTTAATGTTATGGCTGATCAGTGTATATGGGTGCACGATATATCAAAATTATCAAAATATCACAAATGTACATATCACAATATGCATATTGCAAGGGCTTGCGATAACTGAATGAATTTGATTCATTCAAATTCAAAATTGAAGAAGCACCTCAATTATCTAGCAGTATTTTGGCTTCAGAAGCAATGACCATATACAGACTGAAGTTATATGTAAAACATGTAAATCACGGTTGGCAATGCAAAGAGGAAACACTACAAAACTTAACAGTAACCTCAAGTCAAAGCACAACAATTTGTCTCAGCTGTGTTCGGCAGAAAAATCTTCATGCACATGAATCAACCCTCCTTTCCAAACTTAAGCAACAATCCACAGCATCAAGTTTTGAGAGCTTAACACCATATCTTGCAAGCTCCCGGCATCATAGAGAAATAACAGAGGCCATAACACACTTTGGGATATGGTGCTGATCGCCACAGTGGGGAAACCAGGGTTTGTTCACCTGATGAATACAATAGACAAACAGTACAACGTTCCGTCTTGTACTCATTTTTCACAGACCGCTATCCTCCAAATGTACGAGCATTGTCTCAACCATGTCAAGTTGGAACTGAGAGATGTCAAACTTTTTGCATGTACAACGGACCTCTGGTCCAGCTGGACAACAGACCTGTACAGTAGCTTGACGGTTCATTTTATTGACCAAGACATTGTACTTCCCTGGTGAGCACAGTGGGGGAAACATAGCTCTGGGAGTGCAAGAGGCTTTGTCTGGTTGGAATTTGAGTGAGGAGCGTCTAGTGTGTTTTACCACTGACAACGCAACAAATATGGTTAAAGCTGCAGACAAAAATGGTTGGTCCTGACTTCAGTGCTTTGGGCATAGACTGCCCCTTGCCATTGGTAAGTGTTAACATTTTATTTCAGTAGTTTTAATTAGTCATTTTAACATATAATAATTTTTCATTAAACGTTTTTTATACTATATTCTGTCCCACCTCCTGCAGTATGACGTTAATAGCACTTGTCTAGTGTTGATATGATTTAAATTAAGATAGCATTATAGATTAGTTAAATTAGATAAATTATAAATGTATCCTACATGCTGCTAATATATTTTTATTACAATTAAACTAATTTAAAATATAATTTGTTAATTAAAACATTTTTTCTTTTCTGTTTATCCAGAAAATGCCATTAAAGGTGACACACTCATTGGTTGTGCTGTAGGGATGTGCAAAAGGCTGGTGGGACATTTCTCCCATAGCTGAAAAAAGAAGGAAGCACTGAAAAAAAAACACAGAGAGAACTTAACCTGCCAGAGCATGGTCTGATCAGAGTGCCCAACAAGATGGGCCACTAAGCAGCAAATGATGGAAAGCATACTCAAACAGCAGGGGGCACTGTCACAAATTCTCTCTGAAAATCAGAGTACACAACATCTGGTTCCATCCTGGCAGGACATTGAGGTCCTTGAGTCGGTAAACAAGGCATTGAAGCCACTTCAGGAGTTTACAGATGCTCTGTCTGGGGAGGACTATGTGAGCATTCCTTATCTACAGCCAGTTCTTCATTTATTGAAGACAAAAACACTTGCTGCTGATGAGCAAGACCCAAAGCTGACTCACTCAATTAAAAGTGTCGGCCTATATGGAGGCGAAATATGAGGATCCCACAACCCAAACACTGATGAACATCACCTCTTTCCTTAACCCAAGGCTCAAGACAGACTACATTTATCAGGAAAACCTGTCACAGAGCAGGTCCAGGTTAATATCTCAAATGAAGGCAACTAAGAAGGTAAGAATATTTTGAATGTCAAGAATGATTTGAGCTCCTGAGCACCTCCATATTTTATTATTAATTCTTTTCCTCTCTTTTCTAGGAGGCAGAGCCTGCTGTTGACACCTCATTATCAGCAAGTGCCAAGTCAGGGACTCAGCAAAGCCAAAGTACCACAGCCACAAGAGAAAAGAGGATCTTCAGGAAGTCTTCAGGAAGCCTCTTACAGACATTAGTCCAAGCTACATCTTACTCTGAATAACCTGAAGAACAAAAATTGAAGCAGAACTTAATATCTACATTCTGATCCCCAGACTCCACAGTAAGGAAGACCCTTTGGCATGGTGGAAAATTCATAGGGTCAATTTTCCCCACTTAAGCAGGCTGGCCCGAAAGTATCTTTGTGTGTCTGGCACTAGCACACCCTCTGAAAGACTTCAGCACATCAGGCAATGTAGTTACATGTCAGTGCTTATCGCTGAAACCAAACAAGTGGACATGCTGGTTTTCTTGTCCAACCATCTGTGACGATTTTAGGATGAATGCTAATATGTGACTCTTGGAGCAAGTGATAGTGAGGATCTCTCTCTGATCTATGGCCTCTGCATACTAACCAATATTTTGTGTATATTCACCCAGTCACACCCAGTTTTCTTACTATTCAGTCTTACTGTTATGTTACTTACTTACTATTACGGTCTTTCATACATACAGTTGGTAGCTGTAAGAAAGCAAACCTCTGTTTCAGGTGTTTTTGTTTACCTGAATGTTCTTACATTTTATGTAATGCTACAATGAAACATTATGCTGTTTGAGTTCAGTGACAGTCCCTCCATTTTCACAGGCTCAAAAATAATTGGACAATTGACTGATAAGCAGTTTCATGGTTAGATGTAGCCTGTTTCTTCGTTATTTCAGGACAAATTAAGAGATAAAAGGTCTGGAGCTGATTCCAAGCATTGAATTCTTTTTTTTTAGATGTTGATGGGAACTCTTAATATGTGGTCCAAATAGGTGTCGATGCAAGTGAAGGAGGCCATCATTAGGCTAAAAAAAACAAAACAGACCTATCCGAGAGTTGGCAGAAACTTTAGGAGTGGCCAAATCAACAATTTGGTACATTCTTAAAAAGAAGAAATGCACTGGCAAGTTCAGGAACACCAAAAGGCCCAGAAGGCCACAGAAGACAACTAAAGTGGATGATCACAGAAATCTTTCCTTGTTCAACAAAAATCCCTTCACAACATCTAGCCAAGGCAAGAACACTCCCAAGGAGGTAGGCGTTCAAGAACAGAACTCAAGAACAGAAAGGCCAGATCAGACATTGCTAAATAAATAAAAATAAATAAGCCTGACCAGTTCTGATGCATGATCAACTTATACCAGAATGCAAAAAGAAGAGTATGGAAAAGGAAAAGAATAGCTCATGATCTGGAGCATACCACATCATCTGTCATGTGGAGGCAGTGTTATGGCATGGGCATGTATGGCTGTGAAAGGAACTGGGTGACTGGTGTTTATTGGTGATATGACTGCTAATAGAAGTAGCAGGATGAATTCTGAAGTGTGTAGAGCTATACTTTCTGCTCATATTCAGTCAAATGCTGCAAAACTATTAGGATGGTGCTTCACAGTACAGATGGATAATGACCCCAAAAGTACAGCGAAAGCAACCGAAGAGCTTTTTAAAGCAAAGAAATTAAATGTTCTTAAATGTCCGATGACCTTAACCCAGTTGAGCATGCTTTTCACTTACTGAAGAAGGCAGAAAGACCCTCAAACAAGCAGCAACTGAAGGCAGCTGCAGTAAAGGCCTGGCAAAGCATCTCGACTGTGGAAACTTTGATGATATCCATGGGTTCCAGACTTCAGGCAGTCATTGACTGCAAAGGATTTTATTTTTTATTAAAGTACTAACAATAATTCTAATGTTTATGTTTGTTAATTTGTCCAATTACTTTTGAGCATGTGAAAATGGAGGGACTCAAAAAAAAATGTCTGTAATTCCTAAATGGTTATTATAATATTTTTGTTAAACCCTTTGAATTAAAGCTGAATGTCTACACTTTAATCACATCTTGATTGCTTCATTTCAGATCCATTGTAGTGGTGTACAGAGGTAAAATTACCAAGATTGTGTCATTGTCCGAACATACGTATGGACCTGTGTGTATATGTGTATATATATATATATATATATATATATGGTGATGTTTATGATTTTCTCCAGCACCCCATAATGTCTCAGCAATTTCCAGAGGGTCTGTCTGTCCACGCTGTCAAATGTCTTTTCATAGTCAATGAAGCTGACATAAAGAGGCGAGTTCCACTCCAGTGACTGCTCCAAGATGATCCGCAGTGTTGTGACTTGGTCAGTGCAAGATCTGTCTTTGCCAGCCTGGTGGTCTTGGAGCTGGGGTTCGATGGCATACTTCATACCCTATTCAGGAGAACTCGGCTGAACACTTTGCCGGGGATGGACAGCAATGTTATACCTCAATAGTTGGAGCAGGAGCTGAGATCTCTGCTCCAACCTCTGCTAGGATGCTATCCGGTCCTGCAGACTTGCCATTCTTCAGCTGCTTGACAGCCTTGTGGATCTCCTCCTTCTTGGTGGGCACACTGTAGGCAATTTGCAGATCACTGTTGGTTGTCTGGATGTCTGGTGGGTCCTGGGGAGCCAGTCTGTTCAGCATCTCCTCAAAATACTCCACCCATCTGTCCTTCCTCATCTGGTATCATCCTCCCATCTTTGTCCTTCCCTGGTCTCTCTTGCTTGCTGTATTTCCCTGACAGCTTCTTGATGGTAGTGTACAGGTTCCGCATATTTCCATTGTAAGCTGCTTATTCTGCCTCTGCTGCCAGTATCTTCACATAATTGTACTTGTCTGCTTTGATGCTCCTCTTAACGTTCTTATTTCCTTCTGTGTATTCCTCCTGTGCCTTAATTTCGTGTGCAACTGTTGTTGACTGCTGCCTTCTTCAGCTTCCTCTCCTCTACCTTCTTCAAGGTTTCTGCTGAGATCCACTCCTTGTGGTTGTGTTTCTTAGGGCCCAGCACCTCTTGGCATGTTGATGTGACTGCATTCTTCACTCCTTGTCACTTCTTATTGGTGGTCTTCTCTTCCTGTAGCTCTTGAAGGACCTGGAGCTTGTTGGAGAGTTTGATTTTAACTCTTCCTGTTTGCTTGCATCTTTCAGGAGTGAGGTGTTGTATCACTGGTGTTGGCTTGTCCCCCCATCCAGTTCTTTCTTAGCTTGAGCTTCAACTAGGCAGCCAGGAGACGATGGTCTGAAGCTTGCTTGACACGTACATCTTGAAGAGATCTCCGGAACTGCTTCACTATGCACACGAGGTCTATCTGATTCTCCTTCAAATTGTCAGGTGATACCCATGTATCTTTCTGTGATGGAAATGACCAATGACCAAGTTGCCTGCAGTTCAGAAGTCTGCAAATCTCTCCCTGTTTGCCAATCATCTCTCCCAGACCTTCCTGTCCCATGATCCCCTCGTAGCCCCTGTTGTCAATGCCGATCTTGGCACTGAAGTCGCCCATGACGATGCTGTTCCTTCTTGGACAGTCTTGGATGATTGTCAGGAGTCTGTTTTAGAAGTTGTCTTTGCTCTCCTCATCGCTGTCATTTGTTGGTGCATGGCACTGGATGATGTCCATGTTGATCGTCCACTTCTTGGTTCGGAATGAGGCTGTAATGATGCATGGGCTATGTGCTTCCCTTCCAATGAGCACTCCCTGGGCTGTCTTGGATAACATCAGGACTACTCCTTGGGTGTCTGGCACATCATCCTGTTCATGCCCTGAGAACAGTAGCAGTTCTCCTGAAGCGAGCCTCTTCTGGCCAAAACCTGTCCATCTTTACTCACTGATTTCCAAGATGGTGAGGTTGTAGTTCTTCATCTCAATGGCCACTTGTGTTGTCCTGCCCGTCTCGTACATAGTTTTCACATTCCATGCTCCAATGGTGATGGTGGTCCTGGTAGAGATGATGGTCATCGGCTTGGTAGCTTCCAGACTAGTCAAGCTGGAGCTGGAGGTCCATCTTCTTCCAGGGCTGTGATGTCTGTTGTTTCTCTTAGTTAGTGATTCTGTAGCAGTTGTGGGTTTTTTCAGTGAGGGGTCGTAAGTCCCACACCCAACCTGGCAAAGGCGGAAACTGGCAAAGGTGGAGTTTTAGGTATTATAGCACTTGAAAAAAAATTTCATACCAGGCATTTTAGGGCTTCCATGTAGTATGTTTTACCATTTAGAAACTACTGAAATCTTTTGTAAATAAAAATTCATTAAAATTCAGTAACAGTTAAACTTCACTTAACAGTTTTGGTGCAAATAATGCCCATCACATCAGCTGCTGATTGGAGTTGTACATATGGTCAAGAAATACTAAAGGATTGTGGTCAGTGTGTACCACAACTTCCCAAGAGCTAGGTCCTACATAGATTTTGAAATGATTCAATGCTAGGGTCTATTTCTCAGTCATTGAATAGCTGAACTGATACTTGTTCCATATGTTATTACTTGGAGAAATGGAGAAATAACATATGGGGTGATCTATACTTTGTTCATCTTCATGAAGTAAAACTGCACCCATTCCTGTGGCACTGGCATCTATTCGAAGTTAGAATTTGCAAAACGGGAGACCTACACAACACAGCTTTAACATTATCAAATGAGTATTGACAATAAAGAGACCACTTAAAATCATGAGAAGGACTAGGTAAATCAGAGAAAGAAGCAATTACAGTTGCAAAGTTCCTACAGAAACATTGGTAATATCCAGTTATCCCAAGAAATCTGCAGTTGCACCGGTTATGTAGGAATAGCTCTCCCTTTCTCCTCTATCGAACACACCTATCAGAACACCTCACGGAGGGTAGAAATGTGCTCTGGCTCTGGGAGAAAATGACTACATCGTCTAGATATGCTTTACAATCAGTGTGTACAAATAAATCTTGATTAGTTAAGTGCTTAAGGGGAGTTTTGCATTCCAAAGGGCATTATGGTATACTGCAGGAAGTTATCAGGTGTGACAAAAGGCAGAAATGTCAGAAGCACGGTCAGTTAATGAGACTTGCCAGTAACCCTTGAGTAGATCTAACTTGGTTACATACCTGGCTACACTGTTGACGCAGTCATCAATATGAGGAAGAGGAAAGGAATCAGCTCAAATGATGGCATTTACTTTTCTATAATCTGTACAAAAATGGGTCGTTCCATCATCCTTAGGAACTAATAAATAAGGAGAACTCCAGACACTTGAGCTAGGAACAGCAAAATCATTGTCTAATAAATACTGAACCTCCTTCTGCATTAGTGTACGCTTGGCTGGATTGACTCTGTATGTATGCTGCTTGATTGGAGAATGGCCTTGCACATCAACATCATGCTTAAGAACATGCGTTTGTCAAGGGATATAAAAAAAATCAAATAAAATCACATAAAACTTCAGGGTTTGACAAACAAGCACACAAGACTGTACTGAACTGACAGCACTAAAACCACTGGCACTACAGTCATGGCAGAAGAGAGCTTACAGGTACCTGGCGGGTCCTGTCTGGAAATATAGGGCTTTAACATATTGATGTGACAGTCTCTAGTTTTGTGTTTCCTATCAGGGGTTTGGATAACATAGTTTGTTTCACTAAGCTTCGACTGAATTTGATATGGTCGTGAAAATTTGGCTTGGAATGATCATCAGGCTTAAAAGACCAACACATTGCATTCTTGTCATAGTAGATCTCCATTTGTGACTAAGCAGAAGACAGGGAGGCCTTAGCAATCAAAGTGCAAGCTCTGAACTGACTGACATAATCCAGCAGAGGTGTTTCTGAGGATGATTTAACCGACATCTAGTTCTCTTTTAAAACGTAGAGGGGTTCCCTTTACAGGATGAAAAAATAAAAACAACTCAGTGGGGCTAAAACCAGTGGATTTCTGAACTACCTCACGAACAGCAAATAAAACTAGAGGAATGCCCTCATCCCAGTCCCTTCGAGACTCAATGCAACACTTTCTAAGCATAAACTTTAGAGTTTAATGAAACCTTTCAGTTGCTCTTTAGGATTCTGGGTGGTATGCACTTGACACATTTACTTAATGCAGAGCAAATTTAATGCAGGACATTAAATTTGAACTCTGGTCTTTCTGTATAATCCTAGGCAACCCAAAAGTAGAAAAGATCCTAATTGGTTTGGGATGATAGGCTTAGCACGAAGACTACAGAGTTGAATTGGTTCTGGGTATCTGGCTGTGGTGCACATAATTGTCAAAAGGTACTGATGACCAACTTTTGATTTAGGCAAAGGACCAACACAGTCCATGAGAACACATTCAGATGACTCTCCTACAGCAGGTATGGTACTTAAAGGACCAGGAGGTATCACCTGATTAGGTTTCCCAGCTAGCTGACAGATATGGCACGACCTACAATGTTACACAAAATCAGATTTCAGAACAGGCCAAATGCCTGGCTTCACTTGGGAAACATGGCAGGAAGGGTGGATTCGCATGGATCTGGGGAGCTTGAGTCACACGACAGAGGGGTTAATAATGCTCTTGATGATGAAGGGGCCTAAATAGTGGGGGAAGAGTTTCTTGGAATTAGTCTTCAGTGGGATATCCTTAGATGAGAGCCAAACTTTCTGACCTGGCTGGTAGTTGGGTGCAGGAGACCGATGGCGGTCAGCCAGGTGACAGCCTGCTGTCAGCAGAGTGGAGCAGACTGGAACTGTCCTCTGTCCACACCTTGCAGCGTCAGCAGATGTGGGCTTGCACAGAGGAAACTGCAATGTCATTCTCCTGGGTAGGAAATAAAGGAGGCTGATAACCCAGAGAACACTTGAAGGCGGGGCATACCGGTGGCTGAGCTGGACCTGATCCAGGGTAGCTGGGAGCTCTGGATCAAAGGGTTATTGGCTGTGACACATCGAAGCACCACTTCCAGCTCCTGATTGGCCCGTTCCGCCTTCCCATTGGTCTGGGGTGAAAACCTGAGGACAGGCTTACAGTGGCACTGAAAGCATTACAGAATGAATTCCATGCAGCCAGAAGACATGGCTGACCAGGAGATCTGCAGTCTCATGGGCTGTGGGGAGCTCGGGGAGAGCCACAAAATGCAATGGCTTGTAAAAACGATCGATGATGGTAGGAGTGTTAAGAATAGTAGTGTTACCTTATGAGGGGGGAAGTCCAGTGATGAAATCAAAGGCAGTGTGGGACCCTGTGCGGCTGGGAACAGGCAAGGTGGGCGGTGCAAGGCTTTACCATGGGCACACACCGAGTAGGCCAAGACGAAGGCCCGAGTGTCAGCATCCATAGTAGGCCGCCAAAAGTGTCGTTTCAGTAGGCCCAGAGTGTGACTGGAACCAGGATGACAGGCAAACCAGGAACAGTGACTCCACTGTAGGACCTGGGAGTGCACAGTGTCAGAAACAAATAGTCGGTCCAGGAGCCCATTACCTGGGTTGGGTCCGCTGACCCTACCTGGTTGTAGTCCCTAATGAAGCGGCAGTAGAAGTTAGCGAACCTCAGGAACCGTTGTAGGTGCATCAGGTTGGTGGGCCTGGGCCACTCTCAGTTATGTACCCCAGGAAGGTGACCGAGCAGGCATGGAACTCGCACTTCTCTGCTTTAACAAACAGATGGTTCTCTAGCAGCCATTGCAGGACCTTATGGAAATGGAGAGCTTGCTTAGCAGGGATGCGAGAAAAGATTAGGATGTTGTTTAGGCACACAAACAAGAAATGCTTCAGGAAATCCCTGAGGACGTCATTCACCAGGGCCTGGACCACTGCTGGGGTGTCGGTGAGGCCGAAGGGCTCAACCAAATACTCAAAGTGGCCCAGGGGGGTGTTAAATGCTGTCTTCCACTTGTCCGGCTCTCTGATCGTGACCAGGTGGTATGCATTCCGCACGTCCAGCTTGTTAAAGATGGTGACCCCGTGAATTGGCTTACAGGCCAAGCTCACAGGCCAAGCCCATGCAGCGGGTACAGACATTGAGGAATACACAAGCTCTGTCACTGATTACATCAATATGTGCACTGAGAACATTATCCCTAAAATCTGCATTAAAATTTTTCCAAACCAGAAACCCTGGATGAATGCTGATGTCAGGGCCAAACTCAAAGCTTGTACTTCAGCCTACAACTCTGGTGACACTGAGGCATACAGAAGGGCCAGATACGATCTTCAGAGGGCTATCAGGTCTGCAAAAAGAGCCTATAAAGACAAGATGGTGGAAAACTTTCAGGGATCTAATCTCAAGCTCTTGTGGAACGGCTTACACTCAATCACAGACCACAGCGGAGATAAGGATGGAAAAACATACAACATGGATCTGTCTGCCTCTCTGCCAGATGAGTTGAATGTCTTCTACGCACGGTTTGAGGATAGCAACACCTTACCTGCAGTGAAACTGCCAGCAGATAATAACAGCTGTTCTCTTACCTTCTCCTTGCCTGACATATCCAGATCACTTAAAGCGGTCAACCCACGCAAAGCACCTGGTCCTGATGGTGTTCATGGCCGTGTCCTCAGATCGTGTGCCAACCAGCTAGCGGAGGTGCTTACAGACATCTTCAATCTCTCCCTTAGACTGTCTGTGATTCCCACCTGCTTTAAGAAAACCACCATCGTCCCTGTCCCTAAGAAGTCTGTTGTCACCTGCCTGAATGACTACCGACCTGTGGCACTGACCTCTATCGTCATGAAGTGTTTCGAGCGGCTCATTAAAGACCACATCTGTTCCTTCTTGCCAGACACCATGGACCCTCTCCAGTTTGCATAT
>CM040455.1:26294272-26308743 GCA_022758105.1 Pangasianodon gigas
CCTTAGACTGTCTGTGATTCCCACCTGCTTTAAGAAAACCACCATCGTCCCTGTCCCTAAGAAGTCTGTTGTCACCTGCCTGAATGACTACCGACCTGTGGCACTGACCTCTATCGTCATGAAGTGTTTCGAGCGGCTCATTAAAGACCACATCTGTTCCTTCTTGCCAGACACCATGGACCCTCTCCAGTTTGCATATGGGAAAAATAGATCGACTGATGACACCATTGCTCTAACCATTCACAATGCCCTCACACACTTGGACAAGAAAAACACTTATGTGCGGATGCTGTTTATTGATTACAGCTCTGCGTTTAACACCATCATCCCATCAAAACTCATTACAAAGCTCAGAGATTTAGGACTGAACTCTCATCTCTGCAACTGGATAATGGACTTTCTGACCTGCAGACCCCAAGTGGTGAGAATTGGTAACCATTTCTCATCCACACTTACCCTGAGCACAGGAGCCCCACAGGGCTGTGTTCTCAGCCCCCTCCTATACTCTCTGTTCACACATGACTGTGCTGCCAAACACAGTTCCAACATCATCTTTAAATTTGCTGACGACACATCAATCCTGGGTCTCATCACAAATGGAGATGAGACGGCCTACAGAGATGAGGTGAGAGCACTATCACAGTGGTGCCATGACAACAACCTCTGCCTCAATGTCAGCAAAACCAAAGAGATGATTGTGGACTACAGGAGGACACAGGAGGTCAGCCACGCCCCCTTATACATCAACGGTTCTGCAGTGGAAAGAGTTAAGAACATCAAGTTCCTTGGTGTGCACCTCTCCGACGACCTGTCCTGGTCTCTGCACACCACATCAGTAGTTAAATCTGCACGCCGGCGGCTCTATTTCCTATGGAAGCTCAAAAGCTTTGGTCTCCCTCCCAACATCCTTACAAACTTCTACAGATGTACCATTGAGAGCATCCTGACGGGGTGCCTTACTGTATGGTACGGCAGCTGCTCACTCCTTGATCGCAAGGCCCTTCAGAGAGTTGTGAGAACAGCTGAAGTCATCATCGGCAACAAACTTCCATCCCTTCAGGACATCTTTCATCTGTGATATCTGAGGAAGGCCCGAAAAATCACAACTGTCCCTAGTCACCCAGCACACAGTCTGTTTATCAAACTGCCATCAGGCAGGCGATACCGGAGCATTCAGTCCAGAACCACCAGGTTGAAAAACAGCTTCTACCTGCAGGCTATCAGAACCCTTAATAAACTGTAAAAATTGTCTCTAAAATTGCACTAGTATCCCCCCTCATATCATATCAAGGACTACAAAAACATCATGTCTTTTTTTTTTAATCTTGCATACTTTGCACAACTACATTACACTACCTCAAAAGCAAAATCTGCACCTCAACCTTGCACCTGCACCTTATTTGTATTTTTTTTTTGTATTGTGAATCTCTTGTAATCATTATTCTACATTTGTCTCTTAAATTTCTGTCTTGCTTGCCCCTTTATTATTTATTTCTGTTATTATTGTACTGCTGTAGACTGCCTAAGCCTCACAAAAAGCATTTCAATGTACATTGTCACTGACACTTGTATATATGACAAATAAACTTGAAACTTGAAACTTGAACTTGAAACTTGGCTGTTTTTGTGTAGGCTCTAAAATTATACTTAACATTAACATGTTTCTCACACTAATTCATATGTATGGAGAACAGTGCAAGCTTTGCTCAGTTGGTAACACTGAAAATATGTCTAAAGCTTTTCCCATTCATTTACACTGTAATAAAAGAGACAAAACTTCCTTAGGCCAGTGCATTGATGTTATGTGCTGAAACACAGCAAAACACGAATGGACTTCAGATCCTCTGAACTGAGGAACAAGCCTGATTTGTTTGCTTATGTCAAAATTGGCGGGGTCTCCAGTCCGAGTTGGCATTAAGGTGCGAGGTAAGGGAATGGTTTGCCCTGGTTGTCTTGCTTCTAGCTCAAGCTGCCACAAGTGGATTTCCTTCTCCTCAATTTCCAGCGCACACACACCTGCTGGCACTGAAGCTCCACTTCCAGCTTACTAGCCGGATTGCCAATTCAGTCTCTGACACAGTCACTAGAGGGACACCGGAATCTATGCCAGGGGGCTCTGTAGTCACCTGCACATGTGCAAATACACACGTGTGCACACATACAGAGAGAAAATACCCAAAAAAAAAAGGTCCAGGGACATAACACTCCAGTTTAGTATCCAGTACCCACATTAAACTACAGTTGAACATGTTTTATTACATTGTATGCAAGAAAAATAGAAAACGTTCAGTGTACTAGCCAAATATTGACTCGCTGATTGTGGATTCACGTCTTAATGTACAGTCCCCTCTGAAAGTGTTGGAACGACAAGACCAATTCTTTTGTTTTTGCCTTAACTGGAGCAACTTGGTTTTGAGATCAAAAGATGAATATGAGACAGTATATCAGAATTTCAGCTTTTATTTCCTGATATTTACATCTAGAGGTCTTAAACAACTTCATAGCAAAGAACATAGCTTCTATGGTGGCAGACCACCCAATTTTTTAGGTAAACAAAAGTATTGGAATAGATAGTTTTCAAGTAATTTAAAGTAAATAACACCATATTTGGTTGCATATACCTTGCTTGCTGCATCAACCCGGTGACCCACTGATATTACGAAACTGCTACATTCTTCCTTTGTGATGCTTTTCCAAGCTTGGACCATAGCTTCTTTCATTTGCTGTTTGTTTTGGGGGGTTTCATCTTTCAGTCTCCTCTTCAGGAGGTGAAATGCATGCTCAATTGGGTTAATGTCTGGTGATTGACTTGGCCATTCTAAAACCTTCCACTTTTTTTCCCCTGATGAAGTCAGTTGTTGTGTTGGCATTGTGTTTTGGGTCATTGTCTTGCTGCATGATGAATTTCTTCCCAATTAGATTGGATGCATTTCTCTATAAATTGGCAGACAGAATGTTTCCGTAGACTTCTGAATTCATTCTCTCTTACTATCATGAGTCTTACACCATCAATAAAGATTAGTGAACCCATTCAAGAAGAAGCCATGCAAGCCCAAGCCATGACACTACCTCCACCTTGCTTTACTGATGAGCTTGTATGTTTTTTGTCATGAGCAAATCCTTTCAGAAACCTAGGGCTCAAACCAAGCGGAGACATTCAGAGATATTAATTGCTTAAACAATCAATCTAACAGGGCACACCCGGGCAACAAGAAACACCTGTCAGTCACATGTTGTAGTATTTTTTGATCCCTTGAAAAAATGGGTGGGTTCAAACAAAAGGTGTGAGAGGAGGACAGTTGATTGTCCATGGTTACCCCAAGGTTGTGTGCAGTGACAGAATGTGAGATCTGAGAGTTGTCCAGAGTATAAACTTTAAGCTGATGAGCTGCCGTCTATGATCAGATGCCTGCCAGACATGCTGAGATCCGAGCAGAAACATGAGTGTCTGCTTCTTTGTTATATTTAAAATCTAATGTCCTGGAGATTAAAAAAAAAAATAATTGCCACTGTCATTTATGCACTTTTACACATGCATTTTTATTTGTTAATTTAGCAGCAGTTGAATGGGTAAGTTGTAAGTGTGAGCAAGCCAGATTTGAAATCCCCTTATTCCTGGAAAATTAACCAGAGGGCTTATAAGCATTCACTACAAGGAAAGATCTGCTGGCCCTTTTGAGGTGGGTGATTTAAAACATTAGGCCAGTAAAGTGACAATATAAGGAATACCTAAAGTAAGCAAATAAGCCAAGAAATATCTGGATTGAGAAACAAAAGAGTTGTTGGCTCTTTGTGCTGATGATATTATTTGTCATCTATTATTATTATAATAAGTGAATGAGAGAATGCCTGATTCATGAAAGAATAAGAATAAATCATAAGCAGAGGAAAACATTTTTGTTTCACACCAAATGCACTGGTTTGTTAAACATCACATCCTGTGTCATGGGCCTTTTAAGGCAGGAATGCTTACATGAGTTTTGAGTGTGAAAGAGCCTTTACATTACATGATGAATAAAATTCCTGTCACAAGGTCAAATACTAAGATCCTATGTGCCAAAACTAATTAGGAATAGCTCACTGTTTGAGTGATGATGATGATGTGGTGTTTCTCTGTGACAGGCATTGCTGCAGACACATGATGTTGTGGCTCATGAAGTGTACAGCGACGAGGCACTGAGGGTCACCCCCCCTCCAACCTCACCTTACCTGAATGGAGATTCTCCTGAGAGTGTCAATGGAGACATGGACCTTGAGAATGTCACCCGGGTTCGGCTGGTGCAATTTCAGAAGAACACAGATGAACCTATGGTATACACCCACACACACTTCAAGATACATACTTACAGATATAGTAAAAGAAGATTATTTTAAATTACATTTTTGCAATAATTATTTTAATATATGGTACATTTTTACAATAATTATTTTAATAATTGTAAAATAGTTTTTACAAGTTTACATTTTATACAATATTTTAAATTTATAAAACACATTAAAATATAAAGCAAATTATAATTATTAGAATTAATTGAATTAAGTATTAATTCAGGATTCTGGAAAGATCCAACTGTAAATTTTCCTGGATTTAAATATTAAATGTACAATATTTGACAGTTTTAAATATGAAGTATTGGCATATGAAAGTTTCAGCAGAAAATCAATCAACTTGTCTTCCCAGTGTTTTGAGAAACTGGCTTCATACTGGGTTCCCTTTCATTGAAATATGTTTTAGTTGAAAATGATTTAATATTTAATTTTTAATGCAATTTACTTACAAAAACCCAGGTATAATGGAGAATAGTTGCATGCATAAGTCTTTTAAGGTAAAGAAGTGGAATGTTCTGCAATGGCCAGGTCAGTCATTAAACCTGAATCCAGCTGAGCATGCATTTCACATGCTGAAGGCAAAGCACCAAGAACAAGCAGGAACTGAAGATAGCTGAAGTAAAGGCTTACTTCAGCTGTCTTCAGTTCCTGCTTGTTCTTGGTGCTTTGCCTTCAGCATGTGAAGAGCCTTGTAGAGCATGTCTATTGGTTACAGACTTCAGGCATTCACTGACTGCAAAGGATTTGTAACTAAGTATTAAAAATCAAAATTTAATTTACGATTGTTAGTTTGTCCAATTACTTCTGATCCCACAAAGGGGAGGACTACATAAAAAGTGCTCTAATTCCTAAACTATTCATGTGATTTGGATGTAAATACCCACAAATTAAAGGTGAATGTCTGCACTTTGAGCAGATCTTTTTTTTTTTCTAAAACCCCTGAACTGCTTTGAATTTGCTGTATACAATCCTTGACCAGTTTATCAAATGAGAATCATACCTCTCATACATTCTCCGAATTTGCTGTATCCGAATGATTTTATGCATTGCACTGCTGCCACACGATTGGCTGATTAGAAAATTGCATGAGTAAGTTTACAGGTGTTCCTAATAAAGTGTTCAGTGATTGTATATTATAGCCACTATAAACAGTCTCTCTCTCTCTCAACCACCATATATATATATATACACACATACAGTACTGTGCAAAAGTCTTAGGCACATGCAAAGAAATGCTGTGGAGCAAAGATGCCTTCAAAAATAATGAAATGTTTCTACATTAAAAAAATACTATAAAGAGCAGTAAACAGTAATAAATGAAACAAAGTCAATATTTGGTATGACGATCCTTAGCTTTAAAAAAAATAGTAGTCTCAGGTACAATTTGTGCAGTTTTATAAGGAAATTAGCTGTAAGTTTTACTGAGCATCTTACAGAACCAGCCACAGTTCTTTTGGAGACTTTGACTGTCATACTTGCTTCTTATTTTTGCAGCAAAACCCAGCAGCCTTCATTATGTTTTTTTGTTTGAAAAGTGGTCTCTTATGTAATATGCTGCTTTCTTTACTGACATACAAAATTTTTCTGTAATATTTAATTTTGTGCTGGAAAACTAATGTTTGGAAATCTAAAATGTTTTTGTACTAAATCAATAATGTAGAAGTCATAAAATAAAAATCTATAACAAAGTTTGTACTAAAAAAATAGGGTGCCTAAGACTTTTGCACAGAGAGAGAGAGCGAGAGAGAGAGAGAGAGAGAGAGAGATAGATATCAGATCAATGATTATAGGTTTTACTTTGTTAAACATCACATTTTTAAAAATCTGTTTTTTATAATATTATAATTATAATATACACCGATCAGCCATAACATTATGACCACTGACAGGTGAAGTGAATAATATTGATTATCTCGATACAATAGCACCTGTCAAGGGTTGAGATATATCCGTCTGGTCTGATCACACAGAAGAGCTATTGTAGCACAAATTGCTGAAAAGTTAAAGCTGGCTATGATAGAAAGGTGTCAGAGCACACAGTGCATCGCAGCTTGATGCGTATGGCCTGGTCCGATAAATCACATTTTCTTTTACATCATGTGGAAGGCCGGGTGCCTGTGCACCGTTTACCTGGGGAAGAGATGGCACCAGCATGCACTATGGGAAGAACGCAAGCTGGCGGAGGCAGTGTGATGCTCTGGGCAATGTTCTGCTGGGAAACCTTGGGTCCTGGCATTCATGTGGGTGCTATTTTGACACATACCACCTACCAAAACATTGTTGCAGACCAGGTACACCCCTTCATGGCAACGGTATTCCCTAATGGAAGTGACTACACTGCACTTGTTAAGGAATGGTTTGAGGAACATGACAAAGAGTTCAAGGTGTTGACTTGGCCTCCAAATTCCCCAGATCTCAATCCAATCGAACATCTGTGGGGTGTCCATTACAGGACTTAAAGGATCTGCTGTTAACGTCTTTGTGCCAGATACCACAGCACACCTTCAGGGATCTAGTGGAGTCCATGCCTCGACGGGTCAGGGCTGTTTTGGCAGCAAAAGGGGGACCAACACAATATTAGGCAGGTGGTCATAATGTTATGGCTGATCGGTGTACATCATGTCCCAGAAGTCTCCATACATAGGGGACTATGTATGCCAGCACCACATTGGTTGTGCCATTGTCAGTAGATGGTCATGGACGTCCACGTCTCTGTTTGTCCGCAACACTTCCAGTCTTTTTGAATTTGTTAATACAGTTGACAACAGTGTTGTGTGTGATTGCCATGTTTCCTTTTAAGGTCCGTCTCAACCTTGTGACAGCTTCCCAATCCAGCCATGAGAATGATTTCAATACGTTCTTCTTTTGTCAAAGGCATTCTTAACGGCTATCAGAAAAAAAATAATATAAACTAAGGATGAAAAATTTTGGAAGACATTTTTCTAAAACATGTTAATTTCCCCTATCTATGGAGACTTTTGGGACACCCTGTATATTATTATAATTTTAGATTATGTGGAGTGTCTGCTGTACAGGTCCCTGTGTATGAGCTGTTAATATTGAAACAAAAACGTATTAGAATGATCGCATTAATATTAAGCTATCGTTTAAGTTACAGCCGGAACTTACTGAGCCATGCTGTTATACAAAAACAATGTACACCTTCTGACCAATCAGATTCAAGCATTCATCCACACCGTGGTATAAAAAAAAAAAACACACCATAGCGCAGTTGAGTGCTCGAATCTGATTGGTCAGAAGGTGTGCATTATTTTCATATAACTGCACAGGTAGTTTCGGCTGTAACATGAACGACAGGTTAAAATTAATGCACTTGTTCTAATACATTATTGTTTCTGTAGTAACAGCTTACACAGAGACTTGGTAGACGCTCCAAATAATGTGTGCGCGCAGGTGTGTGTGCATGTTTTGAAGCCTTCGTGAAGGAAAAAAAGGACCAAATCTCCTCATAATGATAAAAAACCATTTGGTTACTAAGGTTAATGTTAAGGTTAATACAGACTTAATGGGTGGACGAGATCTGTGAGGGTTAAGCAAAGATGAAACCACCTCGCATACTTTCTGTGGTTTAGTTTTGTCTGTTGTGGTAATGCACCAATCACAAGCTTTGTCACATAGCATGTTCACCTAGCATTGATACGATAAGCAAAGCCTGAGCATGATGTCATGTTGTTCATGGAAGCCATGACCAAAATGACATCATCTCTGCATGAAGTATGATGAGGCCTTTATAGTTAGATTTAGATTAGATTAGATTTAACTTTGTGGTCAATATGCAGGGTACAAATACAAAGCCAATGAAGTGCAGTTATCATCTAATGAGAAGTGCAAATAGCAAGGTAGCATTGAGTGGTATAGTGCAAGTAATAGACAAATGAGGTAAGACGGCAGCAAGGTGTGGTGTGGGCATGACGTTAAAATGCGCAGCATGTCATTCATTAATAAATGAAACATTGTAATCATTGGCAAACCACTGTGGTATAAGCGGGCTAAGACACGACCAACCTTATTGTAATGCTGTGTGACTTTATTTTTACCCAATTTTTGTTTTATAAATTATGTTTTACTCAGATATTAACTAAATATTAACTATTATATATTATCTAAAATGAAAGGTTTTTGTCAAGTGCTGTTGGCCTCTTGTTTCTGTTTTTACAGGGCATCACTCTAAAAATGAACGATCTGAACCACTGCATTGTAGCTCGTATTATGCATGGAGGAATGATCCACAGGCAAGGTATTGCTGTCTGTCATTACTGTTCCACATAACGGAGGTTACTATTTGAGGGCTTGTTTTTGTTTATAACTACACTTTCTGCTTTATAATGGATTTTTCAGTTTGCACACACCATAGGAAGAGTTGCTAGATGTATGTTCATTGCATATGTGTGAATTACAGGAACGCTGCATGTGGGTGATGAAATTCGTGAGATTAATGGCATCAGTGTAGCCAATCAGACGGTGGAGCAGCTTCAAAAAATGCTGGTATGTGGAAAACATACTCAGCAAATATATGGACATGGTTAGACTGCTTTTCCTTTGGTTAAGAATTAATATGAATTAATATGAAGATAACTCAGTTGTTGCTCTTACGTACTCTAGTGTTTAAGAACAAGTGTAAAGGACCTGATCCTTACAAAATATTTTTAATAATACACAGAGGGAGATGCGTGGGAGTATCACATTCAAGATTGTACCAAGTTATCGCAGCCAGTCCCTGTCTTGTGATGTAAGTGTCCCTATGTAATAATAATAATAATAATAATAATAATAATAATAATAATAATAATGGGGGTTCACATTGTCACACCACCTTGTAGTCATACAAAAAAAATTGTAGTCACACTCTGATCCTTCTCTATTATTATTAATAATAATATCAAGTACCCCATCCTCCTCTGTTGTCTCTCTTCTAGACAGTTTAATAAGTGTCTCTGTGTTTTATTTGCCATATTGATAAATACTTTATCCTCCTACAGAAGGACTCACCTGACCTGACCAGACATTCTCCTGCCAACGGTCATGCCAGTGTCACCAGCTCCATTTTGGCAAGTGATTCATTTAGAATTCTGTTTCAATTTAATTGCTATGGTGGGTTTTGAAAGTATTCAGACCCCTTCAGTTGTTTTTTTTGCACACTTTATTGTGTTATAGGTTTAATTTAAAATGGATTAAATTGACTTTTCCCATGAAGCTATACACAATAATCCATAATGAAGCAAAAACATGTTTTTAGACATTTTTGCAAAATTTATTAATAATCAAAAACTGAAATCTCTAAAATAGATAAGTATTCATACATTTTATTCAGTGCTTTATAGAAGTACCTTTGGCAGCAATTACAGCTTTGAGTCTTCTAGGGTAAGTCCCTACAAGCATTGCACACCTGGATTTGGGCAGTTTCTCCCACTGTTCCTGGCAGATCTTCTCAAGCTCAGTCAGATTAGATGGGGAGTGTCTGTGTATTGCAATCTTCAGGTCTCTCCACAGATGTTCTGTGGGGTTCAAGTCTGTGTGTTGGCTAGGCCATTCAAGGACATCCTAGGGATGGTATTAGACAGTTGATGAGCAGATGTAGCACTTGGAGTTCAGCCCAAAAAGATCAGTTTTTGTCTGTAACCTTCTAGCTCAGTTACTGAGTTTGACCGGATGGCCAGCTCTAGAAAGATTAAATTAAATGTGATTTTTATCCCCCTGCCCAGATCTAGAGTACTGTGAAAAAGTCTCAGGCAGATGTAAAGAAATGCTGCAAAGCAAAGTTGCCTTAGAAAAAATGAAATTAACTGTTTTATACATAAAAAAATTGGTAACACTTTATTTTAAGGAACACATATTAGGCCTTAATGAAGGTACTGTTCTTTGTTCAATAAAGACCAAATTAGACACTTTTAAATGATTTATTCACTATAACTTAGACTTCATTCATAAACACTTGTTGTTCATCATGGCTGCTCCCGTTAGGGGTCGCCGCAGTGGCTCATTGGTCCACATGTTTGATTTGGCACAGTTTTTACGCCAGATGCAAATCTTCCCAATTTTATCCGGGCTTGGGACCGGCACTGGGAGTGCACTGTCTTTTGGGTTCCCTGGCCAGGAATCGAACCTGGGCCACAGCGGTGAGAGTGTCGAAGCATAACCACTAGTCCTCCAGGGACCATTCATAAACACTTGTATTGGTACGTAATTGGGGATCTGTTTTTTGCAAATGACTGCTAAATTATTAAATGTCCTTGTTATGCAAATAATTGAGCATGAATTACTCACTTACATTCACATTTTATTAGTGCATAACTGGCAACATGTTATACCTGTAGGTTATAGGTGGTGTCAGACTGCAGACTTCTGAAGGCACTTATACTAAAATATGTGTTCCATATTCTAGATTCATAGACATTTCAATATTAACGCTTTAAATTAAAATTCTAATATTGTTTAGTTAATTCCCTATAGTGTCATATTTCATCAGAGACAAATAATTGTCATTTCGGCTTTGGTGGCCCCTTTTTTGAGGATGCAACATCTACCAGTATATTTCACTACCCAAAAGACATAAAATGATCTGGAATTTAGAATATGGGACACAACTTGACTTATTGACAACTTGTGTAGTGGTGTTTAGCTTCTAATTAGTAACTTAGACTTCAGAATAGGGGACAGATATTGTAGTATTAGTGACTTACTCAGCTTTTATAAGCTCTTAAAATAAACTTCAGGTCTCTTCTACCTGGAATAAACAGATATAACATGTATTGTATAGAATACTTCGAAAGTATTAGAATGGCAAGGCCAATTCTATTATTTTTAATATACACTGAAGAAATTTGGGTTTCAAAAGATGAATATGAGATGATTAGATCAGAATTTCAGCTTTCATTTCCTGATTTTTACATCTAGGTGTGTTGTACATGTGAACAACTTACAACCTGGCACCTTTTGTTTTTTTGAACCCACCCATTTTTCTGTTTTCCTGTTAGATTGATGATTTAAACAATTAATAGCTCAGAATGTCTTCTCTGGGTTTGAGCCCTGAGTTTTGCCTGTGAAGACTGCATTTGTTGTTAAGAAGAATAAACCAACATAAAGACCAGAGAGCTGTTTAAGGGAGAAAAGCAAGCCATTTTGAAGCTGAGAAAAGAGGGAAAATTGATGAGTCATTGCACAATCATTGGACATAGCCAATACAACTATATGAAATGTCCTGAAAAAGAACGTAAACACTGGTGTACTAACAACCAGACATGGAACAGGTCGGACAAGGAAAACAACAGCAGTTGATGACAGAAACATTGTGAGAGCTGTGAAGAGAAACCCAAAAACAACAGTCAGTGACATCACCAGCAACCTTCACAGGGCAGGGGTGAAGGTATCACAATCCACCATTCAAAGAAGACTTCAAGAACAGAAATATAGAGGCCATACCACAAGACGCAAACCACAGATTGGAATTCGCAAAGATATACAGAGAAGTGTTCGTGATCAAGTCCAGGTAAGTGATCAGTAAGATGGCGACTGAGAACATGACAGAGTTAATGTGACTTGGGTGTTGTAGGCCGTGGTGGCCATTTCTGTAGGCACCGAAGCAGGAGTTGTGGTTCGTGGCACATGATGTTGTTATATTATTATTATTATTATAATTATTATTATTATTATTATATCAAGTTAAAAGCACTGCACAAATCAAGCTTAGTGAAAATCTTGGCCTCACAAAGCTGTTCCCATGCTTGGCCTCACAAAGCTGTTCCAGTGAGAGTAACAATACTTGAGAGTGATTTGGTTCAGTCCACAATAATCATTCAATGCAAGGCCTGAGGCCACCCCTTTTTTCTCCATGAAGAAGAAGCTTCCCAATGCTTGTTTCAGGGCCTCCTCAATGTACTCATCCATAGCTTGGCTTTCTTTGGTGGAAAGGAGGCATGGAAGCTGCTATGAGCTCTATAGTGCAGTCATAGGAATGGTGAGGGGGAAGGCCGCTGGCCTTAGCCTTGCTGTACACTTCCTTTAAGTCCTGGTACTCAGAAGGAAGTTCCACCTGGGAGTTAGTCTCAAGGCTTTCAACTGAAGGAGAGCAGGCATTTGGAGACAGTGAGTGCAATAAGATGAGGACCAGCGGGTGATTTCTCTCTCTGCCCAGGAGATCTGTGGGTCATGGGTGTGCATCCAGGGGAACCCCAGCACAACTGGAAACTTGACTGTGATGAGCAGTGAAATGTGTTCTTGGTGAAAGGCACTGATGTGAAGCATGAGAGGTTCAATATGGTGGGTTATTGACCCTCCTCCTATGGGTCCCCTGTCCAGGGCTTGGATGGGCAAGGGGTGTTCGAGTGCCCAGGGGGGTCAGGTTTAATCTTAACTAAACTTTTGCCAGTTGTTGCAGAGCTGGTCAAGGCTGTAACAGTAGAGAGATCTTGTAAATGCCTTATCTGAACATGTATAGCAAAGTTTGGAGGAGATAGGAATCTGGAAGGACTTACCATGTGGGAGTGAGAGGAGGAATCAGATCGCTCATGTGTCTGCTGTAGAAAGTTGGGTGGTGGTCTAGAGGAGCACTGTGCCACTTGGTGCTTGGGACTGCCACAGTAGAAGCAGAGTCTATCCTTTTGACACCTTTGGCATTCCACAGAGGTTAGCTTGGCTTGGCTAAGTTGCGTTTTCTATGAAGTACTGGGTTCATGGATGGGATTCAGCTCAGCTTTACGTCCCTCTCGGTTCTTGAGCAGGTGTTCTAGGCAAATTGCCAGGTCGATGTGTAACTCTAGGGGTGCTTGGTTATAATGGCATGCCTGCTCTGTGAGAATGTCCTGGTATAAACCCTGACGAAAAGCTGCCTTAAGTGCTGGTTTGTTCCAGTTGCTGCCCGTGGCTAGGGTGCGGAAGATGAGTACAACCTCAACGGCACTCTGATTACCTTGTCAAAGGGACATGAGTCACTCTCCAATCTCTTTGCCCTCTGGAGAGTGGTCGAACTTGGAATTGAAACAGTTAAAATAAGCAGTTATAGGAGGTTATATGCTCCCCTCCTTGCACCCAAACCGCCGTAGCACGGGTTAGCGCTTTGTCGGTCACCAGGTTGATGAATTGAGCGATTTTGGTTTGCTCAAATCCTAAATCCTAAAAAACAAATCCTAAATGTTAAGCAGGATCATAGTCACAAAACAGGCAAGGGTCAGCGATGTACAAATAGACTAAATCAGGCAAGGCATGAGAATCAAACACCAGAAAACCAGAAACCAGATCAAAAACCAGAATAACAACACATGGGATATAAGGCTTGGTAACGTCAGGCAAGAATACACTAAGCAGATACTTTGCAATAAGCAGAACTGCTGGTTTGTGTAGGTATTTATGCAGTATTCATATATATATATATGTATATATATATATAATCATCAACATCAGCTATTTGTCTTATTTTGGCAGAGACACGCGTATAATAATTTTATGGCAACAACCAAGGATGCACAGTGGGCAAGAGATAAAAAGGCAGCTTACAATGTCATGGCTAGTGTGAATCATGAAGTAGAAACTGCTAGTGTAGACATTGTTGCTGGAGAAGAGGGAGTCAGTTACAGTCACTTTGACAAGGATACTGTATATATACAGTGTGTGTGCAATATAATTACATTATATTAATATAGAGTAGGACCCCCGTATCCGCAGGGGATAGGTTCCAAGCCCCCCAGAGGATGCCTGAAACTGCAGATAGTATGTATATACATACAGTACTGTATGTAAAGTCTTAGGCACATTTAAAGAAATGCTGTAGAGCAAAGATGCCTTCAAAAATAATGAAACTAAATGTTTCTACATAAAAAAAAAAATACACTGTCTGGCCAAAAAAAAAAGGTCGCACAATCTAATATTTTGTTGCACTGCATTTAGCTTTGATTACGGCACGCATTCATCCTGGCATTGTTTCAACAAACTTATGCAACTTCACAACATTTATTTCCATCCAGAGTTGCATTAATTTTTGGCTGAGATCTTGCATTGAGGACAGGAGAGTCTAACCACTCCGTAAAGTCTTCTCCAGCACATCCCAAAGACTTTCAATGGGGTTGAGGTCAGGACTCTGTGGTGGCCAATTCATGTGTGAAAATGATTCCTCATGCTCCCTGAACGAC
>CM040455.1:26308843-26323643 GCA_022758105.1 Pangasianodon gigas
GATCATTCAAGATTTTTTTCCGACTACATTTCTGCTGTAAAGTTGACGGTTCACCAATATCCTTCCAGGCTTTAATAATGCACTGGACATTTCATAACCCAGTTCCAGTGATTTCAGCAATCTCCTTAGTTGTTTTCTTTGCTTGATGCAGGCCAACAATTTTCCCCTTCAGTAACATCTTTTCCACGACCATGGGATATGTAATCTGCCATGGTTGTTTAAGAAATGAGAAGCTACACACTGCATCAGTTAAGGTTAAAAGAACTGTTGCCAGCTGAAACATATTAATCACTGCAGTAATGATCCAATCATAGGCTCTTAAGTATTTGCTTATTTAAACCCAAACAGCGACCTTTTTTTTGGCCAGGCAGTGTACTATAAAGAGCAGTAAACAGTAATAAATGAAACAAAGTCAATATTTGGTGTGATGATCTTTGCTTTTAAAAAAATAGTAGTCTCAGGTACAATTTGTGCAGTTTTATAAGGAAATTAGCTGGTAAGTTTTACTGAGCATCTTACAGAACCAGCCACAGTTCTTCTGGAGACTTTGACTGTCGCACTTGCTTCTTATTTTTGCAGCAAAACCCAGCAGCCTTCATTATGTTTTTTTTTTTTTTGTCTGAAAAGTGGTCTCTTATGTAATATGCTGCTTTCTTTACTGACATACACACATTTTTCTGGAACATTTTATTTTGTGCTGGAAAACTGATGTTTGGAATTCTAAAATGTTTTTGTACTGAATCAATAATGTAGAAGTCACAAAATAAAAATCTATAACAAAGTTTGTACTAAAAAAAATAGGGTGCCTAAGACTTTTGCACAGTACTGTGTGTGTGTGTGTGTGTGTGTGTGTGTGTGTATATATATATATATATATATATATATATATATATATATATATATATATATATATATATATATATATATATATATACACACACATACATGTGGATATGTGGATACACTAGACAAAGGGATGATGAACGTCCCGGGCAGGACAGCACAAGATGCCATCACATTACTATAACGTTATATGACGTTACAATATAAAGTGCAATATCGTGTATAATGTCACTTTCTACTTTTCACTCTGCTTTTCTACTTCTCCACTTATTTTTTGTGTACTTACTTATTTTTACTAAAGTATCTCACTTTTTTGCTATTCTATTACACACTGTGGTTTTTACTACTATATTGCCTTTTATTCCTACATTGTTGTGATATATCTGTTTGAGCAACCTCAGGCACAAGAATTTCCCTCAGGATGAATAAAGTTCTATCTTATCTTATCTTACTCAGAACAGTGCGCAATTTAAATTATGAATGTTTACTGTATTTCTGGAATTTTCTTTATAATTTTTTTTTAAACTGTGGTGAAGTGAAACCGTGTAACTGAAAGAGTGGTTACAGGAGTTTTACTGTATACATATTATGTGGGGGGTCCACAAGGATCAGTCAAAATATGCTAGGGCTCCACAGCTGAAAAAAGCTTAAGAAACACTGAGCCACTAGTCTAATTTATAGTGAGTAAACAATTTACAAGCATCTAGTTTTTGCTTTACTAAACAAGTAACACAACCTTAATAAACCCCTAAGGTGTGTTAATTAAAATAAAGTGTTATCAAAAAATCTACTATAAAGAGTGGTAAACAGCAATAAACGAAACAAAGTCAATATTTGGTGTGAAAACCATTTGTCTTTAAAAATGTACCAGTAGTCTCAAGTACATATGTACTGTATGATGTGTCTCAAGTACACTCATACAATACATGAGAAAATTGCCAGATAAGTTTTTATTATGCATCTTGGAAAACCTGCCACAGTTCTTCTGGAGACTTTGACTGTCACACTTGTTTGTTTTTGCAGGTAATCCTTGACAGCCTTCATTATGTTTTTTGTTTCCTCTATTATGTAATATGTTAATTTTTTATTGACAAACATTTTTGGCATTTTTTTTTTAAATAGTGTTTATAAATCTAAATAATCAAATCAAATAGACATCTAAGACCAAATTTGTATTTAAAAAAATAGGGTGCCTAAGACTTTTGCACAGTACTGTATATCGACACAGTTTGATCGCTGGGGGTCGAGGTTGAGGGTTATGGAGAGTTCCTTGAACTTCATGGCTTGGTTTTTCATCTGACATTCACTGTTAATTGTGGGACCTTATACACACAGCTGTGTGCCTTGCCTGTGTGGTGGACTCCAGGCAAGTTCTAGAGACATCTCAAGGAAAACAAAGCACACAGGATGTACCTTAGTGTAGAGTGTCTTAGCTAAAGGTCTGAATATGTAGCTAAATGAGATATATTTCATTTGATTTTTGAAATTTGCAAGAAACTTTGTTTAAGAAACATTGTTTTTGCTTCATCATTATGGATTATTGGATGTAGATTATGCGCCAAAAATATATTTAATCCATATTAAATTAAATCTATAACACAATAAATTGGGCAATGAGAGAAGGGGTCTAAATACTTTCCAATCCCACTGTATATACTGTAGATATGTAACTTAATTATGGTTAGATTTAGTGAGCCAGACATTCTTAACAGAAATATACTAATACTAGTGTACTAATGGATGGAAATGTTATTTTTAGGACTTGCCAGCAACCATCCAACCCAAAGGACGACAGGTGAGCGTCTTTAAAATGACCCTTGGTTTACTTCATTGGTTTCTCTTTCAGCTACACTTCACCTGAACACCTGAGTGTGTGTGGGTTTATGGACTCTATGTGTTCATCTAAGCTCATGAGTGTGACAATGCTGTTACAAGTTAAGCTTCAGGTAGTGAGGTTAACTAGTAAGCCCAACTCCAGGCCTAATCGTGATGGGGTGGTCTCTTCTTTTACCTAGCATACATACCTTCCTTGAGTCCGGTCAATGTCAGGTTTGTTATACTGTGTGACATGTGTGCGTGTGTGTGTGCGTGCATGCATGATCCTTTGAACCCTTAGATCTCCAGACCTGCAATCAAGGATAAAATGTCCATGAAGGTATGTATCTTCAGAGGAGATCTGATTACCGTAGTCTTTGCCACTTGACATTAATGCAATAAACTCCATCTCTTCCCATTGGCCTTAACCATTTCTTTGTTTTTGTTGCACCAAGTGCAACATAGCTGTTTCATAAGGCTTCACTTCTGTAGGTGTAGCTTATTGTTGTATTTTATAGTCCCCCATAACAAGAAATGGTCCCTTGCCCATTTTGCTTCCCTCCCCCTGCTGCCTTAGTGGTATGGTCAATCTCACAATCTGTATGATACAGGCATGTGCCTTTGGGCTGGGGCATTGGCCTGGTTATAGAGGGTGTGTGCGCGTGCATGTGTGTGTGTGTGTGTGTGACATGGCGTCATGACCTTTGTTTTAGTGGCTAAGGTCCCTCTCTTTTGCAAACATCCATCAGTCAGACTCAACAAGGCATTCTGTTTTTTATCTCTGCTTTTTCTGTTCTGTTTAATATCATGTGCTTTATTTCTTTTTTCCTCTGCATAATGGTCTGTTCTCTTCTGCTCTCCTTTGCTCCCTTATCTCTTCTAACTTTTGTTTATATCAATTAACAGCCTGACTGTTAAAATGTCAACTTTTGTCCCCAGATATTCGTACGTGCACAGTTTGAGTATGACCCCGCTAAAGATGACCTCATCCCATGTAAAGAAGCGGGCGTTCGCTTCCGGGTTGGTGACATAATCCAGATTATCAGTAAGGACGACCACAACTGGTGGCAGGGAAAGCTGGAGAATATGAAGAATGGTACAGCTGGACTCATTCCCTCTCCTGAGCTGCAGGAGTGGTGAGCTTCATATACTTGTGATGTATTTGATGTGTGACTATCTGTATGTATGGGCACAGAGCTCCTATACAAACAGCATTCATATACTTACCTTTTATTAAAATTTACTCAGAGCCAAAAGATGCCTGACATTTCCATGTCAATGTAAAAGCACAAATTCTTTTATTATAGTAAGCCTGTTTGTCACTTATATGGAGTGTCATGGAAAGTCACACTAATACAGACAAGCTCTATTAGCTTCTCTCTAAAACTTTCCCCTATTGTTGTGGTTGTTGTCATAAACTGTGTTTCAAATCACAAATTATAATTTTATACTAAATATAATTTTAGACATATTTTTGGATTTATTAATTTAGAAGAACCAGGGGTCTCATTTATCAGCCGTGCATGCACATAGTTTTGTGTGTGCCTACTGCTTCTATGCAAAGAATGTGATTTATCAAGTTTTTCTTCAGTGTCAGCATATAAAAGTTTAACTGTGGGTAAACTGATTATGAGGAGCTTCCATCCCTCTTATTGTCAATCATATCACCATTTGATTGGCAGCATAATTACTGACATCGGTGTTCAGAAGGTGCAGACATGTGACACAAATGAAATGTAAAGTAAACTTGTATACAGGGTGCATCTAAAGATTGATCGGGATGAATGCTTGATTGCTTGAAGATTTGGTACATTTAACTTTGCTCAGGAAAAGTATTTTAAGGACCACAGGAAACTCCTTGCTTAGAGTGAAGTGTGTCTCATCAGCTGATTTTGTTTGCCGAGTTCAGTTTTAAATGCTCTCAATTCTAGGGTTTTGACCACCAGGCAGAGAGAATTTGGAGACAGGTTTGGCATTTTTGCAACCAAGTATGACCCGAATAATGACGTTTCTTCTGTGCATTCATATCGCTCGAACTGCAGTACATTATATTTCCAAATATGGCAGCAGAAAAGAATGTAAGAATATAGTAATAAAAATAATGATGGATTTTTACACAATTACAGCTTTTCTAAAATGTAATTGGGGCAATAGATTGTACACATGTAGCCATAAAATAAAAAAAATAAAAAAAAATATTTTCTATTTATTCCTTAGGCAAACCACTCATAAAATACTGACAAATAAACCATTTCAACAACCATTTTACTCTACTTTGTGTAACATTAGCTGTAATTTACTGTTAGTGAAGTACATCTTCTTAGACCTTTTGACATGCTCCATGACATCAGTACCACAAGTTGTACCGCAAGCGTGGTACAGGGCTTTTTAAGGGGAAGTTGTTTGCCACTGGGTGTGTTTTTTTTGCACCAGTGTGGCTGTGCATGAGCACAGCAATTCAGAATGTGTTGGGCTTAGGAACATCCATTACATACCAATTTCCTTATGCATACTAGCACTTCTTATGCACAAATTTAGAGCTTGTTCTAAGCATTAATAAATGAGACTCCTTTTTTATTGTGTAAATGTAAACAATAAAATGTACATGTACAGCAAGGAAAAACAAAACAACAACAAAAATAAACCCACACACACAAAAAAGGACAAATAACAAAGAAAAGAAAGGAAAAAATGAGACAGTATACAACAATTTGTGGTAAGGAAGCATAAAATACGACACAATTTCACCACAGGTTGCACATTCATCACTAAATTAACAAGGAAAATTATTTCTGGAGTTGAATGTTATTAGGAGGTATCAGCTCTCAAGTATGTCAGCAATGGGGACCAAGTGTCTAAATATGATTTCCTGGTTTTAATGGCTGCTGTGAGTTTTTCTAATGTTGAATGTTCTGTTAAGAGTTTAAGCCAATACAGGGAGGATATTTTAGTTCTGTATTTCCAGTTGAGTAATATGACCTTTTTGGCAGTTGTTATGATGTTAGTTTAAATGGTTGGTACTGTTGGGGTATTTGAAGTGATGATAGATCACCCAGTATTGTGATGGAGGGGCAGTGTGGGATGCTGATGCTGAGGATCTCAGACAGACTGTTCAGGACCTCCAACCAGACGGACTGGATGTATGTACTTGACCAGAGGGCATGAAAGTAATCATGTATGGAATTAGGGCAGTGTTTGCACTTGTTGCTATTGCTTAAACCCATACGGTATAATTTATGTGTAGTGAAATACGACCTGTGTAAAATCTTATATTGTATTAACACAAATAGTCTTAGTATTGCAATACATATAGAATATATTATTGGATATGGTTTGCCAATTTATTACTGTTTTCCAGACTGAGATCTGATAACCATTTTTCTATTGGGAAGGATGTTATTTTTCTTGATTTGACTTGATGGAGTTTCTCATGAAGCTTGGGGAAATTACAATGAAAACTGAGGAAACTGATTTTTTCTTTCATGACTTCTTTCAGTTGAAGGTATTGAAAAAAACACTGGCAAGTTAAGTTATTAGGGGACCCAGCACTGAAGGTGTATAGGCACCCTATTTTTATTCTGTGTTTCCTTCTTCTTCTGGCTAGGATGTCTATGGCAGCCCATAGAACCGTCTGGTAAAAAGTTATGAAATTTAGCACACTGATTGAGGAGGGTCTAAGGAACATTCTGACCATATGTGGGTCAAGTGTTGCCAACACTCTAGCGCCATCATCGGGTCAAATTTGGGCCTAATTTGGAAGTACATTTATGTAAATGTAAATTTAAAAGCCAGGCATCCCTGGGTCGAGACGAGTTCAATGCACCCTATGACGTCAAGTTCCAAAAAAAAACAGTTTTTTTCGCTACTCCTCCTACAAAGTTTGTCAAATCATCACCAAATATGGCACACATCATCTTCCAAGTAAGCCTCACAAAAGTTATCAAAAGAATTTTGAATAGTCCAAAGGGTTTGCCCGTAATGGGCCAACGAATCTGATGGGCACACAGGAAGTGAGGCTGTATCTCAGCAACGACTTTGCGCACTGACACAAAACTTGGTAAGCATCTTCAGGCTGACCTTCAGCATGACCTGAGGCTGTCCAACACATTTCGTGACAGCGCCACCTACTGGTCTAAAGTTACAATAACATGCCAAAAATGCTTACATCTAACTGCCATTTTTGCTACTCCTCCTCCAGACTTTGTCCAGTCTTCACCACATTTGGCTCACATCAAGCTTTATCAAAGAAATTTTGATATTCAAACCTGTTCTCCTGTAACACCCTGGCAAATGCAAAAAACAGGGTATGAGGGTGTATCTCAGCAATGCATCTACGTATCATCAGGAAACTTGATAAGTATCTTCAGGACCATGCCCTGAATGTACCCAAGAAGTTTTATGACTGCACCTCCTTGTGGTCAAGAACTGTAACAACTTTCATTTTTTCCTTATATCATTTGTAGAGTTTGTGATAAATTCACAGTTCATTTTTCCTATAATTCCCTGGAGTAGGCAGAAGTGAATGCACACCAACGTCTGAAATTCAAGTGTACTTCCTGTCGACCATCTTGGATTTTGATAAAAACTGTTTTTTTTTCGCTACTCCTACAAATTTTCTCCAATCATCACCAACTTTGACAAACGTCACCTTCAGAGTAAGCCTCAGAAAAGTTATTAAAAGACTTTTGAATATTCCAAACAGTTTGTCCGTAATGAGCCAACAAATCTGATGGCGAAGCCGCCAAACAGGAATTAAGGCTGTATCTCAGCAATGACTTTGTGCACTGACACAAAACTTGGTAGGCATCTTCAGGACCATGACCTGAGGTAAATTTCATGCCAGTGCCATATACTGGTCAAAAGTAACAATAACATGTTAAAAATGCTTACATCTACCTGCCATTTTTGCTACTCCTCCAAATTTTGTCCAATCTTTACCAAATTTGGCTCACATCATCTTGATACCTGTCTAAACAATGCTGCAGCAGTGCCACCCTGCTGCCCATTTGTTCATCTAGACCTTTCCTCCTACAGTCAGAATTCCACCACTGTCCGTAGTCAAAACATACACATCATGAGTGAAACTACATCACTCTTGAAACTCTTTGCCTAAAGTTTTGGCTCTGCTTTCCTGTGATCGCTTAGGCAACACTTGTAGCTTGTCTGTGAATGTGTGGCTCACCAAGCCTGGGTGCTCGGCCGCCGAAAATGCTTCTTGCAGGTTTTATATTTATCTGTTTGAAGGTCATGAAAAAGCTGCCATCAGTTGGGGGTTCCAAACTGGTCACTCCTCTCTCTTTCCAGGTCTGAAATATTATGGGTTTTTTTATTAAATAGGGTTGTGCCGTAGTGGAAGGCGAGTGATTACTTTTCATTATTTTGTTTGCTTTTGACCATGCAGTCAGAGTCATATAAATAGTGTTGCATTTGTAACAGAGATGGGTTTTAATGGAGTTATCTATAAATGGCAAATCTTTCAAAGGCAAATTTTGGGCTATTGTCTGTTCAATGTCAATTGTCTGTTCAGTGGAGATTCATCCTATTAGAGATAAAGGTAATTTGTTCCCTCTAAACAGATCTTCTTTTATCAAATGAAGTAGAAGTGTGAAACTACACTTAAAGAGATCTTGAAGTTTCAAAGATATGTGAATTCCTACATATTTAATGGATGCAGCAGTTTGAACTGTAGATCCCCAGCCCCAGCACCTTTTCAGCATCTGGATGTATGCATCTGAAGTATGGAATTATGGTTGGGGTTTTATGGTACGAGGCAGTTGTCTTGTTGCAGAGGTGTATATTTTTATGTCTATATGTATTAATGATAGAGGGCGATAGTTAGAGCATTCTGTGGGGTCTTTGGTTGGTTTTAGGGTAAGGGAGATAAGAGCTATGTTCATATGTTGGGGTAAGATCAAGTTATTGAGAATTTCAGATATCATTTACATATACAAAGCTGCAGTGATGTTTATAGAATTATGCTGCTTAACCGTCCGGTTCTGTGGAGTTATTGTTTGGCATGCATTGTAGTGCTGTGTGGAGTTCCTCTTCAAATATAGGCCTTTTGAGTGTATTGGATTGAGTTGTATGCGAGTTGTGGAAGGGTGACATTCCTCAGAAAGGTGTTGATTTCTTCAGATGTGGTGTAAAATTCTGGTTTATAAAGGTTTGAGTAATAGGATCTAAAGTTATTGTTTATTCCCATTGGATCTTGGATGATGTTTCCAGAGGTTGTTTAAGGATGTTTAAGAGTTCCCCTGAATTGTTACCAAAGTCAAAGTGTTCCTGGCACAATCTAAGATGTAAAAATTGTGTTTTTTGTGAATACAGTTATGAAAAGTGAGGTGAGCATTTTGAAGTTCTTTGAGGATTTCATCTGTAGGCGTTTGAGAAGCTAAATGGCCTAATCTCTTTATTTTTTCCTGTACACTGGATTCCATTTTTGCTTATGACTGCAGAATGATATTATTTTCCCTCTCAATACTGTTTTGATAAATGAGACTCCTGATGTTAGGCATGTGGAACATGCTTTTAGGCTACATGAGAAGTTCGTTTAATTCAGATAGGAAATCAGATAGTGTTTGTAATATTACTCAAATGAACAAATGCAGGATCCAGTTGTCATGGCTACATTAAACTGCACTTAACAAGTTTGCATTAGCTTGAAAATCATTTACACCTACTTTCATATTCCACAAGAAAAGATGCACGGAAGAATATAGAGCATATAGTTTGTTGTGTAGACAATGTTGAGCTTCTTTGTACTGCTAAGACTAATACATGGGTTATCCTAAAATGCACTTGCATTAGTATTGGGCAATACCACAACACAGATTACTAGACAATCAGGACACGTATGCTTTATTCTTGTGTACCCTAAAATCCATGACAACATGTTTTCTGGTATTTTGATGTCCAGTAGATGGAATTTATCGGAGATTCCAGGTAGCACTTATGTTAGCCAATGAAGTTCAGGAAGAAATAATAGCATAAAGGGCTAATATGATGACATTATTTTCTTTTATATTTATTTGTACTTCCTGATCCATATTAAATTGTTTGTTTTCTTAAAATGCTGAATTTTGGGGGGAAAAAAACAGTTTTAATAGTTTTAGTTGGCACAACATCTGAAAAATATGCACATTTTCTCTTCATGCAAGAAGGTATTTAAGGTATATAAGGTAACTTCAGGTGTATTGTGTGTCTCTTAGGCGTGTGGCCTGCTTAGCAATGGAGAAAACCAAGCAGGAGCAGCAGGCCAGTTGTACCTGGTTTGGCAAGAAGAAGAAACAGTACAAAGACAAATACCTAGCTAAGCATAATGCAGGTAGGTCAAGATGAGCATAACCGGGCTCATGGCTTCATACTAAATGGTTCTTTCGGTAGATGGAACATTCATAGAGCTGCTCAGTACCATTAGTTACATGTGGACATACTGATGCAATCAGTAGAAGTATCTGTCCAAATCATGGTTTCATATAAGGTAGGTTTATATCCAGCTTTCACAAATACTATTTCATTTGCTAGAACCAGTATTCCAGCAAATGAAATAGTATCAAAGTGATAATAGTGATTTCATCTGCTACTGTTGCACAACTATTCTAATGAGGATGCAAAAGTGTGTCTGCAAAAAGAAATGGCCATTAGCTATATTCCAAACTGCTTACTAGTGTACTAGTTAGTATAATATATTGCTATGGAAAGAAGTGTTAGATTAATGATGCTGTTTAGCAGCCATAACAAAGTTTTCTGGTAACTATGGCAGGGGTTCAAACATGGGGTTCAGCATCACCAAGCTGCCACTGTTGCGCCCTTGAGCAAGGCTCTTAATCCTCTGTGCTCCAGGGTTAGGGTTAGGGTTATCATGTATCATGGCTGACCCTGCACTCTGTCCCCAACTTCCTAACAAGCTGGGATATGCGAAGAAAAGAATTACACTGTACTGTAATATTTATTTGACAAATAAAAGCTTCCTTCTTCTTCTTAGTCAGAGTATGCTAATATGCAGTTTGGTACATAGCCATAGTGAAGCTGAAATATGTACTTGCTTGGGTAATTTATTCAGTAAATCTTATGTCTTTGTATACAGTGGGATTGAAAAGTACTCAGAGTTTTTGCACACTTTACTGTTTTATAGATTTAATTTAATATGATAAATATTAAATAAATAAATTTACTTCTTTCTCGCCATCCATCTATACAGAGTAATCCAGAATGACAAAAATGATGACTAAAATCTCTCATGTAGCTAAGTATTCAGACCCTTTGCTAAGACACTCCAAATTGAGCTCAGGTACAGCCTGTTTGCTTTGATTTTCTTGAGATGTTTCTAGAACTTGACTGGAGTCTATCAGTGTTAAATTCAGTTGATTGGACATGATTTAGAAAGGCACACACCTGTGTGTAAAAGGTCTCTCAATTGAATGTCAAACCAAAAACCAAGCCATAAAGTCCAAGGAACTCTCCATAGACCTCTGCAATTAAACTGTGTTGAGACATAGATCTGCACAAGGATATAAAACCATTTCTAAAAGTTTGAATGTTCAAAGGAGCACAGTGTGCTCCATCATTTTAAAAGGGAAGAAGTTTGGAACCACTAGGACTCTTCCTAGAGCTGGCCGTCCAGTCAAACTCTAGAAGGATCTTGGTCAGGGAGGTGACCAAGAACCCAATGGCCACTCTAACACAGCTTCAGAAGTCCTCTGCAGAGATGAGAAAACCGGCCAGAAGGACAACCACCTCAGAAATGCTCCATCAATCAGGCCTTTATAGTAGAGTGGCTATAGGAAAGCCACTCTTGAGTAAAAGGTATGCAGCAGGGACTTAAAGGACTCTGAGAGTATGAGTAAAAATGGAGAGACCTGAAGATGGCAGTTCACAGATATTCCCCATCTAATCTGATTGAGCTTGAGAGGATCTGCCAGGAAGAATAGGAACTGCCCAAATCCAGATGTGCAAAGCTTATAGAGACTTACCGAAGAAGACTCGAAGCTATAATTGCTTCCAAAGGTGCTTCTACAAAGTACTGAATAAAGGGTCTGAATATTTATCTAAATAAGAGATTTCAGTTTTTGATTTGTAATAAGTTTACAAAAAAAAAATTCTACACACTTGATTTTACTTTGTCAGTGTGGTTGTAGACTGATTTTAAATTAAATATATAACATAATAAAGTGTGCAAAAAATAAAGGGGTCTGAATACTTCCCAAACCCATGTAACCTACACAGTGCATTGCATAAGTATTCACCCCCTTTTCCATATTTTTAGTATACAAGCTGGAACAGAAATGTGCATTCTTTGAATTATATGTCATGAATCTATACAAGATAGCCCACTATTTTGGAGGGGAATAAATATACAGTCCCCTCCAAAAGTACTGGAATGGTAAGGGCATTTTTTTTGGCTATATAGAGAAGACATTTGAGTTTGAGATCAAAAGATGAGTATGGTGTATTAGCAACCAGACACCGAACAAGTCAGCCAAGGAAAAAAACAGCAGTTGATGACAAACTTTGAGAGAGCTGTGAAGAAAAACAATGTACAATGCTAGTTGTGTGCATTATGCATGGCTGGGAAACTGTGCCAAACAATGGCACGAAAGGACCTCTAGAGGATAAACTAGTAATTGCATCTATGTGTCAATAAAAGTCAGAGTGGATAAAGCAGGGACTGTACTATAAGTTTTTTCCCTGTATTTATCTCATCAGCTCAAGTGTTGGACCAAACCATCAGGTGGGCCGTATACGGCTCACAGCCATATGTTTTGCACCCTTGCTCTAGAGATTGTGGTCATGAAAATTAGCAGTTTATGAAATGCTCAAACCAGCCCATCTGGCACCAACAACCATGCCACAGTCAAAGTCATTAAGATCACATTTTTCCCCATTCTGATGTTTGATGTTAACACTAACTGAAGCTCTTGACCTGTATCTGCATTTAAGCATTTCCCTTCTGGCACATAAGTGGCTGATTGTATAATTACATGAATAATCAGGTCTACAGGTATTTCAAATAAAGTGGCTTGTGTATATATATATACATACACACATACATACACACACACACAGAGTCAGGTCCCTAAGTATTTGGACAGTGATACAATTTTTGTAATTTTGCATTGTGTCTGCCACCACAATGGATTTGAAATTAAGCAATCAGAAGTCTGAAATTCCAGATTTCAGGCAGTCACTTACTGGAAAGGATTTTTGTCCAAGTAATCCTAATATTTATGATTGTTAATTTGTCCAATTACTTTTGAGCCTGTGAAAATGGAAAATTTCTGCAAAAAAAAAAAAAAAAAAGGCTGTAATTCCTGAATGGTTAATGCAATATTTTTGTTAAACCCCTTGAATTAAAACTGAAAGTCTACACTTTAATCACATCTTGATTGCTATATTTCATATCCATTGTGGTGGTGTACAGAGGCAAAATTATGAAAATTGTGTCACTGTCGAAATACTTATGGACTTTTCTGTGTGTATGTATGTATATATACATATATATATATATACACACACACACACACACACACACACACACACACACACATACATACATACATACATACATACATATATATATATAATGTGTGTGTGTATGTACATATACACATATATACACACATACAGTACACACAGTGGGGTCCAAAAGTCTGAGACCACATTGAAAATCGAAAATCTGGGATTTTTATTTTTTCATTTTAAATTGGAAATAAACAGAAGGTTTTAGAATTTGGAAATATTTAAAACAAAGTAAGTAACTGTTCAAGATCGTGAATATTTAATATTTAATTCAAGATTCTCCACTATTTCTAGGTCCCTATTTAAATGTAAGCAAATTTGTGATGCTGACCATGTTAAGTGCTTTATACAAAAGGTCAGATTTTCCCCACGCCTAATCTCTTCTATTGAAGCATGTGTTCAGACAACACTCCAATGGATTTGATCTAAAATGGATCTTGAGGTTTTGCACAAACTTGTGGAGTCCATGCCAGCTTGAGTACACATTGTCATTAAAGCAAAAAAGGGACATACTAAATACTAAGAAACTCTGAATTTCATGTAAATATTTCAAAGTTTCTACTTTTCATTCACACAATTAGAAAAGAATGGACTAGTGGACTCAGACACTTGGACCCCTCTGTGTTTATATACTGTATACACACACATATATATATATATATATATATATATATATATATATATATACACACATATACACACACACACACATATATTACAGTCCCCGCTGAAAGTGTTGGAACAGCAAAGCCAATTCTTTTGTTTTTACTATACACTGAAGACATTTGGGTTTGAGATCAAAAGATGAATATGAGAGCATAGATCAGAATTTCAGCTTTCATGTCCTGATATTTATATCTAGATGTGTTAAACAACTTGGCACCTTTTGTGCCAGACCACCCAATTTTTAGATGAGAAAAAGTATTGGAACAGATAATCTCAAAGTAAATAACACTTAATATTTGGTTGCATATCCCTTGCTTGCAGTGACTGCATCAAGCCGGTGACCCACAGACATCACCAAGCTGTTGCATTCTTCTTTTGTGATACTTTTCCAGGCTTGTACCACAGCTTCAGTCGCTGTTAGTTTCTGGGGTTTCTCCCTTCAGTCTCCTCTTCAGGAGGTGAAATGCATGCTCAGTTGGGTTAAGGTCTGGTGATTGACTTGGCCAGTCTAAAAGCGTCCACTTTTTCCACTGATGAAGTCCTTTTTTGTGTTGGCAGTGTGTTTTGGGTCATTGTCTTACTGCATGATGAAGTTCCTCCCAATTAAACTGGATGAGTTTCTCTGTAAATTGGCAGACAGAATGTTTCTGCAGACTGCTGAACTCATTCTGCTGTTACCATCATGAGTTGCATCATCAGTAGAGATTAGTGAGCCCGTTCCAGAAGAAGCCTTGCAAGCCCAAGCCATGACACTACCTCCACCTTGCTTGACCAGTGAGCTCGTATGTTTTGGATCATGACTAGATCCTTTCTTTCTCCACACTTTGGCCTTTCCTTCACTTTGGTAGAGGTTAATCTTGGTTCCAGAACTTTTCTGGATCATCTCTGTATTTCTTTGTGAATTCATATCAGACCTTTTAATTCTTACTGCTGATGAATGGTTTGCATCTAGTGCTAT
>CM040455.1:26337994-26386305 GCA_022758105.1 Pangasianodon gigas
AAAAAAAATGTCAGTGAATTTTTTTGATGTATGTTTCACAAAGCCAGAATGTTAAGCTATTGAACAAAACCTTTTTTGTGTCATATCTGTGATTTGTTTGTTTGCTTTAAAGTAAAAAAGCTGGATGAATATCCTCTAAGTGTGGTGATTCCATAATTTTTGCCAGGGGTTGTATGAGGCAGGCAGCACCTGGTCAGGCCTCTGATTTCCCCCTCTACTTGTAGTACCTGGTCCCAACAGTGTTTTAGGTAGTCGTCCTCCTTCTGCTTGTGCCCGAAGTTGCCCTTGCAGGTCACCTGGTGAAACACAGAAGGGACAGGGTTAGTGTTAATGTGGGACTCTTGGGCCTGGCCAGACCCGGGCCAGGTTCTGTCACGGTCGCCTTCTACATTTCCTGGTTCCGGCATGAGTGGGATTGCAAGAACCGCAGGTAGAGGTACCGGCAGCTCAGGCAACAGCCCCTCACCTGTGTGGTTCCTGACCCGGACCTCGGCAGCAGAGACCTCCCTGAAAATCTCCACGCACACAGGAGACCGAGAGGCTCCTGCAGATCTTGGTAGCTCGGGATAGGACCGATGGCCGGGCAAGTGTGACCATGCTCCCTGAGTCCAGTAGGGCTGGAACGGGTGTGCCGTCTACTTCCATGTTGATAGTTGGGGCTTGTGGTTGGGAGGGTGCATGGAGGGCACAGCCGGCTAGCCAGGTTTGTTGGCCTGGAGGCGGGGACGGTGAGTCCAGCTCGGTTGGTATGGGCTCATCTGGAGGTGAGGCATAGGCATATAACTGTACTCAATTTCCAAGAGATATGCTTGGTTTTGTGTTCACAAACACAAATAGCACCCCCAGTGGCCAATTTGAGTGAGATTGCATCCAATAGTAGTGGTTCCCTCCCTGAACCTACCACTGAAGTTTTGTGATGATAGCTTAATTTTAACCCTGTCAAATGCCTACTAATTTCTGATTGGCTAATTACAGCCATGTTTTTTAATTAATTATGTCATCATCAAAAATCTACTTACAGATTAGCACATAGATGGACAGTTGAAGACTGGAAAAAGACCATGCATATGGCAGCCATAGTGTTTACAATTTTCAACATGTTTTTGATAATTATTAAGATTCACACTCTCCTGAGTATTTTGACACCAAATACATGACAATCCGACAAAAAATCCTAGGGCTAATTTGCTAAAGTAGGTTTAGCATATTATGCAAATTATTTGCTAAATGATTCAAATGGAAGATTTATATGGGTTGAGCCAAGGAATCAGCACTAACAAGAAATTTGAAAAACAGATATGCTCGTTTTTGTAAGCATAAACATGAACTGTGCCTTTTCAAGTTTTGTCTGGATGCATACAAGCATTCATGAGTTACAGTTCTTTGAGTAGATTATGCTCCCCTTCATTAGAATTGATTGACATGTGGTGGCCATATTGTTTATAAATGTCACCATGTTTTTGATAATTATTGAGGTTCACACTCTCTTGAATAGTTTGATACCAGGTTTGTGACGATTGGTCAAAAATCCTAAGACTAGTTTGCACACGTAAGTTTTGAATATTATGCAAATTATTAAAAAGTCCATCATGGCAGAAATTAGTCTTGGTCTTGCTCAGTTTAGCAGAAGCCAAGGAGTAAGAAGAAAAAAGAATTTTGAGTGTACACCTTACAGTTTTTGAGATATAAGACAAAATACAAAAACTTGCACTATAGCGCCACCATCAGGCTGATGCTGGTCCCTTTACTTGGCTGAGAAGCAGTGGGAATTCTGCACCATGTGACAAAGTTTGGTGTTTCTATGACCTTTGGTTTTGGCTGCCCATCGAGTTTTAATGAAGAGTCAGAATAATAAGAAAAAGAAGAAGAATTATTATTATTGTTGTTATTATTATTATTGGTTCTCTAACAATAATGATGCTACACTCACAGAACACTTTATTAAAAACAGTATACTAATACTGGGTAGGGCCTCCCATTGCTCTCAAAACAGCCTCAATTCTTCATGGCATGGATTCCACAAGATGTTGGAAAAATTCCTTTGAGATTCTGGTCCATGTTCACATGATTGCATCATGCAATTCCTGCCTATTCTTCATGCTGCGAATCTCCCGTTCTACCACAGAGGTGTTCTATTGGATTCAGACCCGGTGACTGGGAAGGCCACTGAAGAACATTGAACTCATTGTCATGTTCATGAAACCTGTTTGAGAAAACATGTGCTTTGTGACATGGTGCCTTATCATGCTGGAAGTAGCCATTAGAAGATGGGTAAAAGTGTGCCAATAAAACATTCCCCACACCATTACACTACCTCCACCAGCCCAGACTGTTGACACAAGGCAGGTTGGGTCCCTGGATTCATGCCTACCATCTACCCCACCATCTGTGTGACTCAGCAGAAATCGAGATTCATCAGACCAGGCTACATTTTTCCATTCTTCAGCTGTCCAGTTTTGGTGAGCCTGTGTCCACTGCAGCTTCAGCTTGGCTGACAGAAATGGAACCCAACATGGTCTTCTGCTGTTGTAGCCCATCCGCCTCAAGGTTCGACATGTTGTGCATTCTGAGATGCTTTTCTGCTCACCACAACTGGACCTTACTGGGCCTTTCTGTTAGCTCTTTCTGAGTTACTGTAGCCTTTCTGTCAGTTTGAACCAGTCTGGCCATTCTCTGTTGACCTCTCTCATCAACAAGGTGATTCGGTTGGCAGAAATCCCGCTTACTGGATGTCTTTTCTTTATTGCACAATTCTGAGTAAACCCTAAAGACTGTTGTGTGTGAAAATCACAGGAGATCAGCAGTTATAGAAATACTTGAACCAGCCCGTCTGGCAACAATAATGCCACGGTCAAAATCACTGAGATCACATTTTTTTCCCCATTCTGATGGCAGATGTGAAAATGACCCGAAGCAGCTGGCCCGCATCTGCATGAGTTTATGCATTGCACCGCTGCCACCCGATTGGCTGATTAGATAAATGCATGAATAAATAAGTCTACAAGTGTTCCTAATAAACTGCTCAGTGAGCGTATATAACTAAAGCTATATGGGTTCATAACATTGTTCATTACATTCATAACATGAACATGAACTTGTCTTCAGAGAGAGAGAGAGAGAGAGTTTTGGAGGAGAGTCTTCCACAGTCATCAACATTACATCACAAGCAGAGTAATAAAGAGCTAAACCATTTCTAGTTTATCTCCTGCTAATTAATTTATTAGCTCCTCATCTAGCTAGTATATACTTCATTATATGTTAGCGTAGCTGTCTCGTACCACACGCAAGGATGGCTTTTTATTGCAAATTAAATTTGAAACACAAAATGCAAAACGGATGATTTACATTAGATACAGGCCTACTATTGTAAACCAATCTGTATAAAACAACATCATGGCAAGAAATAACACAATTTAAAGACTTATACCACAGAGTGATTGAATGCTCCAATCTGATTGGTCAGAAGGTGTCTGACTTCTGATATCTGACACCTGACATCTGATACTGACACCTGACATCTGATACTGACACTTGATACCTGACTACTGACATAACTCAGGTAAATTTTGTAACCTTTTTAATTATTTAAATTGGCAACTTCAACACGATTAACTTCATATTTATCACTTTATAACTTTACTATTTTCTAAACTTTAAGACTGTAGAGTCATTTCGAGTGGAAATGAGCCAAAAAACTCTGTTAATGCCTTAACTCTGTTAATGCCTTTCTCAAAAGCTCCATGACGCTCGCGCAAGGCTGCGATGGTGTATGGCCAGGTGCGTAGCAACCTTTATAACTGGGGATAGGCTTGTTCCGCTCACATTTAGAAAAATAATAATTACATTTTAAGAAGATTATTTTGATTAATCGGAATGCGAGGGAGAAAATCTAGCCTTTCCCGTAAAACGAAGGCTTTAAGACAGAAGCCTCTGTCAGGTGGTTGGCTCAGCAGTGGCACGGAACTAATGTGCAATCCCATTGGCTAACACTCACCGTCTGCGTTTTGATATCAGCAAATCAGTTCGCGTGAACGCGTACAACGCGATTAATATTCATGAGCCCAACAGCCTACCAGGCATTAATGTGACGGACAATAAGATGCTGACAATATGTAATCTACCTAAGGGCAGACTTGAGCAAAAGGAGAAGTCGACTTTGACAAATGTAAGTTAATGTTGATTTATCATATATTTATAAATACAATGTTTACAGTTTATTACTATTTTCTATCTTCCACTATGTCACTTTCTGACTGCATACAAGTGCTTAGAGCACATTAATAATCTTACCCGGTCTTTTGTCTGTGTTCAGTGTATACAGATTGCTACCTTAGTACTACCATTATAATTTTTGCACTGTGTCTGGGTAGGAGTGTGCAACTGTAGCACAAGAATTTCACTGTGTACAGATGCTTAAAGCACTCTTTATGCGCATGAGAATAAACCTGAAACTTAAATAGATGAAAATATTTTACATTGTAGTAACTTTTTAGTGTGTTTTTAATCTCAGGCCTCAAAATTGTTAGTCTTTTTTTCACAGAAACATTGAATGACCAATGATGTCTCAAGCACCATCACCTGCCAATAATTCTCTAAGTTCTGTTTAATATGAAAATATGCATTTTCATTCAGGTTGGAATAGACCTATATGACTTACTTTCTTCTGTGGACCCCAGAATGTGTTATTCTGAAGATTTGTACTGCCACTCCTTCCCATGTTATTTCAGGGAGCTTTGAAGCTTCAAAAAGATGCAAAAGTCTATCAATGAATAACAACTTAAAATTCATTCTGTTTCTCACACAAAACTATTATATGACTTCAGAAGACTTGGAATATATGCAAACTCTGACAAACAGGACAATTTTCCCACTCAATTTGAGATGTTGCTTATTTTAACCAACAAAATCCCATGATTTTTACATTTTTTGTTTTCTTTATTGTCCTTGTAATTTACATTTGATACTTTGTCTTTCAGGTGCATTTCCAAAGAACCTTCGAAACAAGAGAACAAGAGAAACAAGTAACCTAGAACACCACACCAGACTTCTCTCTGCCTTGTATGGATGGCTGATTACCACCACGTTCTCTTCAGAATTAGATGTATGGAAACATAACAAAGGGACATAACCAACTGAATATTGCAAGAGCAAAGAAGTTGCCTTACTTCAGAAATAAATGATAATTGCAAAGGAAAACAATTTATCTACTATATTTCTCTGTGTTCTATTTTCAAGGGTAACATTTCTTTATAAAGTGCCTACTGTGTGAGGTATAGTTTAAAAAATACTGTCATCTACTAACACCAGTGTTCCACACCTGTATGTCCTTCTTTTGTGGAACACAATAGGAGACAGAGTATTCAGTCTCACTCACCATTCATTTATTTTATAGAAAAAAGATGCAATGATGGTGAATGGTACCTGAGGCTATCAGTCTCTTAACGTTCTGCAATACCTCTCCTGTTGTGTCCCACAGAAGATAAGTCATACAGGTTTGGGACAAAATAAGTGTGTATATTAATAAGTGTGACAAGTTTCATTTTGGAGTAAACTATCTCTTAGGCTGTAAATTTGAGACTAGTTATATTAGCCTATAATGTATTTTATAAATCTATTTGTGAATGCATGACTGTGAATGCATTTTTCTATTATTTGGCTATTTAGTTTTAAGATTTATAGACTGCAGAAAGTTTATTCTAAAGATGTGTTTGTAAATGTATATTTTGTATAAATAAAACAGTGAGTAACTGAATGTGATGTGTGTTTATAAATTATTGCATATATAGGCAGATTTTTCTATTTATTTTCTATATTTGAGATCTTAAAAACAACTAGAAAATGTGTTGACTGTGTAACATCGTGCTGTAAGCAAACCAGTTACATCGCTTTTAGGTTTGTTTTCAATGACGTGTGCGATATTTGATTCAATATGACTTCGATGAGCTAAAAGATGTTGGATCAGCGCGAGAGATCATCTATTCCACCTTGATTCTGTGTCAGTTTGCTATCTGGGATACGATATTATGAGTGTTTTTTTATTATTATGTATTTTGCCTAATCATTACCTGAGCTAACCTTGTTACAAGATGTGTAACTCTGTAGTTAAGTCCGAGATGCTCTCTGTTTTCGCAGTCTGTTAACCAATGGCTGCGTCGTCGTCATGGGTAAACTGGGCGTTTACTGAGTATGAAGCCACGGAGTCTCCACAGCGGTCATCTGGTTGATATCATGTGCGTGTTACTGTAGTTACACAAGAGCTGAAGGTGTTTTTTCCCCGAGTGAACTGAGTAGTATTGCACTAGTACTAGCATTGTGCATAGCTGAATATCAAGAAAATTAATTGCTAGTCGTTTATGGAGCCAGTAGGGAAAGATGCGAGGACTAATCCGGCTGCCTCGGCAAATATATTTTCTCAGATACTTTTCTGGTAAGTATGCTAGTACAGCAACAGGCATAGCTAACACTTTAGTTGGCGGGATCTTTAACAGCTAAAACGGAAGCATTCAACTCGTCTCTGCTCGAGACACGTGTGGTGTCTGTAAAGGTCTGCTTAGAATAATCAAAAGTAACCTAACTAGCTAGAATACGAGCTAGCCAGATTAGTTTAAGGGCGATGAAAGTAGCAGGCTGTACTTCTGTTTTAGACAGATGGGGAAGCACTCCACTGTCCTCGCTTTCAAAGTCACTTTGATGTTAGATGCTGGGGACATTTAAGTGTTTAAAAGTGGTTCCTTGAGTTTCAGAATTAAATCAGCAACTCGATGATGAATGCCTAGAGGCAATTATGTCCCAGCCAGACTGTGTGGGCAGACTGTGTAAGTAGCTTATTTGGTTGTTGGTCTCCTCTGAATTCTCAGCGTTTGTGCTTGAAACAATACAAGCTACTAACACACAGTATGCTGAACTGTGAGTCAGAAGGACAGTGCGTAAATTCCTATTTCAATACATTGTTCGTAAACCAGCCTTTCCTTCCGGAAGGTGATTTGACCTATGACTTGTCACATGCAGTGAGTTTCCAGTGTCGGGATTTGTGTCAGTTACCTATTGTCCACATTTGTTTTCTTTGGCTAGGAATATTAACAGCTAAGTCAAACACACCCATTTCCTTTTGGTCTTGGTATCAAAGACTTCCATGGTGTATGGAGGATTCTGAATAGAGCCAAAGTCTGAGTTAATATCCTGTTAACCTTAGGTTTATCGCGGTTAATTGCTTTCAGCTTGTGTTGAGTGTGCTTTCTTACATAATACTTGTGTAAGTAATGTAATCCAGTGGTCTAGAAATTTTGGAAAATAATGCTGTTTTCTCTCATTTCTCCGTTTGGTCAGTTGGCTAAATCCTCTGTTTCGCATTGGATACAGACGAAGACTTGAGGAAGATGACATGTACAAACTACTTCCTGCAGATGGCTCCAAGAGACTGGGGGAGGAACTTCAGTGGTATGTAAAAAATCATAAACCCTGTGTACCATGCAAATCTCAAAGTACAGGTCACCCAAGCTTTAACCATTGATAAGTATGTCCATGTGTGACTAATATGCCCCATTTCATTGTACTCTACAGTTCACAGTTACAAAACTGCCTTTCCAGATCATATATCTACTCATATATTCATACTACATGCTCCTACATGTTTATATATGGGTGCTTACAAAGTCATGCAACTTGTGCTGTCAGTTTGGTCAGCTATGCAAAATAATGTAGCCTAACTCATCCTCATGCTGATTTTCAATGCCTACACTGTCCTGTATATTTGTTGTATTGTGCTCAATGTCTCTTTTTTTTTTTTTTTTTTTTTTTTTTTTTTTTTTTTTTTTTTTTTTTTTTTTTTTTTTTTTTTTTTTTTTTTTTTTTTTTTTTTTTTTTTTTTTTTTTTTTTTTTTTTTTTTTTTTTTTTTTTTTTTAATACTGCAACTGCAATTATATTTGTACAGTTGTCTTGCTTGTAATCAGGTGTACAGATGTCCTGTATGTTGCAGCATGGTCCTGGAGACATTTCAGAGAGTTTACATCTCAATGTGCACATGTATATAGTTGGGATGACAATAAAATTGACAAGTTGAAAACAAATCACATAATAAATAATGTATTATGCTATTCGTATTCTGGACTAGAATCATCAGTCTTAGTACAAGACTGTCTAATGGTCTATGGCCTGGTATAACCTTCTGAATATAATTCAGAAACAAGGTGGGAAAAAATAAGTATACCCTATAATTCAGTAACATGTAGAACCACCTTTAGCAACAATAACTTGAAGTAAACATTTCTGTTTATCGAAATCGGTTTATCGGTCTCTCACATTGTTTTGGAGAAATGTCAATCCACTCTTCTTTACAACATTGCTTCAGTTAATGGATGTTTGAGGGCATTTGTTTATGCACACCCCTCTTAAGATCCCACCGCAGAATCTCAATGGGGTTGAGGTCTGTACTTTGACTTGGCCATTCCAACACCTAGAAATATTTCCTCATTAGCCATTTAGATGTTGTTTTGCTGGTGTGCTTGGGTTTTCACCAAACATGGTACTTTGCATGATGAACAAACATCTCCACCTTGGTCTCATCTGTCCAAAGGATATTGTTCTTTTTCCTAGCCAAACATCTGTGAAAGCCATACTTGTTCAGTCTTTTTCTGATTGTGCTGTCATGAAGATAAACACAATGTGCCTGTAGGTCACATGATGTAGGGTTTTTCTTTATACAGTATCTTTGGACTGAATTTGCAGGGACACCCACTCCTGGGAAGATTGGCAACTGTCTTGAAGGCTCTCCAGTGGGAATCCTTTTCACTGTAGAATGATGAATTTCAAATAGTCTGGAGATGGCCTTATAACCCTTCCCAGAATTATGAGCAGCAACAGTTGCTTCTCTGAGGTCATGGCTGATGTCCTTTCTTCTTGGCCTGATGTAGACACACACCTGAGTGTTTCAGAACACCAAACTGCAAAAAAGTCCTGCTTTTGTAGAGGTTGTCACACTTCTTGATTATTAACTAATCTTGTGCATTTCACCTTGCTGCTAATTACTCTCTTAACGCTTATGGAATTAGGTAGGGTGTAGTTATTTTTTCCCACCTGGTTTCTGAATGTTGGTTTACTTTTTGGAAAAAATTGACCACATTTTGAAATCTGTTGTGTTTTTTTGTGGCTAGCTTAGGTTATTTGTTTGTTTATAGAAGTTGGTGAGGACCACACAATTCTTATTTAAATAAATAAAAGCATAGAATTGAAGGAGAATGTACTTTCTTTTCCCCCCATGACTGTATACCTGTACTGAATTCCCTCACATACACACAAATATGCAGATGTAGAAGGATATACCAGGCCATAGACCATTAGACAGTCTTGTACTAGGACTGATTATTCTAGTCCAGAATTCTAGTAGTATAATACATTACACTATGTATTATATGATTTGTTTTCAACTTGTCAATTTTATGTTTGTATGTCAGTAAAGAAAGCAGCATATTACATAAGAGACCACTTTTCAGACAAAAAAACATAATGAAGGCTGCTGGGATTTGCTGCAAAAATAAGAAGCAAGTATGACAAAGTCTCCAGAAGAACTGTGGCTGATTCTGCAAGATGCTCAGCAAAACTTACCAGCTAAATAAATTCCTTATAAAACTGCTCAAATTGCACCTGAGACTACTATTTTTTTTTTTTTAAGCAAAGGATCGTCACACCAAATATTGACTTTGTTTCATTTATTACTGTTTACTGCTCTTTATAGTATTTTTTTAATGTAGAAACATTTAGTTTCATGATTTTTGAAGGCATCTTTGCACTACAGCATTTTTTTTGCATGTGCCTAAGACTTTTGCACAGTACTGTACATGTGCGCAATTTGTTTTCAACTTGTCAATTTTATTGTCATCCCACCCATATACATGTGTTACACTGAGATGTAAACTCTCTGAAATATCTCTGGGACCATGCTGCAACATACAGGACATCTGTATGCCTGATTACAAGCAAGAGAACTGTACAGCTATAATTGAAGTTGCAGTAAAAAAACAAAAAAAAAAAAAACAAAGGCCCTGCTAAATAAATACATAAAATTGAAGGACGGTGTACTTTCTTTTCCCATGACTGTACATAGGTGGTCACATAGGTATCTGATTTCATACATGCACATAATGTAAGTGGCAGGAAAAAAAAAAATATCGTGTTTCACTACAGAATGAATGAAGGAAGAAGGGGATCAGTATTAAATAGAGAACAGTTTAGGATTTCTTTAAAGAAAAAATCTCGAAAAAAAAGAAAATAACATATGAGTGTTCGTATTATTACCCCAACAGTTTAAATAATTAACTAACATAAACAGTATTTTTTTTGAGTGAATTGTGTAATAAAATCATTAAGTTATATGATTTGATGACTGCTGTGGCCTGGATTTGCACTTTGCCCTTTGGAATTTTTGAGCTGCAGGGTTTTATGTTTGACATCCCTCTTCTTCAATACACAACTGACTATTCTGTGTGAAATAGAAATCGTTGTTTTTGTATGCAAATGAGGAGCCAAAATCATTTTGTTAATAAAATAGGCTGTAAATGTTCCACTAACTTTAGGTATAGTTTGAAACTTTTCAATGCCAATACCAAAATGATACTTTTTCGATAGCTTATTTCTAATTGTAGCAATAAACAAAGCACACGTAATTGTAACCAATGCTGATCATATAGCCTGTTCTGCTGATACATAACAAACCTGTGGACAGCCACATTAGCTTGAGGAAAAACTGGCCCCAGCACTGTCAGATAGGGCATACGATTTGATAGGGTGGTCAGTAAATAATAAATAAATGCTACAAATGCTAGTTTACATTCTAGCTGCTAAATCCAAACATGCTGTTCACACACTGACAAACAACTGTTAAATCAAGTTTATCAAACAAAAGCTGACTAGCTATGGTTTACAACAAAGCGTATGAATGGTGTTGCTTTAAGCTAAATTGGCAGTGCATAAGGTTTTTAAAGCCAAAAATAAAAAAATGAGTTATGGCCGGCAAAAAAAATACTGTTAAACATGACATTCCGGAGCTGCTGAAAGTTGCCTGTGGGTCTAATTTGGTGAGAATTTTCAGAGGCATCTTGTCATCCTGCTTCAGGCTTAGAAAGAAGTCCAGCTTCACACATTTCGAATGGTAGCAATGTTAGCTGTTAATCTAGTTAACTACTAAAATACAATCATGAGCATGCATATTTGATCGGATTGCAAAATACACAAAATACACTCAGAACACTCAGAACGTGCAGTTTCTATTAGTTTTTAGTGCTTTGCAACATATTTGCTTAATAATGGAAGCCTATGGCAGATGTGACACTTTATGACACCATGAATCAGTTTAAAAAGATAAAATAATTTTGAATCATAGACAAGAACTGGAACTGTAATGTTCACTATTAACAACTTCCTTTTCTTAGTTTCTTAGTTAACTTGAAAATATGCTCAAGTCAGACTACTAGTTCAGCCTCCCTATTTTGCACTTATTTCCTGTATCTTTTTCCATTGCAAATGGAGGTCAGAAATAAAGTTTACTTTAAGGATTAGAGGGAAGTAAGTACTCCACAACAACTGGCTACTAGTAAAACCAGTTTGTTAACAAGAATGGTAAGAAATTAACGTCTCACTTCCTCATCCAGACAGTTTAGGTTTAACCTAAATTTCTGTCCTTAAACCGATGTGCTAATGATTACTGGTATAGAACCAGGGGTGCTATATAGGAGTAGTGCTTTGTATCAGTGGCCTTGTGTGTCCATGTTTTGCATACAATAGCTGGTTAGGATACTTATTTCTGCAGAATCTTTTTATGAGGCAAATTATTGAATAATTGTTTAAATGATTATTTGAATCCCCTGTGATCATTACAGCTAACATCATGAGATGAGTTATGTATCTACCACAGTTCATAGTATACTGTGCAGTGCAGTTTGGTTTTATCATGTGACGAGCAGCAGATTTTGTCTGTGTGATGCAAGTGTTTTACTGTCACTAAATGGGAATTTATTTTCACTGTCAAGAGATCAAAACCTAATGTAAAGCACCGAAAATTAAAAGTTTTTTTTTTTCCATTCAGGTCATTTTTAAATAGCTGTAAATACTGGGATGTGTTTGAGTTCCACATGATATAATGGGGAAGAAATGTGTGCTTTTAAAAACCTACATACTGTTCAAACATAACAAGGCATAAGAATAATATCTGAATCTCTTTCTCTCAGCTATTGGGACCATGAAGTGGAGATGGCAACTAAAGAACTCAGAACTCCTAAACTTACCAAAGCCATTATCAAGTGTTATTGGAAGTCATATACCATCTTGGGCATATTCACTCTTATTGAGGTACACAGAGCATTTTTCTAAGCATAAGAAAGCATAACTTTTAGGCACAGTTGCCTTTCGTGTTTGGGGCACAAACTTTGCTTTAATACAAATTTCAACACATACAATCAGGTCCATAAATATTTGGGCATCGACAAAGTTATTGTTATTTTAGCTGCCTACCACAGGATATTGGAGCTGAAATTAAATAATGAATATGAGCTCAAAATGTGAATATGAGTTAGGTAAAGTTCATATAGAGTGAGAAAAGATAAAGACTTTCAGATTTAATTTGAAGGTATTTACATACAAATCAGGTGAACAGTGTAGGAATTACAGCACTTTTTATATGTTGCCCCACTCTTTTTAAGGGACCAAAAATAATAGGAAAAACTAGCATAATCATTGACTAAACTGACTTTTTTTTTTTGCAATCAATGACTGCCTGAAGTTTGGAACCCCTAGACATCACCAAACACTGGGTTTCTTCCCTGGTGGTGCTCTGGTAGGTATTTGCGGCAGCTGTCTTCAGTTCCTGCTTGTTCTTGGGGTGTTTTGCCTACAGTGTTGCCTTCAGCAAGTGAAATGCATACTCCTTTGGACTCAGGTCAGGTAAAGGACTTGGCCATTGCAGAACATTCTACTTCTTTGCCTTTAAAATTTCTTGGGTTGCTTTTAAAGTATACATTAGGTCATTGTCTGCCTGAGCCATGTGCCAATCAATTTTGAAGTATTTGACTGAATCTGAGCAGATAATATGGCCCTATACACTTAAAAATCAGCAGTCACATCATCAATATATACAAGGGATCCAATTTCATTGGCAGACATACATGCCCAAGCCATTTGATTTTTCAGCCTAATGATGGCTTACTTCACTGGCAGTGACAGCTGTATGGACTTCATATTGAGAGTTGACAGCAGAAGTTTCCAAAGGCAAATGCTACACTTGAAATTAACTCTAGAATTTTTTTTCTGCTTTTTGTACAGGGGATATAAAAAGTCTACGCACTCCTTTTAAAACTGCAGTTTTTCATGATATAAAAAATGAAACCAAGACACATCATGTCAGATCTTTTTCCACCTTTAATGTGATGTAGCAACCAACAAAATTCGAGTGAAAACTTAAAATAACCTGGTTGCATTAGTGTGCACACTCTTAAAATGGGGCATATGACTGTGTTCAGAATTAATCAGTCACATTCAAACTCATGTTCAAAAGTAATTATCATACACCTGGCATCAATGAAGTGATTCTGATTAACCCCAAATGAAGATAATTTTTTTCTTCTGTAGGATTTTCTTGACCTTTTCTTGGTTTCATCTGACTGCTGATTGGTGTGCAAAGAGCTTGCAAAGCATGTATGGGATCTCAATGTCGAAAGATATTGATCAGCTGAGGGGTACAAAAGAATTTCCAAAACATTTGATGTACCATGTAACACTGTGAAGGCTATCAACAATGAGTGGAGAAAATGGGGTACCACAGTGACATTACCAAGAACAGGATGTCCCTCCAAAATTTAAAAAAGGACAAGACAAAAACTTATCAAGCTGCCAAGAGACCTACAGCAACATTAAAGAACCTGTAGGAATATCTAGCAAATACTAGTCACTACCTGCATGTGACAACAACCTCTTGTATTCTTCACATTGTCTGGGCTATGGGGTGGTGAGATAGAAGTCCTTTCTCACCTGCCAAATATTGTGTAGGTCCCCCTTGTGCCACCAAAACAGCACTGACCCATCAAGGCATGGACTCCACAAGATCTCTGAAGTTTTGCTGTGGTATCTGGCACCAAAACGTTAGCAGCACATCCCACAGATGCTTGATCGGATTAAGATTTGGGGAATCTGGAGGCCTAGTCAACACTTTCAAATCTTTGTCATGTTTCTCATACCATTCCTGTGTGGCAGGGCGCATGAAAGAGTCCCCTGCCATTAGGGAATACTGTTCCCATTAAGGGGTGTACTTGTTCTGCAACAATGTTTTGGTAGATGGTACATGTCAAAGTAACATCCACGTGAATTCCAGGACCCAAGGTTTCCCAGCAGAACATTTCCCAGGGCATCACACTGCCTCTGTCAGCTTGCCTTCTTCTCATAGTGCATCGTGGTGCCATCTCTTTCCCAGGTAAGCGATGCACCCGGCTGCCTACATGATGTAAAAGAAAATGTGATTCATCAGACTACCTTCTTCCATTGCTCTATGGTCCAGTTCTGGTGCTCTTGTGGCAATTGTAGACACTTTCAGCAGTGAACACGGGCCAGCATGGGCACTCTGACCAGTCTGCAGCTATGCAGCCCCATACACAGCAGGCTGTGATCCGCTGTGTGTTCTGAAACCTATCTATCATAGCCAGCATTAACTTTTTCCGGAATTTGTGCTATAGTAGCTCTTCTGTGGGATCGGACCAGATGGGCTAATGCTGCCTAATGTATCCCACCCCTTGATGGGTGCCAGCGTAATGAGATAATGATATGATAATATTATTCACTTCACCTGTCAGTGGTTTTAATGTTATGGCTGATCAGTGTAGTTTTGGGCATAATTCTAAAAGATATGTTTGGTGCAAAATCAAGACAGCTTGTTACCCAAAGAGCACCTTACCCACTGTACATCATGGTGGGGGCTGCATCTTGTTGTGGGGTTGCATCTCTTCAGTTGGAACTTGGGCTTTAACCAAGATAAAGGAAATCATTGATGTCTCCACATACCAATCTCTTTTGACACAAAACAGGCAGGCCTCCGATACAGAGGTGTATCAGAAATAAATAAATATTTCACCTTCCAGCATGATAACAACCCAAAGCACAAATCCAAGTCAACAATGGGTTCAGAAGAAGATGATCACTGTTTTGGAATGGCCCAGTCTGAGCCCAGATCTAAATCCTATCAAAAGCCGTGGAATGACTTTGAAGAGAGCTGTGCATAGGCGATTCTCTTCCATTTTGATAGATCTGGAGCATTTTTGCAAGGAAGAGTGGAATAAAATTGCCGAAACAAGATGTGCTTAGTCATGACTCTTATCCACAAAGACTTGAGTGCTGTATTACAAGCAAAAGGTGCTTTAACAGAGTTAGTTAGTAGTTAAGGGGTATACATGCTTATGCAACCATGCTATTGTAAGATTTTTTTTTCCTTTTTTTCCCTAAAACATTTCTTTGTTTCCTAAAACATTGTTCTTTGAGACCTGACCATCACACCAATATATTGTCCTTTCCCAAACTGTTGCCGTGAAGTTTGAAGCACACAATTGTCTAGAATTACTCTGTATTCTGTAGCGTTATGAATTCCCCTACTGGAACTAAGGGCCCGTTCACACCTGACATTAACATGCTTCCTGGGTGATTGGATCACAAGTAGATAGCCGAGACGCATAACCGTTCACACCTGGCGTTATGAATGCATCTTCAGTGACTACTTGTGATCGGATTTAATACACCGTTACCACTGGAGAAAGGCTGTCATGCACATTTATTAGTCAGTCTTCTCCTGCATTTATTTTCTGGCAGAAATGTCCTGCGAATCCTATCTGTACGTGCATGCACTGTTTCAAACTTTTTAATCACGTGCTCTGCTAACAAAACTTATAAATTAACAATGAGAGATGAAATGATGAATGACGCAATGAAAAGCAACTGTTTTCATCTCTGCTGTTATAGCATTGCATTTATCCATTAGCTTAGCGACAGAGAGCTCTACCTTTCAGCGCAATTTCCAAACAGTCTTGCAATGATTGCCCTAGCCGGAAAAAAATGTAATGACACAGTCCGTTAGTTGGTCCTTCGTTGCTGTCCGAGACACTTCAAGATGCATTCACATTCACATTACAAATGTGATGAGGCCATATGCGTCCTAGACCACCTCTGAATGTGGTTTGAGTGATTGGATAACGATGCATTTTCGAGCTGCATTTGACCACGTTCACACCTGTACTTAGCGCTGACCACTTGTGATCTGATCACCAAAGAAGCATGTTAATGGCTGGTGTGAACGGGGTCTAACCCAAACCTGTTCCAGCATGATGGTACCCCTGTGCACAAATTGAGGTCCATAAATCTAGGATTTTCCAAGGTTGGTATGTTGGGATGAATTGAAATGCTGACTGCGTGCCAGGCCTTCTAATCCAACATCAGTGTGTGACCTCACTAATGCTGTTGTGGCTGAATGGGCACAAATCCCAACAGCAATGCTTCAAAATCTAGTAGAAGGCCTTCCCAGAAGAGTGGAGGTAATTATAACAGCAAATGGAGGACTAAATCTATAATAGGATGTTCAACAAGCACAATGTGGGTGTGATTGTTCAGGTGTCCACATACTTTTGGCAATATAATGTATATCAAATTAAAGGCAGAAAAAGATTTATCTTGGTTTCATTGTTTGTATCACCCTGCAGTTTTAACAGAGTGTTTAAACTTCTTATATTTACTGTAAATGAAATAATCAGGGAATAACACACCTAGCCATAAAACAGCTGAGCAGCCAACTGTCCAAATACTTTTGGTCCATTAAAAAGTGGGGGAAGGGGGAACCACATATAAAAAGTGCTGTAATTTCTACAGTGTTTACCAGATTTGGATGAAAAATTCCATTAAATTAAAAAAATATTTATTATTTCATTTCAGCGCCAATATACTGTGGTAGACAGCTAAAATAACATTGTCAGTGTACAAATTTTTATGGACCTGACTGCATTTTCCTTCACCAGTCATTCTGACATTATTTATTACCAAATGTTGTCAGGTACTACAAATCATGAGTAATGGGTTAAATGGTATTGTTCTGTTTAGCTCTTCTGTCTCCCTCTTTACAGGAAGCTATTAAGTTGGTGCAACCAGTGTTTCTGGGCAAGCTTATTCAATACTTTGAGAACTGGGAACCCAATAACATGGATGCACTGTATGAGGCCTATGGCTATGCTGCTGGGGTGTCTCTCTCCACACTGATCCTCGCGTTAATGCACCACCTTTATTTCTTCCATGTCCAGAGAGCTGGCATGAGATTTCGCATTGCCATGTGTCACATGATTTACAAGAAGGTCTGTTTTTGTACTGGCCATTTGAGTCACATCATCACAACAAAAGATGATAATACTTTCTATTCTAAATGATTGGTCCTCTTATTATCTTATTTATATGTTAAACGTGATGCAATAAAGGAGTCTTTAAAAAAATTTTTTCTCTCAGGCATTGTACCTTAATAGTGTCGCTATGGGAAAGACCACCACAGGACAGACTGTCAACCTTTTATCTAATGACGTCCACAAATTTGATGAGGTATGTAACTTAGAAAACTGGCATTTCCTAATTATCTTAATTTGATATTTAATGCCAACTTTCTTTCCCTAGCCACTCTTGAAGCACTCTTTGAATCAAAACTGGTCTAAACTGGACTGCTTGGTGGGTGGGTAATTAGGGGACCAAGCATGTAGTGCTTGGAATCCTGTTTTCGTTAGGTGGCTTCTTTTTCTTCTTCTTCCTCTTCAAAACTGCTCATGCAGACCGTAGGTACTACAGACATGAGACTCGGTCAGTTGGTGGTACTCCCTCACTCTACTCTGTGTGCCCTTCAGTAATTATTGAAAAGATCTTGACATTTGTAAACAGTCTGGTTGATATGCCAGTAAGTTCTATGGAGGCATAGCATAATTTACTTAAACAGCTGTAACTCATGCCTAGTTGCACTGATTCACACAAAACGTGAAACACATATACAGGACAAGGTTCTAAGATAGGTTGTGGGGTGTGGTCATACATAGAGGGTGGGGCTATGTATGACCACACCCAGCAACCTACCTTAGAATCATAGAGGGTGGGGCTATGTATGACCACACCCAGCAACCTACCTTAGAACCTTGTCCTGTATATGTGTTTCACGTTTTGTGTGAATGTAACGTAAGTGGCTATTTGATGATTACCTGATTACTTAATAAACATGGCTACCACTTGCCAGTAAGTTTTCAGCAGGCATTTGACAGAGTGAACACTAAGGTACTGTCACGAAACTTGACAGTTTGGTCTCCCTAGGGGCCCCCTAGTAACTGATGCAGTCTCACTCAACTTCGCCTCTGGGGGGTGCTATTCATGTTTTTGCACTTAAAAACAAACATCTCTTAAAATAATTGTACAATGAATTTTTCCCATGCTTTGTTTCCTTACCCCCTATAATTTTGCCTTTTGGACCATTTAGCTTCGCCCTCCCAAATTTATGATTAATTTGATTAATATGCAAAATCTACTTCTGAGAACTTGTCCTAGGATTTTTACCGTATGTTCACAGTTTTGGTGTTACCTTACTCAGCAAACTCTGAGCTCAATAATTATCAAAACAATATTATCATTACAAGAATTTGTAAACAATATGGCCACCTTATTCCAATCAGTCATTGCATTGTGGAGCTTAAGTAACTTAAACAGCTATAAGACAGGGTTGTCTCTGAGCTATCGCCACCAAATTTGGTGGTTATGTCCCATATCTTATACCCAATACCCCCTACTTAGCCAGTGAAATGATACGTGCCCACCTGAAAGGGGTGCTATAATAAATGAATTTACCTTTTGGTTTATATTGCCACAAGTGTATCTGATAGAGTAAAACATATCAGAAGAATTCCTGATTCGTCCTGCATATTTTTGCCATATGGTTTAAATTATTTTGGCTAAATTATTTTCCCCCACCTTGAATTTTCTGAAAAAACATACTCTTTTGAACTCCTCCTAGGCTGTTCATTTGATCGGCATGAAATATGGAATGCAGCGAGAATGGAATGTATCAAAAGTAGAGAGTTTACTAACAAAAACTGCATACTCAGAAAATAGCAGACTTTTGGACCCAGGGAAACAACAAAGTGTGTGTGTGTGTGTGTGTGCCTGCCTGTTTATGGCTGATTCAATCCAACGCACATGTTACAAAACTCAAGACATGCTTGTGTGGCTGGTAATGGAATTATATAAAAACTTTTACTGTTGACTTCATTGGATTAGGTTTTGTTTGCCTTCCTGTGTAGTGGCCGATTTTGCTAAATGTTGCTAAACTAATTTTGACCGTTTTCGTTTTTGTTGCAAGGGTATTTGTCGTTACATCTTTGTCTGTTGCTCCTTGGCTATGTTTACATGCAAATATTTTAACCACTCCGGGTGAATTCATTCCAAATGCGGATTCTAAATGAACTGCTTATATCATGTGTCAAACTCAAAGCCTTGCACATTCTGCACAACATGAGGCTGTACTCCAGTGAACGCTGCACACCAAGCACTTCACGCAGGGAAAGTGCTTTTATAAAATTGCTTCAAGTGTCTCAGCCGACATGCTGGTAGTTTTGCACTGCATTAAAAGAAGATGCCGTGGCAAACAGAACTGATTTATAAACCAGCTTTCGTCCTCCAAAAAAACATAATGGTCTTTAAACAACCTTTCACTCATAACCATGACATTCCATCAGCTGAAGCATTTGTTTACAGCTTGCAGCTATATGCAGATGGTGGCCCATCCTGTGTTTATACAGTGACAGTTCTTTTGTTATAATTGAATGGCTAGTTTTATTTCTCTTAATTTTTGGGTTTTGTGCTGGCTCACTTTCTCTATTTTTTTATATTCTTTAATTAATCTCAATAATATAAAATGACTGGATTTCACAACATTTTCTCAGTTGTACTCAGACCTAGTGAACTAGCCTGAGGATGTTTTTTTTTTCTTTATTATTATTATTATTTTTATGGAGACTACAAAGCACTTCTGTAAATCACTCTGGATAAGGACATCTGCTAAATGCTGTAAATGTAATAGAAATAAGCAATTTTATTTAAACAGAAAAGCGTGCGCTCTATCATCTGGAGATCTGTAGTTTGTAACCTGATGATGTTAGAAAAATCGGGGAACCCCCCCAAAATAAATAAATAAATAAACAAGTGCAGTAAACCATGCAAATTATATGAAGTCAGTCAAGTCGAGGTTTACATTAGTTAGTTTTCTTATGTGTAAATAACTTAGGAGGAGGAAAAAACATTGATAAAACATGTTCTTTCGTGTGACATTATTCAGTGGCTTTAATATTGGTAACATTAAAAGATGAGTAAAGGCACTATATATCTGCTTTACTGATGGATAATGTGTGCATTTTACAGTCACATTCAGACATGAGTAATATTTTGAGCTTAATATACAGTCAGGTCCATAAGTGTTTGGACTTTGACACAATTTTCATAATTTTGCCTCTGTATACCACTGCAATGGATTTGAAATGAAGTAATCAAGATGTGATTGAAGTGTAGACTTTCAGCTTTAATTCAAGGGGGTTAACAAAAATATTGCATTAGCCATTTAGGAATTACATTAATTTCTAAATAATAGCTAATAGACAGGTTTATTTCAGCTTTTGTTTACTACATCAGATTTTGAGTGGGTCAGAACTTCACAAATACTTTGTTTGTATTTGTTGATCTTGGCTTTTAATTGCTTGAACTTGAATCAAACACTTGGGATGGTGTTCCACAAGCTTTTCTGTGGGATTCAGGTTGGGGCTCTGTGAATACTTTCACATTGCTGTTTTTGAATAAATTTAATATCTTTAGCCTAGAGCCCTATTTAGATCAGATTAAATTTACATGGGGTCCTAGGGTAATTTACCTTTTTTTTTTTTTCCATATTTAGGTGCTACTCTGATTTTATTTCCCCCTGGATCGGACATGTCAGGGTTTTTTTTTTTTTCAAACAGGCTGAATTACCTACTGTTTTTCACCAAACTCAGCGGTCGTCTGATGATTTTTGTCCCATCCGGATACATGTCAGTGTTTTTTTTATGCAGATGAGAGATGCTTCACGTTGGAGAAAAGATGTTTGTTTGCTGGTACTTGCTGTATTTATTCTCGTAGCGAGCATATCAATGACCCTCCCCCAGATATTATACACTTCCTGAACTGTGAAACGAAAAATGAATGCTTTAGAAGAGGCCCTCAACCATACACTTGGTCTGGGTGATAAAGCTCGACTATACACACTATCTGGGAAGCATTTTCAGGAAGAGAAAGAAAATTTTATAGTACTTTATTTTATATTCACATATGCACAAAATCATCAAATTTCATTTTCCTTAAATAATTACTAGTTATATCACTGCCAATTCCTTAAAGATCATATGAGCACATGAAACTAGAACCTTGCTCCTTCTGTGGTAATTTTATTGATACCCGGATGCGAGTTTTATCACTGAGGACACACAAAAAAATTTATTACAGATGTGCCCCTGATAAACTAATCAAATCTGAATAGGGTTTAGGTGTATGTAAAATTTGGGCTTCAAATACAGTCATGGGAAAAAGAAAGTACACCTTCCTTCAATTCTATGTTTTTATTTATTAAGGCCTAAATAACAATTGTGTGGTCCTCACCAACTTCTATAAACAAACAAATAACCTCAGGTGACAACAAAAAAAACACAACCAATTTCAATATGTAGTCATTTTTTCCAAAAAGTAAACCAATTTTCACAAACGAGGTCAGAAAACATAAGTACACTCTAGAATTCATTAACTTGTAGAACCACCTTTAGCATCAATAACTTGAAGTAAACGTTTACCACTCTTCTTTACAACATTGCTTAAGTTCATGGATGTTTGAAGGCAAATATACATTGTGCTGCCATATTCTTTTTGGAGAGAAGTGGCTTTTCCTAGCCATCTTGTGCATTTTATTAGTAACACCTGACTGCTAATTACTCTCTTAATGATTGTGGAAGTAGGAAGGGTGTACTTATTTTTTCCTGCCTGGCTTCTGAATTTTGAAGATGGCGAGGACCACACAATTGTAATTCAGGCCCTGATAAATAAAAACATAGGAATGAAAGAGGGTGTACTTTCTTTTTCTTATGACTGTATCCTATCTTGACTAAGTTCTATTAATAAGCACTTCTTTTTTCAGGTGACAATTTTCTTGCACTTCCTGTGGGTGGTGCCACTGCAAGCTGCAGCTGTTGTTGGCCTTCTATGGCAGGAAATTGGATCTTCGTGCTTGGCGGGTATGGCAGTGCTCATTTTTCTGCTGCCACTGCAATCCCTGTTTGGGAAACTTTTCTCTAAATTCAGGTGTGTAAACACACAAACACAGTCTCTTCCACATGGGTGAGTTTTGGGAAAATTTGAATTGAGAGAAGACATAACCACAAAATATTAGTTATAGTTTTATTATAGACAAGACTGGAAGGTGATGTATGTAATTGTGGTTTTTAGGTTAGGTTAGGTTCAGCTTTATTGTCATTGTCAGAGTACAAGTACAGAGACAACGAAATTCAGTTAGCATCCAACCAGTAGTGCAAATAGCAAATAAGTTAAAATGAGGTAACAAGGTTATGGTGCAATAAGTTAACAGTGTACAGGTAAAGGTAAACAATACGACGCATGCCAGTAATGCAAATAGCAATTAAGTTAAATGGAATAAATAAGAATTATGGTGCAGTTAGTTGAGATAAACAGTATACAGGTAATGGTAAGCAGCATGATGCATGCAATATGATACAGCGGATACATGCAGTGGATAAAAATGCAGATGTGCAAATAGCAATAATGTGCAAATAACAGTCTGATATAAATCATGGTAATAATGACAGATAATGCAGTAAAGTGCAAGTACTTGCAAATAATTGCAGATAACAGTAGTGTCTAATGCTAATGTTTAGTTATTAGGTGGAGCCTGGCAGTTAACGCTTAGAAGCTGAATTCTGCATTAGTACAGCATTTTAGAACTGAATGAAGGACTTCCAGGCCAAGTGGGTCATTTGGTTACATATAGTCCCCTCTGAAAGTATTGGAATGGCAAGGCCAGTTGTTTTGTTTTTGTTATACGCTGATGACATTTGGGTTTGAGATCAAAAGATGAATATGAAATGATGTATCAGAATTTTAACTTTCATTTCCTGATATTTTCTGACACATCTACATGTAGATGTGTTAACTTAGAATATGGCACCTTTGGTGGCAGGCCAACCAATTTTTAGGTGAGCAAAAGTATTGTAGCAGATAATCTTAAAGTAAATAACACTTAATATTTGGTTTCATATTACTTGCTTGCAATAACTGCAACAAGCTGGCAACCCCTGACATCACCAAACTGTTGCATTCTTCTTTTGTTATGCTTTTCCAGGTTTGTACTGCAGCTTCTGACAGTTGTGTTTTGTTTTGGGGGGGGTTTCTCACTTCAGTCTTGTCTTCAGGAGGTGAAATGCATGCTAAATTGGGTTAAGATCTGGTGATTGACTTAACAGTGTAAAACCCTCCAGTTTTTCCCCTGATGAACTCCTTTGTTGTGTTAGCAGTGTGTTTTGGGTCATTGTCTTGCAGCATGATGAAGGTTTTCTCAATTAGTTTAAATGCATTTCTCTGTAATTTGGAAGACAGAATGTTTCTCTAGACTTCCGAATCCGTTCTGCTGCTATCATCATGAGTTGCCTCATCAGTAAAGATAAGTCAGCCCATTCCAGAAGCAGCCATGCAAATCCAAGCCATGACTCCGATGAGCTTGTATGTTTCAGATTATGAGCAGATCCTTTCTTTCTCAACACTGTGGTCTATCCATCGCTTTGGTAGAGGTTTATCTTGGTCTCATCTGTCCATAAAACTCTGTCCCAGAACTTTTGTGGCTCATTTCTGTATTTCTTTGTGAATTTAAATCTGGACTTCTGATTCTTACTGCTGATGAGTGGTTTGCATCTTGTGGCATGGCTCCTATATTTCTGCTCTCAAAGTCTTCTTTGAACAGTGGATTGTGAACCTTTACCACTGCCCTGTGGAGGTTGTTGTTGATGTCACTGACTGTTGTTTTTGGGTTTTTCTTCACAGCTCTCACAATGTTTGTCATCAACTGCTGTTGTTTTCCTTGGGTGACCTGTTCAATGTCTGGTTGTTAGTACACCAATAGTTTCTTTTTCAGGACATTCCAAATTGTTGTATTGGCTACGCCCAATGCTCGTGCACTGGCTCTGATCGATTTTCCCTCTTTTCTCGGCTTCAAAATTGTTTGCTTTTCTCCTATGGACAGCTCTCTGGTCTTCATGTTCGTTTATCCTATTTAACAACAAATGCAGTCTTCACAGGTGAAACCCAGGGCTTAAACCAAGAATAGACATTCAGCGCTATTAATTGTTTAAACAATCTAATATGGCACACCTGAACAACAAGAAAGACCTGTCAGTCACATGTTCCAGTATTTTTGATCACTTGAAAAATGGGTGGGTTCAAACAAAAGGTGCCATGTTCTAAGTTGTTTAACATATCTAGATGTATATATCAGGAAATGAAAGCTGAAATTCTGATCCATCTTCTCATATTCATCTTTTGATCTCAAACCCTGAAGTCTTCAAGGTATAACAAAAGGTATAACAAGGTCTCCAGTTGGTCCAAAATGCATCAGCAAGACTCTTAATGGGACTACGTAAATTCACCCATATCACTCCTGTCCTATCTTCTCTGCTTTGGCTGCCTGTGCGGTTTAGAGTGGAGTTTAATATCCTTGTTTTTGTTTTTAAGTCTTTAAACAACTTAGCTCCCTCATATTTATCTGAACTGCTTTCCTTACATAACCCTGCTCGAGCTCTTAGATCTGGTAGTCTTAGATTGCTCACTGTTCCTAGAGTTAAACTAAAGAAAAGGGGGGAACGTGCCTTCGCTGTTGTAGGCCCTAAACTCTGGAATAGCTTACCAGTTCATGTTAGATCTGCTCCTACTTTACAGGTTTTTAAATCTCTACTCAAAACGCATTACTTCTCCATCGCTTTCAATGTCCCTTGATGTTTCATCTCTGTTTTCGACTTGATGGCAATCCTGGTTCTATTTCTTATATTTTGTTATATTTTAAAATAGAGTCGTTGATGTAATTTGGTTTTTAGCTGTGATTTTATTGATTTTATTTATTTACTTTGTTATGTTTTATTTACTACTTATTTTATTTGATGCTGTAAAGCACATTGGTCAGCTGCTGCTGTTGTAAATGGTGCTATATAAATAAATTAAACTTGAAACTTAACAAAAACAAAAGAATTGGCCTTACAATTCCAATACCTTTGGAGGGGACTGTATATAACCTTCCGTTTCTACTTCCATTTCTTCGGGACCAACAAAGTGGTTTACTTTGGAGCTTGTGGAGGCTCTGTATCTGTAATGAGAGTTTGTCATATATAGTACAAATACACTATATGGCCAAAAATTTCTGGACACCTGAAAATCACACACATATGTGGGCCTTCCCCAAACTGTTGCCACAAAGTTGGAAGCACACAGTTATAAAGGATGACTTTGTATACTGTAGCATTACATTTTCCCTTCACTGGAGCTAAGGGGCATAGCCCAAACATGTTCCAGCATGACAATGCCCCTGTGCGCAAAGCGAGGTCACTGACATGGTTTGCCAAGGTTGGAGTGGAAAAACACACTGAACACCTTTGGGATGAACTGGAACACTGACTACGCCCCAGGCCTCCTCTCCCGACATCAGTGCCTGACCTCACTAATGCTCTTGTGGCTGAATGGGAAAATCACCACAGCCATGTTCCAAAATCTTGTGGAAAGCCTTCCCAGAAGAGTGGAGGTAATTTTAACAGCAAAAGGGGGAGAATAAATCTGGAATGAGATGTTCAAAAGTACATATGGGTGTGATGGTTAGGTGTCTACCTTTGGCCATATACTAAACTGCTTACATACTTAGAAGTTTAATACTGCTTCTTATTGAGGATGAAAATCACCCAAGTTATTGCTTATGAAAATCATACTGGTGATGATACCGTTCTTTATTGAGGATAAGAATCACTCCACATCCTGATACTGCTCTCTGTTGCAGGTGAGAATCACCCAAGGTGCTGATATTTTACTCAAGTAAGGATAAGAATCATTTATGGTTAATGCTGTATTCTACTGAGTGTGAGGATCACTCAAGCTTACCACAGAGCAAATGAGTTGAACTGAAGCAACATTCAGTCTTTAAAATCTAGCGTTCGAAGGTGAAGTAACATCCATGTCACTGCATCAACAATGTCCGCAAGCGACACTCCTCTTAGGTGGTGTCAAGGATGTAGCCATAGCATACATCAAAAGGAATTTAATAGAAGAAGGCACCTCTTGACTTTCTTTCAAGTGTGCTTGCAGAATCTTCTTTCCTTTCCCCAATGGGCTGACCTATCTTTTGACAGTGGACCCTCCTTATGGTGCGAAAGCTTATCAGTAACTCAGCAGCTGGCAGTCACTTCCACGTAAGGCTTGAGAACCCTCTCTGGACATAGGGCTGACCTGGGCACATTCTCATCAGATATGTTGCTAAGTTTATTGGTAGGAATGATGGGTTTTTCCATAGAGTGATATGTTTGAATTCTTGTCCTCCACACAGACACTGTGTGCTGACCGATGACCTGCTTTTCTTTAACTTGCCTTATAGTAATGATGGACAGTAAGTGAAAGCCAATGGGATAACTCTTTTGCATGATGGTTGGGAACATTCCACACCTTTAAGGAAAGTTTTGACTAATTTATGTACTCCCAGCAAAAAGCTGTCTCCTGTCTGCCTCCTGTCAGTACTGCCACACACTATTTTAGGGTAGACCCAAAAAGAGAAGCTTTTAATCAATTCCAAAACATTGTTTATTTCTACTGTTTAACACCCTGGAAAAACTTTCTGCTTCCCTGCATAAAACCTTATAGATTGGGCACACAGACGTACAAGGGTGTGTCTGACCCTTTGCGAACATCCCAGTTTGCTGGGATCAGTCCCAGGGCCCATACCCCGTGTGGTTTTCCGTGCCACAGTAACCTCTTCATCTGAGACAGTAGGTCTGGTCTGATAGACAGTGGGCATAGAGGCCCCATCAGTACCATGAACAAGAGATGAAACCATGGTATGTTTAGCCAGAATGAGTGTATCAGCAACACCTGTTGCATAGTCTTCATTCTTAATTGAATGAATGTGCAGTGTCATTCATAACAGTAACAGTGGTGGAAATGATTGCTGCCATAGAGTTAAGCAACTGAGTGCCAGTGTGTTTCAAATTAAAGCCTGTATTCCACTTTGCCATAGGTGTTCCATATTAATTGAACCACTTTTTTTTTTTATTTTGCCAATTCCCAAAAGTATAGGATTGCCTGAGACAGTGCATCAGCTGTATGATTTCTCAACCACATAGGTACAAAGCTATCCAAGACAGAAGGTGTGCATCCTCACACTTGATCACCCACCCCATCATCACTTCTATGCCCCCTGGTAGTTCGTATAAAACATCCCTGTGGTGTTGTTGGTCTACAAATGCAGTCTTCACAGGTGAAACCCAGGGCTTAAACCAAGAGTAGACATTCAGCGCTATTAATTGTTTAAACAATCTAATAGGGCACACCTGAACAACAAGAAAGACCTGTCAGTCACATGTTCCAGTATTTTTGATCACTTGAAAAATGGGTGGGTTCAAACAAAAGGTGCCATGTTCTAAGTTGTTTAACATATCTAGATGTAAATATAAGGAAATGAAAGCTGAAATTCTGATCCATCTTCTCATATTCATCTTTTGATCTCAAACCCTAAAGTATTCAAGGCATAACAAAAACAAAAGAATTGGTCTTACCATTCCAATACCTTTGGAGGGGACTGTATGTAACCTTCCGTTTCTACTTTCATTTCTTCGGGACCAACTGAAAAGGATTGCGTGAGATAGTGCATCAGCTGTAATTCAAGGGGTTAACAAAAGTATTGAATTAACCGTTTAGAAATTACAGCCATGTTTTACAAAGTCCCTCCATTTTCACAGGCTCAAAAGTAATTGGACAAACAAACTTACTTATAAATATAAGGATTATTGTTAATACTTGGATGCAAATCCTTTGCAGTCAATGACTGCCTGAAATCTGGAACCCATTGAGATGCTCTGCCAGGCCTTTATTGCAGCCGCCTTCAGTTGCTGCTTGTTTGTGGGTCTTTCTGCCTTCAGATTTGTCTTCAGTAAGTGAAAAGCATGCTCAATTGAGTTAAGGTCAGGTGACTGACTCGGCCATTTAAGAACATTCCATTTCTTTGCATTAAGAAGCTATTTGGTAGCTTTCGCAGGATGTTTTGAGTCATTATCCATGTGTACTGTGATACTGTGTATAGCATTATACACTTCAGAATTCATCCTGCTACTTTTATCAGCAGTCACATCATCAATAAACACCAGTGACCCAGTTCCACTGGCAGCCATACATGCCCATGCCATAACACTGCCTCCAGCATGTTTGACAGATGATGTGGTATGCTTTGGCTCATGAGCCCTTCCTGTCCTCCTCCATATGCTTCTCTACCCATCATTCTGGTTCACATTTATCTTTGTTTCATCTGTCCAAACAATCTTGTTCCAGAACTGGGCAGCCTTTTTTATATGTTTTCAAGGAAGGTAAAATCTGGCCTTTCTGTTCTTGAGTGTTACCAGTGGTTTTCATCTTGAGGTAAATCCTCTGTATTTACATTCATGAAGGCATCTCTTGATTGTAGATTTTGATAAAGATATGCCTACCTCCTCGAGAGTGTTCTTGTCTTAGCTAGATGTTGTGGAGGGGTTTTTCTGCACCAAGAAAAGAATTCTGTGAATTTTAAAATCATCCACTTTAGTTGTCTTCCATGGTCTTCCAGGCCTTTTTGTGTTACTGAGCACGCCAGTGCATTCCTTCATTGTAAGACTGTACCAAATTGTTGATTTGGCTATTCCTAAAGTTTCTGCTATCTCTCTGATAGGTCAGTTTTGTATTTTCAGCCTCATGATGGCCTCGTTCACTTGGGTCCCTGAACAACTAGTGGTTAGGCCTGGGCACTCTCACCACTGTGGCCTGGGTTCGATTCCAGGCCAGGGAACCGACCCCAGCCACTGGAGTTGCACACGACGGTGCACTCTCAGTGCTGGTCCCAAGCCCGGATAAAATTGGGGAGGGTTGTGTCCGGAAGGGCATCCGGCATAAAACTGTGCCAAATCAAATATGCTGACCAATGGCCACTGCGGACCACTGTGGTGACCCTTAACAGGAGCGGCCGGAAGAAGAAGGTCTCCTTCCCTTGCATCGACACCTCTTTGGACAGCATATTGACAGTTCCCATTAACAGCTACCAAATGCAATTTAAACACTTGCAATCAACTCCAGACCTTTAATTTCCTTAATTTGTCATGAAATAACGAGGAAACAGCATGAAACTGTTTATCAGTCAATTGTCCAATTGCTTAGCCTTAGTCTGCGAAAAATGAGGGACTGTGTAAAAATGGCTGTAATTCCTAAAGAGTTAATTCAGTATTTTTGTTAAACCCCTTGAATTAAAACTGAAAGTCTACACTTCAGTCCCATCTTGATTGCTTCATTTCAAATCCATTGTGGTGGTGTACAGAGGCAAGCTTACAAAAATTTTGTCACTGTCCAAATACTGATTTAGTGGGGTGGAGGTATAGGTGGCTATAAATATAATGATTAATGGACAATGGGCCTCAATGATCAATATTTTAGCAAAGTTGTTTGTAAATGTTTGCGTAAGCCAAACCATACAAAAAAATTGCTGGATTTACGAAGTTTCGGAATTGTGATTTTCTTCATACTCACCTGAGTCATGAATGCCAATTACCAAGCAAGTGCACTACACAGTACACTACAAAACTCCAGAACGAGCAAAGCTCACAGTGCTAAAATGATGAGTAAACATCAGGTAGAAGTGGAAGTTATTAAGTCTCACGTTTATGCTGGTAAACATATATATTATTTAACAGCGTAACAGCCCCTTGACTAGGCCAAAATCGGGAATGAAAAAAAGTGAATTAGATGTGAAATAAGGGAAGAGAAAAGAAAATGGTTTGACATGAAAATGGAGAAAAAATATTTACTGTACCCAGGTGATTGTGGACACCAAAACTCAAAGGGAAACTTTTTTTTAAAAAATTATTTTAGAACAAAGCATCTCAGCAACTCTTGGCCAGACATTTCTCACACAAAAAGACACCCTCCTCAATGCAATGTTAATTAAACTACAGTAAAGTTGGTTTAATAGTCGACATTCATGTGACATTTGGCGCAAAAGCATGCCATATTTCATAGGAAGTCGACTTTGAAACGCAGCACACTAGAGAGTATATGGCACATTGCAGCATGAGACATACTACCGGTCATATTATCAGTCACTTAGTGCCTGCTCTAACAATATGTTGCACAGTGTTAAAAGATTTTTTGGCAAACGGACCTGACTTACACACTGACTGAACCTGTCCTCCTTTTATATAGCAGTTAATTGAATGACTGGTCTTATTTGTCATAATTTATTAATTTTTTTGGCTTGCTTTCTTTTTTCATATTTAATATTTCTTTAGTTAATGCCATTAATGTGAAGCAACTGAGAATCACAAAGGTTTCATTGCATTTGTGTGTGTAACTGAAATAGAAAAGCAATTTAAACTTGACAGTGCAGTAACTCATCGCAAATTACATGATTTGAAGCCAGTCAATCTAGGTATACATTAATTAGTTTTATTTTGCATAAATTTACACACACGCAGAAGCATAAGTACAATACATGAAGGGTTTTTTTTGTTTTGTTTTTTTTTTTTAAATTATGTGATTTCCATGAACACAAAATATCTTGTGTACATGTTTGTAAGAACAGTTTACGAATAAACTTTTTGACATTTTGGATGTCAGGTCAATTTAATCACAGTTGTGTAAATCTTTAGTGAAATAGGGTTCTGAACTCAAATAAAACAAAAAAATCATGTTTATCACAGGAAATGGTACAACTGGCTAAAGTTTCAGGCTTAATTAAAACAGGTCATCATTTCTATTCCTCCTCCCATCTGTGTCTCTCTTTCTTCCAGGAATAAGACAGCAGTCCTTACTGACAGCAGAATACGCACAATGAATGAGGTGGTGTCTGGTATACGAATTATTAAGATGTATGCATGGGAAAAGCCATTTGCAGCATTGATCAACGACATCAGAAAGTAAGTTACAAAGGGTTTTATGTTTTATCATAATCATTAAGTGAAGCACAGTCTGTCTATGCCAAGGATGTCAAACTCAAATTCTACCTGGGCCACATCAGCAGTTTTTTTGTGAGACCCTCAAGAGCTGTCCTCAAAGAAAAAATCCATTGTGGTGGTGTACAGAGGCAAAAGTACAAAAATTGTGTCACTGTCCAAATACTTATGGATATATATATATACACACAGTATATTTTTTCATCCCACCGAAATTAATTTCTCGTTATGCCACTGTCAGCACCACACATGGCTTGAATTTGTATGCGAGTGTGACATATATCAAGCATGGCAAACAATCTGCATTCAGACCATGGTCAAACCAGCCAAAGTGTGAAAATTTTGAGCAGTAGTGTATTAATAGTAGTGTACTACGGCCTGTTTCAGTAATCTTTCTCAAGTTCATGCAGGCCAAATGAAACAATGCTGCGGCCCGGATTTGTGACATAGACTACACATGTGATCTATGCCATATAATAAAAGTTTAAGAACAGGCAGTCACTTCATTAATTGCTTTGTAAAGCAACGTGATTCATTTTGAGTTGAGTGGGTATATCCTCTGCTCAGCTGTAAATTCTGTTCATGATGTCTGCTCTCTGACATTTCACCATACAAGCAGATCCACAGGCATATTATCAGACATCTCTCTAGGTTTTGCATGATGCTGGGCTAATAATATCTTAAAAGCTTTAACCTGAATCTGCCCCTTAACATTTAACATGCTTCTGGTCTGCTGTGCTGTGACCGTACTATGATTGCTCAGCCTGAAGATTTTAGACCTCTGTGTTTATTGGGAAAGTAAACATTATTTCCTAACTTGTATTAAGATATGTGTGGTCTTTTTGAAGTTTGGACTTGAGATGTTGGCCTTGTATTGGTGCTGAGAATGGAGAATACACAATGAATACACTTAAAAAACATTTTTACTGATAATATAATGAGTTTGAAATTAACTGACATTATACAGAATTTACCTGTGTGTGCAGCATGCTATTATGATGTTCCCTCCTTCTTACAGGAAAGAAATTTCTAAAATCATGAGCAGCTCCTACCTGCGTGGTCTGAACATGGCCTCCTTCTTTGCTGCAAGCAAAATCATTGAATTTGTGACATTCACTGTGTATGTGTTGGTGGGAAACACCATCACAGCCAGCCGTGTGTTTATGGCTGTGTCACTGTACACTTCCGTCCGCCTCACCGTCACACTCTTCTTCCCCGCTGCCATTGAAAAAGTATCTGAGGCCAGCATCAGCATCCGTAGGATCAAGGTACAGTTCCTAATGAATTTAGGAGACACATATACTGCCAAGTATGTTTCTGGCCAGTATTAGACATAAGATTTTACACTCCTGGTAACCTCCTCTACAGATATTTTCCTAACCAGAATGTGGCATTGCATAATAATATATCCACAAATAAATATTTGATTAAACCCAGGGTAAATAGGTATCTGGGAGACTATAATTTTCAGAACATTACAACAGTTGGCATTTGGCTTAGTGAAAAAATGTTTGTTAGTTAGTAATATTTAATCACAAATCATTTGGAGCTGAAATAAAATGAATGTATTCTGTTGAATATGTTTGTCTCTTTAGCCTGTGGTAGTGTAGATTTATAATTGTTGAGCTCCAGTGCATACCTTCTGCATATTTAGCACTGTGACACAGATGGTGTAATATTACTGGGTTAATCATAGATCAGCTCCCAACAAGCAAAGCACAGTGCCAATACAGGTTTTTTCTGCTCAACCGTTCTATAATACCACTACTGAATTTTTCATTAATTAATTTCCATTATACAACAGTTACTTCTGGTCTAATTAGGTTGGACATTCAGTCTTCCATGAGTGCTGGTATTTAGTATAACATCACTTTGACATTTTACTGCTTGTCACTCCTCTTGTCTGTGTTCGCTAAATTTCCAGTTCTAGCAATAGTTTATTACATTGAAACCATTATTTTTCATGAATATAACTTTTGACATAAAATATGAATGCCTTGTAAGATGAAGATGAAAAGGAAGAAGTGAAGCAAATTTCAACAGCACAAATTTCCAAGTGTGCAAACATGATACCAGCAGATTTAGACATTTTGGAGACAAAACAAAATGAATCTAATACCGTAAGACAAACAGTATGGGCTGTCAACTTCTTTAATTCTTGGCTACATGAAAAACAGCTCACCATTGACTTTAAAATAATCAAAAAATCAGAGCTAAGCGCACAGTGTTATGGGATTTTTATGGATCCATTCGGACCAGTGACGGAGAGAGCTGTGTGGCATCAGCAGCCACCTTTGGCTCTGGGTGGGGCTAAATCATTACATCAATGAGCCCTTGCTTAGCCATACATGGAATTTGACTCAGAATTTGTAAAAAAAATCCAAGTTATATCCAGGTACATTTTGGGCACAGGGGCAAGGAGAGCAACAGACATCTGCAACCAGCCTTGTTTGTTCTGAAGCAAGACGAAAAAGGTATAAAATATTTTACTATGACACTCAACGAGAAAAGAAAAAAAAAAAACACAAAAAAACCCCACTACCAAAAACACTGGAAAGGGGCAGGGAAAATCAGAGGGATGCTATGCTCCTCATATTCGGTACAACAGCACAACGTGTTATTTAATTTTAGTTATTTAATTATTAGTATGATATATTAATTATTTAATAATTTATTAATAATAATAATTTAATAATTAAATATTTCCTAATACTAATTTAATTATTAGTATAAGATCAGTATACATAATGGTCCTTATTCAAAGTTGTATAGAACTAAGAATGCACTGAATAATGTGTAAACAAATACACTTCTGATTCATGAAACTCTTGTATGACATCAAAACAAGCAGTGATTTAAGTGCGAATAATGAATCAGTTTCATCTGCATGGGAACAAACTCCTGCCCACAAATCCTTATCGTATGCATATGGTGCATACCTCTATTTAGCATCATATACATCTAACTTACATGAAACACACCCTAATTAATACAAGTGTTGCAATAGTAAGCCAGTTGAAGGAAAGCATTCAGCGGATTACCCAAGAGCCCCAGGAAAGATTATTTCTCATTTACATCACAACTCTGTCTAGGTTCCTTAATTAGCAGTCACTTCATGAACACATGCGCACTTACACTTGGTGGCAGTGATACTACTTGGTTGCTTACTCACCCTGTTATTAATCTGGTTTTTAGAAGTTCCTTTTGTTGGATGAATTGGTTAAACACAATGTGGCAATTCCTCAAGAGGAGAAGAAGGAAGTGTCTGTGGAAATCCAGGATCTCATTTGCTACTGGGAGAAGGTGAATCACGCTCAACTTGTATATATGTAACCACACACCCCTACCTCATCAGTGACTAATACCTCACCTCTTCCACACAGAGTCAGGATGTTCCAACACTGCAAAACATATCCTTCCGTGTGAAGATGGGCCAGCTCCTTGCTGTTGTTGGTCCTGTTGGCTCTGGAAAGGTCAGTAACTAAATCATCTTCCTTTGCCTTCTGTATTTCCCCTTGCCTGTGTGACATTACATTTGCATTACCTTCTCTGTATTTTTCTCTCTTAGTCTTCTCTGCTTAGCGCCATTCTGGGAGAGCTGCCACAGGACAAAGGTGTAGTGAAGGTCACTGGGAATCTGACCTATGCATCCCAGCAGCCCTGGGTGTATCCAGGTACCATCCGTAGCAACATCCTGTTTGGAAAGGAACTACAGCCACAAAGATATGAAAAAGTTCTGAAGGCCTGTGCTCTTAAGAAGGTATGGTCACTCTTTGACACTTGTGTCTATACTCTAATTGTGATTACTGTGAGTGTGTTAGTCCATGACTGAAGGATTCTGTCAGAGTTCTTTTCACAGTCCCATATGCAGTCCCATACTGTATGGGGAGGAGAAAAGGACTAGAGTGCTGTTACGTAGTTTCTCTTACTGGTGTAAAATATAACATGATGATGTAAAATATAATACCATTAACAGTACTAACATGTAGCATATAGTGTTGTATAGCCCCATTCCTCTTCATATGTGGTAGGACATGGAGTTACTCCCTGAGGGAGATCTGACTGTGATTGGGGACAGAGGGGCTACTCTCAGTGGAGGTCAGAAGGCTCGAGTTAACCTGGCCAGGTATGATTGTAGGTTTTTACACGGTTAAGTAATCTGTATACATTGTGAAGAGAATACCTCATCCTGTCATTTTTGTGTGTGGCTAATGTTTACATAATGTTTTACTATTTTTGAGGACCAAATGTCCCCACAGTGATATAAAACCTTGAAACCACTGATGTTTGCGGCTCCTCATGAGTATAAGTACTTACAGTAGTTAGTTAAGTGGGTACAGTGGATATAAAATGTTTACACACCCCTGTTAAAATGGCTAGTTTTTGTGATGTAAAAAAAAAATAAACCAAGATAAATCATGTCACAACTTTTTCCAACTTTAATGTGAAATTGCAGCCTATATAAATAAAGTGAAAAGCAATGAGAAACATTGTAACCGCTTGTGAATTTTACAGCTTAGTTGCAAATAATCTGAGACTTGCTAGCAGCTTTAACTCTGCACAGATGACATCACATTTTCTTTGCATGCACAAAGTTTGTATTGACACATGGAATTGCGTACAACAGTTCCAATGCAGCCCCATAACACCCAACATTCAGTCTGTATTACGTTCTATGTAAAGTCTGATTGTCTTTTAGCAAGAGTCACTGAAGGTAATACAAAGGAACACTCTCCCTTGCTTAGTGTTCTGAGTCCGTTGCAGTTTGCTCCACAGTCGAGGTGCTGTAACTACGTTCCCTTCTAGTGTGCATTGTCCTTCCGAGTTTAAGCACGCTTTCCACGCAGTTCCGTGCTTGAGTATCTTCCTTGGGAAATCCTCCGTATTTGAACACACGGTCAGTGATCCTCAATTTCATAGTCCACACGGGTTTAAATTGTTGAAACAAAAACAAATGAAAGAATTCCTTCAACCAACGAAACAAAACTACAGTGGTGCTTGAAAGTTTGTGACCCTTTTAGAATTTTCTATATGTCTGCATAAATATGACCTAAAACATCATCAGATTTTCACACAGGTCCTTAAAAGTAGACAAAGAGAACCCAATTAAACAAATGAGACAAAAATATTATATGTGGTCATTTATTTATTGAGGAAAATGATCCAATATTACATATGTGAGTGGCAAAAGTATGTAAACCTCTAGGATTAACAGTTAATTTGAAGGTGAAATTAGAGTCAGGTATTTTCAATCAATAGGATGACAATCAGGTTTGCGTGAGCACCCTGTTTTATTTAACAAACAAGGATCTATCAAAATCTAATCTTTACAACACATTTGTGGCAAGCCATCCTGGCACAAACAAAGAAGATTTCTGAGGACCTCAGTTGTTGTTGCTCATAAGGCTGGAAAAGGTTACAAAACCAGCAAAGATCACTTCAAGAGCAAGACATGTAATAGTCTACGAGGTCACAAAGGAGCCCAGGGAAACTTCTAAGTAACTAAAGACCTCTCTCACATTGGCTAATGTTAATGTTCATGAGTCCACCATCAGGAGAACCCTGAACAACAATGGTGTGCATGGCAGGGTTGCAAGGATAAAGCCACTGCTCTCCGAAAAGAATATTGCTGCCTGTCTGCAGTTTGCTAAAGATCATGTTGACATGCCAGAAGTCTGCTGGAAAAATGTTTTTTGGACGGATGAGACCAAAATAGAACTTTTTGGTTTAAATGATGTGTTATATTTGGAGAAAAGAAAACACTGCATTCCAGCATAAGCACCTTATCCCATCTGTGAAACATGGTGGTGGTTGTATCAGGGGTTGGGCTTGTTTTGCTGCATCTGGGCCAGGAGGGCTTGCCATCATTGATGGAACAATAAATTCTGAATTATACCAGCAAATTCTAAAGGATGTCAGGACATCTGTTCGTGAACTGACTCTCAAGAGAAAGTGGGTCATGCAGCAAGACAATGACCCTAAGCACACAAGTCTTTCTACCAAAGAATGGTATAAAGAAGAATAAAGTTACTGTTTTGGAATGGCCAAGTCAAAGTCCTGACCATAATCTAAGGACCTGAAGCAAGCCGTTCACGTGAGGAAACCCACCAACATCCCAAAGTTGAAGCTGTTCTGTTCTGTAAAGCCACCAGCATTGTGGATGACCCCACACACCCCTCTCACACACTCTTCACCCCCCTGCCGTCTGGTAAACGGTACCGAAGCATTCGGGCCCTCATGACCAGACTGTGTAATAGTTTCTTCCCCCAAGCCATCAGACTCCTAAACACTCAGAAACTGGACTGAAAGAACACCCACACACACATACATATATATACACACACAACTGAGCATCCTCGATCCTCTTTGCAATTTTTTTTTTTTTTTTTTTTTTTGTCAGTTTTCGCACATTACATTATGCTGCTACTCTTAAGTTTACACTATTTCAGCTACTTATATTGTACTCTTGTACTCTTTGCACTATTCTCACTAGATTCACTTTCAAATAGAACTGTGTACTGGTCGGCGCTGCAATGGGACTTACTGTGCCCATTGTCTTTCCCAGTAGTCATTGTACTGTCTTGTGCTGTCTGCACGTTTGCACTTGTGCACTTTATGTATAAATTTATGTAGTCCCTTGTAGTTCTGTGTTGTTCTGTGTTTGTCTTATGTAGCACCTTGGTCCTGGAGAAATGTTGTTTCGTTTCACTATGTACTAACTGGCTGTATATGGTTGAAATGACAATAAACTCCACTTGACTTGACTTGACTAATGAGGAATGGGCTAAAATTCCTTCAAGCCGATGTGCAGGACTGATGAACAGTTACCGGAAACATTTAGTTGCAGTCGTTGCTGCACAGGGGGGTCACACCAGATACTGAAAGCTAAATTTCATACATACTTTTGCCACTCAATAAATAAATGACCACATATAATATTTTTGTCTCATTTGTTAAATTGGGTTCTCTTTATCTACTTTTAAGGACCTGTGTGAAAATCTGATGATGTTTTAGGTCATATTTATGCAGAAATATAGAAAATTCTAAAGGGTTCACAAACTTTCAAGTGCTACTGTATATCAGTGTCCCAATATAATATATAAACTTTATGTACATTTCAATATAAACTTCCCTAAACCACCATACAATTACTGGTAAGTTCAGCAACCAACATGGACATTCAACACTTACATTAAGCTTAGAAAACTTTGTTTCTCAATATAATATATGAAAACGTAGCCTGCTGTTCTTATTAGCACTGCATTGTCTCTTCTTTTATGACTCTGCTACCGATAGTGTAAACCAAAGTTTACCGAGTTTAAAATGAAGACGTACAAGGGACAAACAATGGTGATCAGTGATTGGTCCTTGGAGAAAAGTGGTGATCTGTGATTGGTCGCAAGGGCAACACAGTCAGACATTACACACTGATGGCTGAGTGTCGAGTCAAGTGAACCTGCTCTCTCAACTTGTATATCAGCAACTGTGATGTGAGCTGGGGAGCCGTATCGAGTTCAAGACAGTCACTAAACATGTGCTCAAAAAGTCGCCAGATTTGTCACTAAATTTACAACTAAATTTACTAAAAGGATCTAAAAAAAAAAAGTCACCAAATCTAGCGACAAACTCTTCAAGTTGGCAACATTGCCTGCCATTCAAATTAGCACTGCAAACTCACAATAATCTGGCTATATACATACATGTACACTGATCAGCCGTAACATTAAATCCACCTGCCTAATATTGTGTAGGTCCCCCTTCTGCCGCCAAAACAGCTCTGACCTGTCGAGGCATGGACTCCACAAGACCTCTGAAGGTGTGCTGTGGTATCTGGCACCAAGACGTTAGCAGCAGATCCTTTAAGTCCTGTAATTTGCAAGGTGGATCTTCTGTGGATCAGACTTATTTTTCCAGCACATCTCACAGATGCTCGATCAGATTGAGATCTGGGGAATTTGGAGGCCAAGTCAGTGCCTTGAACTCTTTGTCATGGTCCTCAAACCATTCCTGAACAATTTTTGCAGTGTGATAGGGTGCATTATCCTGCTGAAAGAGGCCACTGTCGTTTGGGAATACCGTTGCCATGAAGGGCTGTACTTGGTCTGCAACTTTGTTTAGGTAGGTGGTACGTGTCAAATTAACATCCACATGAATGCCAGGACCCAAGGTTTCACAGCAGAACATTGCCCAGAGCATCACACTGCCTCCGCTGGCTTAACTTCTTCTCATAGTGCATCATGGTGCCATCTCTTCCCCAGGTAAGCGACACACCTGGCCATCCACATGATATAAAAGAAAACATGATTTATCAGACTAGGCCATACCTTCAGAGCTCTGGAATCCATGTCTCGACAGGTCAGAGCTGTTTTGGCAGCACAAGGGGGACCTACACAATATTAGGCAGGTGGTTTTAATGTTATGGCTGATTGGTGTGTGTTTGTGTGTGTGTTTGTGTGTATATGTCTGTGTGTGTGTGTGTGTGTGTGTGTGTATATATATATATATAGTCAGGTCCAGAAGTATTTGAACAATGACAGAGTTTTTGTGATTTTGCCTTTATACACGACCACAATGGATTTGAAATAAAACAATCAAGATGTGATCAAAGTGTAGACTTTCAGCTTTATTTTAAGAGGCTCCATAAAATATGGCATTTACCATTTAGGAATTACAGCTATTTTAAGCAAAGTGCTTCCATTTTCAGAGGCTGAAAGGTATTTGGACAAAGTGACAATTGTAAATATAACCATAATTTTAATACTTGGATGAAAATCCTTTGCAGTCAATGACTGCCTGAAGTCTGGAGCCCATGTTCTCAAAACTCAAATCCTGAGTTTCCTCCCTGGAGATGCTTTGCCAGGCCTTCACTGCAGCCACCTTCAGTTGCTGCTTGTTTGTGGGTCTTTCTGCCTTCAGTCTTGTCTTCAGTAAGTGAAAAGCATGGTCTGTTGGACCATGCTTTTCATGTTCAACTTTTTATGTGTATAAAGCAGTTAAGGTTAATAGAAATATACCTGTTCCAGCAAGTACAAACAGAAGTCACTGAAAAGCTCTGATAAAAATACTATACAAGATGTCTTTGTTTGTAGGGCTGTGTATCAAGATGCTGATATTTACCTGTTGGATGACCCCCTAAGTGCAGTCGATGCAGAAGTGGGGCGACATCTATTTGATCAGTAAGTTTTTCTTTTTACACATCTCAGCAACATTCCGTAGTACATACACTATATGGCCAAAAGTTTGTGGACACCTGATCATCACACAAATATGTGGGACTTCCCCAAACTATTGCCAAAAAGTTGAAAACACACAATTGCATAAGATGTCTGCTGAAGCATACAATTTCCCTTCACTGGAACTAAGGGGTCTAGCCCAAACCTGTTCCAGCATGACGTAGCCCCTGTGCAGAAAAACAAGGTCCATGAAGACATTGTTCACTAAGGATCGAGTCAAAGAACATGAGTGGCCTGCACAGAGCCCTGACATCAAGCCCCCCAGGCCTTCTCGCTCAACATCAGTAAATAGTAAATAAATAAAAATAACTGGGAACATTTCTTCATTTTCTCGAAACTCATGCTATGGCATTTAAAGAGTATCTTAGTGCGCCAAGCTGAGCATGCAGAGAAGTAGCAGCAAATGTGATCATTAAAAATAAGTGCAAGGTGCCATGAATTGCACATAAACAAAGGTATTCACAAGCATGTTGGGACTCTTGTTGTGCATGAGAGCAATTCAGTTCTGCAGGCACTGACACGCACGCTTCCTATCCCCTGCGCAGTAAAAAGAAAAAAGAAAAAAAAAACACAACAGTACATTTTTTTACATAATTATTTTACAACTTGGTTGTCTAATGTCCACATGGCTGACATTTTTCTCTGTTGTGCTGTTCAAAGTGTTTGAATGCATCTGCAGTACAAAACAAAAATACCATATTTATTTCCTTTCTAATTACTTTTTAATTATCTTCACCATTAACATTATTTGTGAAGCAAAGGCCTAGTCTTTTTAGGTCAAAATTTTCATCCTTTTTTCTGGTTTCAGTGGCATCCCTCATAAATATGGTTAATTGACATTATATCATATACATCGTATATGTTATATTCTATATACTGATAAATTTTATTTCAAATTAATGAAATCAAAACATTGTCCATTTCCTGTGACAGAAAATGAGGGCGCTCGTGCAAGCTCGGTTGAGAGCACTTGGGCGGGGCTAAGTGGTGTTAGTTAATATGGGACAATTCAAAACACCTGTACAAATCTTTCCAGATTCATTGTTTGGCTTATCTCCCGTTTTATTGGGGAGAAAAAAAAGCTGCTCTTTTTACATATTTTTTGTATTAGCGTAATGTGACGTTGTTTTGTGGAACTCCTACACAAAATGTGTAAAGGTTATCTTGTCTGGTAATATAATCAAAATAAAAGTTACTGGATTGTGGCAATGTAAAATAGTGTAGGGATAGTAAAATCATTATATCACACAAGCCTACTTGCCAGGGTCTACACATAACTTGTTATATTTGATAGCAGTGTGTGCAAACACATTGTGAAAATAAAAAAATAAATGGAAAAGCAAAGATAAAAAAAAAAAAATCAAGGCCTTTTTTTTTTTCATTTTGCAGCTGTATCTGTGGCATTCTAAAGAAGAAACCAAGGATCCTGGTGACTCACCAGCTGCAGTACCTGAAGGAAGCTGATCATATACTGGTTTTGAAAGAGGTGTGTGTTCAAGACCCTACAGTACTACATTCCTATCATGCCAGGCCATGGTGTATGCTTGCTCCAAGCTTTATTTGATCTTTGTTTCAATAAGGATTCTAGATAAGCAGTGTCTGCAAACCATGTGGATAGTGCTGCTGTAAAACAGTATCGTGTGTGTCAGTGGATAGAAAAGCATTGTGCCTAAATTATCACACGTTTATCTTAAGAGAGATAATTTGTGTGAATCAAAGGGCTTTTCACACCAGAGACAAGAACCGTCTACTCTACCTCAAGTTCCATATGAAAGGTCAGAATTCCCACTCAGCATCACTTTTCATACAGCAGACCAAAAATTACTCTTGCGTAGTAACCATAGGGAAAACAATGCTGCCCACATCTAACATTTGTCTATAGGCTACAAGGAAGGAAAAAAAAAGGCCAAAAATAGTTGACCATGAACTTTTGACCAACTTTCCATTATCAGTAAAATCAGTAAATTCAGTAGAATATAAATAAATCTATGTTGATTAAGGTGATATAGTCCTTTAGAAATGTGAGTGAATGAGGCAGATTTATAAATCTCCACCTGCAGTAATGTATCCAGCTAACGACAATTAGGTCATCATTCATAGCTTTGCATAAAATATTAAATAGAAAGGAGAGCACTCACATGATAGCTATGTTACATTCTTGATGGTGATTTAATTGATTAACCATACTATATGCTCATTTGTTCTTCTGTTATCTACGATAGCAACACTCATGTCATGACCCTATCTAGAGCACATGCACAATGGTTTCTCAGGGTGAAGCGCACTTCCTGCACCACCTACTGCTCTCTCTGTGTCGCTTTGCTGGCCTGTACAATTGTTGCTTCCTGTGTGAAAGGCTCTTGATGGTTTCACGTAAAAGGTTTCACAGAATATCAAAATAAGCTTGTATTTTAAAAAAATATATACACAAATTGGATTGGAATATCATCCAAATCACGTTTATAAAGGTATTATTCTTTCATCAAGTCTTAGAAATTTGAAAGCCATACCTTGTATTTGTGTTTGACTTATGTAAGGGATGATGCTAAACTTATTTGATGAGAAAAAGTGATTGCAGTATCTAAGCGGCATAACATTGTCCATTGTTACAGTTGTTGTACAGCCCTGTCAGAAAGTGCGTAAACAAATATGTTTACTTAAAGTCTATTGAATCAGTATGTTTTGAGGCAAGTGTGTGATGAATTGGCATGCTGTTTGCATGATGCTAAAGCTTATATTAGCCTTGTAGCTCTAGTGCAAAATATCTTAGCCTATGGACTCTCTTTCTCTCTCTCACCAACACCCCTCTCCCCCCCTTGCAGGGTCACATTGTGGTACAGGGCACATACACAGAACTTCTGCATTCAGGGGTGGACTTTACATCTCTGTTAAAGAAGGATGAGGAAGAAGAGCAGACAGGAGGGACTGGGACCATAGAGTCTTCTCGCAGCCGAACCCTTTCACAGAACTCTGTTCGCTCTGGGACCTCATCAGTAGTGTCCGATAAAGATGAAGTAGATCAGCTGCCTGTATGTGTATTAATTATTTATTGGGATTTGTACTTTGATCTGTAAGAAGTACAGTATGATCCTATACACCAGTGGTGCCACCAGGTGGTAATTTCTGTTTAAATTTAGGAAAGAAATTCTGCCTGGCCATTCTCAATGCTTACACACAGATATGAGTATATTTCATGGGTTTATTTCATCTCATTCTCTTGTGTGTATTGTGGTGGTGTTGATGTTTCCAGGCAGAATCTGTTCCGACTATGTCAGATGAGAGTCGCTCTGAGGGTAACATAGGGGTCCGCATGTATCTGAAATATTTAACTGCTGGAGTCAACGCACTCGTGCTGCTTATCCTTGTTCTGCTCAACCTGCTTGCACAGGTACAGCATGCTATATGACCATAGGGTTAGCACATTTTTATCCATTATGCATTTAGTAGTTTGTTAAGCTTACATTCCCTTTCAATTACCAGACATCCTATATTCTTCAAGACTGGTGGCTTGCATACTGGTGAGTGGAGTATTTAAATCTGCTGAATCCGTAGAGACCTAATTTCAGCCGCTTCTCCTACTTGTTTTATTGACTTTTTATAGACTTTGAGAAGGATTGTGCATCTTTTTATTGTTGATTGGCCAAGAACTAACCAGTTATGTGCTCTAAAAGAATTTTCACTGACTCCTTGATCTGAATCAACAGGGCTACAGAACAGGAGAAGCTGCATGTGCTAAACCAAAACCTTACCTTCAGCAATAACATCAGCCTTAATCAGAATGTTACTCAACAGCTCTCTATTGAATTCTACCTGGGCATTTATTCAGGTACAGTAAAGCACCAGTATGACAAGCTGACGCACAAAGTCTCACAAATTAAATAAATGTATATTTTGGAAAAACATAAGGGTTAGATAAGAGTTGGATAAGGGTTGATCCAGCATGTTTTAATGCACAATAATACTACACCTGTTTTTGTCTTTAGGTTTAACAGTGGCCACTCTTCTGTTTGGCTTCACACGCAGTTTGATGATGTTTAATGCTTTAGTGTGCTCTGCCCAGACGCTACACAATCGCATGTTCAATTGTATCATCAGGACCCCTGTCCGCTTCTTTGACATTAACCCTATAGGTGAGTCTGCAGTTTCATTCTCTTCCACCTTCTCATGGTGGAATGGGTTCTCATTTCACAGTTTCCTAAAATGTTACTGCTGTACATTTTCTTAGGTTGCAAAACATGAATGAGTTCTTGGACTGATTGTCCAGTAGGGAGCAGTGTGATATCTCTTACAGGGGCAACCATGTCTGCAGTGTAACACTTAATTTTGAAGAGCACTTCTAATAGCTGTGACGATTGATTTGTTTAGGCACATTATAGCCTGATTTTTGTAGTGTTTTTTTCCGCCTTTGCAGTCTTGCATGTTATGTATGCACTCAACTTATTTTAAATTGCTCATTTTAAATCCTCACAATCCTAAAGCATAGTCCACCAGAGGAAAGACAAAAAAATTATCCTGTACCAAAATGTAATTAGACTTAAAAAATATAAGAACTTGAGTTATAGGAAGCTTATTAGGATACATTATTGATGTAAATGTTTTAAATGTAATAACTACCAATAGTGAAGAAAAGTCAATAATGTAATAATATAATTATTAAAGTATGGTAAATATTTCATGAATATTTGCAAGTTTAGATCATTTTTTAAATGAATATGTAGTAACACCCATAATAAAATAACTCCTGTATAACAGGCAGGGGTGTAACGATGCAACGTAAAACAAAAATGTAACTTTGCATTGTAGAAATGTGTGATTCACATTGTGAATTGCCTTAATGTCTGCTCAGATCGAAATCAGCATTCTATTAATTATGCATGTAATGCAGTTGCACTGTTTGAACACCAGAGGTCCCAATCTGTGCAGCCCATAGAGTTAAAACATACAGGGAGCTCACTGGTCACGCAATCACGTTCTTTCATGGAGAGCCTGTGAGATCTGCACTTGTGAAATCCAATAGCCCGATAGCTCCTGATTGCAAGGATCAACACACATATTACAAAATACCTTTACAGGACCGTGATATAACAGTTAAAAAAGAGCTCTTCCGAGGCCATGGAAAATTGCCATTTGAGCTGACTTTGGAGCTCTGTTTCTGCTACGGAGCTCATTATGTTTCAGTTGATCATTTTCCCCAAGTCAGACACTTTGTTTATTCAATCAAAATTTTGGGGAGACTTTATACATTTATTTATTTTTAAGATATGGTGAAACTGTAGTACATATTGTTTGTGATTCAGAAATTAAAAAAAAAAAGGAGTCTTTAGTTTTTTATTCATAATTTTTCATTCAAATTTTGTTCATGTTAACATTTAATCTAATTGAATCTAATTGAATCGAAATCGTGAAGCCAGTTTCGTAAATCGAATCAAACTGTGACTGGAGTGTATCATTACACCTTTGATAACGGGTCATTACACTGGTGTAATAAGTTAGTGTTAATGTATTGCAAGCTGGTCATTATCACAAATAATGCTTGACTGAGTCATTTGGATTTGTATCACCTTGGAGTGTTTTCTTTCGGGATAGAGGTCAACTAAGTATATTTAAATATACCTAAATATATTTTATTTTTTATTTTTATTTTATTTATTTATGCATCTACTGTATATCTCTTATTACAAATGTACTTTTAAAAGAAATAACAAGGCCAGTTCCTTTGTTTTTGTTGTACACTGGAGGCATTTGGGTTTGAGATCAAAAAATGAATGAGAAGATAGATCAGAATTTCAACTTTCATTTCCTGATATTCCTTACATCTTCCAACTTCCTTACATCTAGATGTGTTAAACAACTTGAAACATGGCACCTTTGGTGGTGGAACAGATTAAAAAGAAAAACTTTAAGTGACACTTAACACTTAATATTTGGTTGCATATCCCTACCTTGCAATAACTGCATCAAGCCGAGGCCCACTAACATCACCAAACTGTTGCATTCTTCTTTTGTGATGCTGTTCCAGGCTTGCACCACAGCTTCTTTCAGCTGTTGTTTGTTTCCTCTTCAGGAGGTGAAATGCATGCTCAATTGGGTTAAGGTCGGGTGATTGACTTGGCCAGTCTAAAACTTTCCACTTATTTCCCCTGATGAAGTCCTTTGTTGTATGGGTAGTGTGTTTTGGGTCATTTTCTCGCTGCAAGAAGTTCCTCCCAGTTAGATCAGATGCACTTCTCTGTAAATTGGCTGGCAGAATGTTTTTGTAGACTTCTGAATTAATTCTGCTGCTACCATCATGATTTATATCAATAAAGATTAGTGAGCCCTTTCCAGAATCAGCCATGCAAGCCCAAGCCATGGCACTACCTCCACTACCAAATTCCAATCTGGCCTTCTGATTCTTACCAGTGATGAGTGGTTTGCTTCTTGTGGTGTGGCCTCTATATTTCTGCTCTCGAAGTCTTCTTTGAGCGATAGATTGAGATACCTTCAACCCTGCCCTGTGAGGTTATTGGTGATGTCAGTGATTGTTGTTTTCAGGGTTTTCTTCACAGCTCTCAATGTTTGCCATTAACTGCTGTTGTTTTCCTTGGCTGACCTGTTCAATGCCTGGTTGTTAATACACCAGTGGTTTCTTTGTTTCTCAGGGCATTCCAAATTGTTGCATTGGCTATGCCTACTGCTTGTGCAATGGCTCTGATCAATTTTCCTTCTTTTCTAAGCTTCAAAATGGCTTACTTTTCTCCCATAGACAGATCTATGGTCCTCATGTTGGATGGAATTTCAAGTATTTTTATTTTTGAGCCCTTGAAAAATGGGTGGGTTTAAAAATATTCTAAGTTGTTTAACACATCTAGTGTTGCAGTGGTGGCTCAATGGTTATGGCTCTGGCTTACTGATCAGAAGGTCGAGGGTTCAAGCCTCAGCACTGCCAAGCTGCCACTGTTGGGCCCTTGGGCAAGGCCCTTTAACCCTCTCTGCTCCGGGGATGCCGTAGCATGGCTGACCCTGCGCTCTGACCCCACCTTCCTAACAAGCTGGGATATGCAAAGAAAAGAATTTCACTGTGCCGTAATGTATATGTGACAAATAAAGGCTTCTTCTTCTATGTAAATATCAGGAAATTTTTGAATTTCTGATCCGTTGTCCCATATTCATCTTTTGATGCCAGACACAAATATTATCAGTGTATAGCAAAAACAGATATATGTGTGTGTGTGTGTGTGTGTGTGTATTATATACAGTACTGTGCAAAAGTCTTAGGCTTATGCAAAGAAATGCTCTGGAGAGAAGATGCCTTCAAAAATAATGAAATTAAATGTTTCTACATTTAAAAAATACTATAAAGAGCAATAAACAGTAATAAATGAAACAAAGTCAATATTTGGTGTGACGACCCTTTGCTTAAAAAAAATAGTAGTTTCAGGTACAATTTGTGCAGTTTTATAAGGAAATCAGCTGGTAAGTTTTACTGAGCATCTTGTAGAACCAACCACAGTTCTTCTGGAGACTTTGACTGTTGCACTTGCTTCTTATTTTGCATGCAAACCCCAGCAGCCTTCATTATGTTTTTTTGTCTGAAAAGTGGTCTCTTATGTAATATGCTGCTTTCTTTACTGACATACAAAAATTTTTCTGTAACATTTAATTTTGTGCTGGAAAACTAATGTTTGGAAATCTCAAATGCATTAAATGCTTGTGTAATATATATATTACTATATATACTATTACTATACATTACAATACTATGTAATGTGTGTGTGT
>CM040455.1:26386405-26440176 GCA_022758105.1 Pangasianodon gigas
ATGTTTTTTTGTCTGAAAAGTGGTCTCTTATGTAATATGCTGCTTTCTTTACTGACATACAAAAATTTTTCTGTAACATTTAATTTTGTGCTGGAAAACTAATGTTTGGAAATCTCAAATGCATTAAATGCTTGTGTAATATATATATTACTATATATACTATTACTATACATTACAATACTATGTAATGTGTGTGTGTATGTATGTGTGTATATATATATATATATATATATATATATATATATATATATATATATATATATATATATATATATATACACATACACACACACACACACACACACACACACACACCGATCAGCCATAACATTAAAACCACTGACAGGTGAAGTGAATAACATTGATTATCTCATTACAATGGCACCTGTCAACTGGTGGGATATATTAGGTGGCAATTGAACAGTCAGTTCTCGAAGTTGATGTGTTGGAAGCAGAAAAAATGGGCAAGCGTAAGTATCTGGGGCAACGTTGACAAGGGCCAACTTGTGATGGCTAGATGACTGGGTCAGTGCATCTCCAAACGGCAGGTCTTGTGGGGTGTTCTCGGTATGTGGTGATTAGTACCTTCCAAAAGTGGTCCAAGGAAGGACAACTAGTGAACTGGCGACAGGGTCATGGGCACCCAATGCTCACTGATGCACGTGGGGGGCGAGCACTAGTCCGTCTCTTCCCACAGAAGAGATACTGTAGCACAAATTCCTGAAAAAATTAATTCTGGCTATGATAGAAAGGTGTCAGAACACACAGTGCATCGCAGCTTGCTGCATATGGGGCTGTGTAGCCGCAGACCAGTCAGAGTGCCCATGCTGATCCCTGTCCACTGCAGAAAGCGCCTACAATGGGTACGTGAGCATCAGAACTGGACCATGGAGCAATGGAAGAAGGTGGCCTGGTCTGATAAATCACGTTTTCTTTTACATAATGTGGACGGCCAGGTGTGTGGCTTACCTGGGGAAGAGAGGGCACCATGATGTACTGTGGGAAGAAGTTAAGCCAGCGGAGGCAGTGTGATGCAACGGTCTGCTCAGAAACCTTGGGTCCTGGCATTCATGTGGATGTTACTTTTATATGTACCACCTACCTAAACATTGTTGCAGATCAAGTACACCCCTTCATGGCAATGGTATTCCCTAATGGCAGTGGCCCTTTCAGCAGTATAATGCACTCTGCCAAAATTGTTCAGGAATGGTTTGAGGAACGAACATGACAAAGAGTTCAAGGTGTTGAACCCCAGATCTCAATCCGATCGAGCATCTGTGGGATCTACAACTTACAACTCTTAAAGGATCTGCTGCTAACGTCTTGGTGCCAGATACCATAGCACACCTTCAGAGATCTTGTGGAGTCCATGCCTCGATGGGTCAGAGCTGTTTTGGCACAAGGGGGATCTACACAATATTAGGCAGGTGATTTTAATGTTATGGCTGATTGATGTATACATACACAGTACTGTGCAAAGGTCTTAGGAACATGCAAAGAAATGCTGTAGAGCAAAGATGCATTAAACAGTAATAAATGAAACAAAGTCAATATTAATTAGTTAATATATATTCACACACACACACACACACACACATATATATATATATATATATATACACACGCATGTATAATGAATTTGAATCCATATCTGGGCTTGAAAATGTAAAATAAAAATACTCTTCAGCAATGGAGGACCATGATTTGGTTTATAAGACCACAGCTGACATGACAAGTACTCATTAAAAGCTAAGGACTCAGAACAATTTAAAAAAAAAAAGCTTAGTAAAGCCATTTTGGCTTTTTAAAAGCAAATGGTGCAGTGAGTTGTGACTTACCCCTTATTTGGGCTGCTTATCAGCGTGTTCCTATTGATAGTGTGAGCAACATCTCAATAGCCTCACCATTTTATGGTTGTTAAGAACACTGCCTGAAGCCCATTAGTATGCTTGGGTAATCAGGAAAGGCTACTCCTAACTATATTGCACCACTATACAGCAGCCAGTTCGGTGTTGATTGTCAGCTTCAGCCAACATATGAGCTGACTCCTTTGTTGATTTTTATCTCTATTTGTCAGCAGTCAGCTATAAGATCAGTGTGCACAGATGTGTTTTTTCTCACTCCTTAAGCCCTCACTGGTGTAATGATTTTTATTGTCTAAGATGAATAGCTGTTGATAGTTTTTGGATCTGAAGCAGTATGATTGCTGAATTGTGTTACATTCACTGACCTCTATAGATGGATGTAAGTTCTTGTACAATGTGATCATTTCATGACTTATGACATGAATTATGACATTTGACTAAACAGATTAAAAACAGAACAAAAGAAGTACTGCTCATAGGTTAACAAATGCACTGAATAGAATGTTTTCAGTGCTGGTCAGATTTTTTTTTTATTTTTTTTTATTTTTTTTTTCGTTAATGGTCATTTTTGCATGCAATGTAATACTTTTGTTATTATTTTCTCTTACATTATATTTTCTCTAATTAAAGAACATTGAATTTGTTTTATGAATTTACTACTTTTAGGTGTCTTTCATCCTAAATCGATGAGGAGGTAGTTTAACATTGATGTCTACAAATTGTGTTTGTAACATTCATGTGTTCACTTTCTTGCTTCTGTTCTTCTTTAGGAAGAATCCTCAATCGGTTCTCAAAGGACATTGGTCACATAGACTCCATGTTGCCCTGGACGTTTGTAGACTTTATCCAAGTAAGCTGTGTGTGTGTGTGTGTGTGTGCGTGTACCTGCTTCATGTCCACAAAGTGCCATTGTCTAATGCTTGACAGACCAAATTAAAGCAGCATAATGGTCTTCCATTAAAGCACTTTTCATTCTGTTAGGAAAGGGGACCCTTCCTTTTCTGTTGTGTTGGTAGACTGAAAGGACTTTACCATCTTGACCATTGTCACTCATTATTTTAGGGGCCTTTCTCACTGTCTGCTTCTCACTATTCTTCCCCCATGTGCTACAAAGACATGGGAGCCTTTAGACAATGACTGAAGCCTTCTAGCTACCCTTGTATGTGGAGGGCTTAGATTTTTTCCCAGCCTGTGCATAGACCCAGTTCCTTTGAATGTCTGGGTCCCCCATTAAACCATGTATATTCACTCTTTCTCCTTACTGGTCACACATTTTGTCAAGAGAATGAACCTTGTCTTGGCTCAGTGGACCTTACTAAGAAAGATTTGACACATATATCTGTGCCACCCAGATAGAGTGTGTTTTACTTTGCCACGTACCTACCAGGGTGGCCAACAATGCAGTTGTTTTATAACCAGGCCTGTGGTTTAAATAGAAACTTTGGAGAAAAACCTGTCTATTGCCAAAGGGTCATGAGCAAAAGTTGGTAAATAGAATGGTCAAGAAAGGAGTGTTGCTAGCACCCTTTCAATTCCTTCAGTTACATTATGCTAGAATTGGCTAGCATGTCCAATATGCTGATTATATGTTTGAGGATCTTAAGGAGACTTGAGATAAACCATGGGATATGCCTTTATTATATGGGAACCATCTGAAACTGTCGAGTCATGGCAAAATAGATTGTGGAGATGTGTAGGTAGCCCTTTAACACTAAGGAGGCTTCAACATATTTTTAAAGACTCAACAGCTAACCACCATGACAAAGAGCTAATACAGTATGTCTCTCTCTAGGTGTTTTTGCAAATCGTAGGTGTCATTGCTGTGGCTACTTCAGTCATCCCATGGATTCTGATCCCTGTGCTGCCCCTCCTTATAGTCTTCCTCTTTTTGCGGCGCTACTTCCTACAGACCTCACGTGATATCAAGCGACTTGAAGCCACTAGTGAGTGGCTTTAATAGGTTGTTTGGGGGTCTTTCATCCATATGTCTGTACATTTGAGATTTACATGCATAAAAATGAAATGAACCATTAGAAAATAAATGTGTGTTCCTATAGCTCGGAGCCCTGTATTTTCTCACTTATCATCTACACTGCAAGGCCTAAGTACTATTCGTGCCTTCAAGGCTGAGGAAAGATTCCAGCAAACCTTTGATTTCCATCAAGACCTGCACTCAGGTACTACAATAACTACATTAACAAAGTGCTTTATTATATAGCAGGGGTGTCCAGTCTTATCCACAAAAGGGCTGATGTGGCTACAGGTTTTTGTTCCAAACAATCAGACTGAGGATTGATTGAATGCCAGGACCAAATGATTAAACATATGGAAGCAGATGTGGTTCTATCTGGTTGTAAGAAACACCTGCAGCCCTGACCATTTGTGGATAAGACTGAACATCCCGTCATATAACCTACAATCAAACAAGCATTTTAATACTCAATGTTTGTATGCAGAGGCCTGTTTCTTATTCCTGACCACTTCACGCTGGTTTGCTGTGCGTCTGGATGGAATGTGTTCCGTGTTTGTCACCATTACTGCCTTTGGATGCCTTCTGCTGAGAAACAGTGAGAAATCTTCTATATATGCCCACTGCAGTAACAAGACTACTTAAAAGCCTCTGAATACTTTTGAATATCTTGAAATATTCAGACAGCTCTATAGAATATGTTATCAATTCTGTCAGCTACTTGAACACCATGGGCCTGTCTTTTGCAAACAGTGTAATGCTATATTGTTTTAGTGGAGAAAGTAGAGGTCAATGCTAAGATGTTTGATGGTAAAAATGCATATTAATGTGAAAGCTTTAATAATGGCAACACTGCGGCTGTATCTGTCAGGTTTGGAGGCAGGTACTGTTGGCTTAGCCTTGTCCTATGCTGTAACCCTGATGGGCATGTTCCAGTGGGGTGTCAGACAGAGTGCTGAAGTTGAGAATCTGGTAAGACCATCTTTTCATCCACAGTGGCATGATCTTACAGAAAAGATTTAAGGAAAAAAGATAAAAGTACCTATTCAGCTGATGCATCACCTGTGTGATGTTTGTGTGTGCACAAGCGTAGATGACCTCGGTAGAAAGGGTGGTGGAATACACAGAGCTGGAGAATGAAGCAGCATGGGAAACACGGAAGCCTCCTCCAGAATGGCCAAGCCAGGGATTGATTACTTTTGACCAGGTCAACTTCTCCTACAGTTCCAATGGGCCTCTGGTGCTGAAAAACTTAACAGCAATGTTCAGACCCAAAGAGAAGGTAAGTCAAACCACACATGCCAGTTATTATGCAGCCATCGTGTTTTTTTGTACTGTAAATCTATTAGCATGAAACAAGCTTAATGTTACAGTTGATCAGTGTTCTTGATGTATAACTGAATTTCCTTATCTGTTACATTGGTAAGGTTGGCATCGTGGGTAGGACAGGTGCAGGAAAGAGTTCTCTGATCTCTGCACTGTTCCGCCTGGCAGAGCCACAAGGAAAGATCTACGTGGACGGAGTGTTAATTTCTGATATTGGCCTCCATGACCTTCGCCAGAAGATATCTATAATCCCACAAGATCCAGTGTTATTCACTGGGACCATGAGAAGGAATCTAGACCCCTTCAAGAAGTACTCAGATGAGGATCTATGGAATGCTTTAGAGGAGGTACATATACAGTCAAGTCCATAATTATTTGGACATTGACAAAGTTATTGTTATTTCAGCTGTCTACCACAGTATATTGGTCTTGAAATTAAATCATGAATATGACCTCAAAGTGAAGACTTTCAGCTTTAATCTGAGGGTAGTTACATCAGAATCAGCTGAATGGCATAGGATTTGCAGCACTTTTATATAATGGACCCCCGTTTTAAGAGACCGAAAGTAATTGGACAAATTAACAATCATAAATTAAGTTGTCATTTTTAATACTTGGTTGCAAATCCACTGCACTCAATAACTGTCTGATGTCTGGAGCCCATAGACATCACCAGATGCTGGGTGTCTTACCTGGTGATGTTCTCCCAGGCCTTTACTGCAGCTGTCTTCATTTCCTGATTGTTGTTGGGGTGTTTTGACTTCAGTTTTGCCTTCAGCAAGTGAAATGCATTTTATATTGAATTCTGGTCAGATGATTGACTTGGCCATTGCAGAACATTGCACTTCTTTCCCTTAAAAAAGTCTTGAGTTGCTTTTGAAGTATGCTTTATGTCATCGTCCATCTGCACTGTCCAATGAGCTTTGAAACATTTGGCTGAATCCTAGCAGATAATATAGCCATATACACTTCAGAGTTCATTCAGTTAAGTTTTATTTGTATAGCACTTTTAACAATGGACATTTGTCACAAAGCAGCTTTTCAGAAATATATAAATTCCAGATGTAAATATTAAATTCATAACTTTATTATAATCAATGAGAAATTTAAGTGGAAGCCAATGCAGTGTGGATAAGATAGGGGTGATGTGGTCATATCTTCTGGTTCTATTAAGAATTCTGGCTGCTGCATTTTGGAGTAACTGGAACTTGTTTATGCACCTACTGGAACATACAGACAGCAAGTAATTACAATAATCCAACCTAGAGGTAAAAAAAAAAGCTTGAACTAGTTTTTCTTTATCATGTAGTAACACTATATTTCTTATTTTAGCAATATTTCTGAGATGAAAGAAGGCTATCCTCGTAATATTATCTACATGGGCTTCAAATGAAAGACTGGAGTCAGTAATCACAGCAAGGTCCTTTACTGCTGCACATGATATAAATGAAAGGTCGTCCAGAGTTACTATGTAATCAGAAATCTTACTTACAATTGCATGTGGTCCTAGTACAAGTACTTCTGTCTTGTCAGTATTAAGTAGAAGCTAATAAGAATCCAGTGTCTAATGTCCTTTACACATTTCTCAACTTGATTAAGCTGGAGTCTCTTATCTGGCTTTGCAGAAACATACAAATTTGTGTCATCAGCATAACAGTGGACGCTACTACCATGTTTACAAATTATTTTACCCAGAGGTAGCATACAGTCGGATCCATAGGTATTTGGACAGTGACACAATTTTCGTAATTTTCTGTAAACCACCACAATGGATTTGACATGAAGCAACCAAGATGTGATTGACAGTATTTTTGTTAAACCCCTTGAATTAAAGCTGAAAGTCTACACTTCAGTCCCATCTTGGTTGCTTCATTTCAGATCCAGTGAGGAGGAAAAGAAGCAAATTTATGAAAATTGTGTCACTGTGCAAATACTTATGAACCCCAAAGTTTTGGAACACCAAACTTTACCTTATTATGCATAGAGAAGTCCCCATTTACATCTACAAACTGATAATGATCAGTCAAATAAGATCTGAGCCAGGAGAGGGCCATTCCCTTAACTCCAACAACAATTTCTAGTCTATCAAGGAGAATAGCATGATCATTGGTGTCAAAAGCTTCACTTAGATCAAGCAACACAATCAAGGATACACAACCCTGATCAGGTTTTATCCAGCGCTGTCTCTGTGCTATGATGAGGCCTAAATTCTGACTGATAGATTTCATGAATGTTATTCCTATGTAGGTATGAGCATAACTGCTGTGCTACAACCTTTTCTAGGATTTTGGAAATAAAGGGGAGGTTTGATATTGGCCTATAGTTGTACAGCTGACAGGAGTTGAGGCCAGGTTTTTTAATCAGGGATTTGATAACTGCTAGTTTAAAGGATTTAGTTAAATAGCCAGTGCTAAGGGAAGAATTTATTATTTTTATTAACCAATTGCTTCTGGTAGTAACTGTTTGAAGAAATGTGTAGCTATGCAGCTATCCATGCTGTTTGGAATACTACCAAATTAGTTTGACACCATTTACGTTCTGATTTTCAAGTGGTCTGTTTTAAGGTGCATGTGCGTGTGATCATTATACCAGGGTGCTAGTTTTTTCTTTCTAATTGTTTTTCTTTTAAGTATAGCTACATTATCTAGAGTTTAGCGGAACATTGACTCTAAGCATGCAATCACCTGATCAAGTTCTGTGGGGTTAGTTATCCAATCAATGTTGATAACTCTGGGAGATTATTGATAAAACTATGTGCTGTAGCTGACGTGACTGTACATTTAACGCGGTAGCATGGCAAAGTGCATATATTGTGACTAAGAGTCATTTTAAATTGAAGTAATGAAGTAATGAATTGATGATGAAGTAAATGCAGTAATGATTTGAGATGGTTTCAGACTGTGCAAGTGTGACTATATTTTTTATGTTTAATCTGAATGTTAGCATTAGATCAAGAGTGTGACCACCATCATGAGTGGGTCCTATTACATTCTGATTAACCCCTACTGATTCTAGAAAGGACACAAATACTGTTCTCAGCAGGTCTTGTGGATTAACAATATGAATATTAATGTCTTCAACAAGTAATGCTTTGTCTATAGAAACAACCAAGTTTGAGACGAAATCCGCAAATTTATGAAGAAATTCAGAATACAGCCCTGGGGGTCTCTAAATAATAATTAGTGGAATTGATTGGGTAGACTTATTGTTTGTGAAGAACTTCAAATGCATTGAATTTATGTCCAGGTTTTTGGGTGATGCCTAAAATATCCTTATAAATAACTGCGACACCTCCTCCTCTGCCAGTTAGATGGGGCTGATGTGTGTAACTGTATCCAAGAGGACTAGATTCATTTAATGCTACATACTCATTTGGTTTAATCCATGTTTGTGTTAAACACAGTACATTAAACTCCTGATCAGTAATAGTTTCATTAACAATAAATGATTTAGATGTGAGATATCTAACATTTAACAGTCCTAGTTCAGATCAAAGGTGCTGGCTATGCATTCAGTATGACCTAGTTTTATGTTAATCAGGTTACTAAAACAAACTTTTTGAGTATTTCTACATTTTTGTTTAGCTCGGGGAACAGACACAGTCTCAATATAGTGGAACCTGAGTAACGACTCAAGGCGGCTAGCTGACAGTTGGTTTAGCCTGCTTGTCTGCTCCCTGGCCCTGACTCTGGCTCTGGATTGTCACCCATTAACTACACCAGTTCTGAGACTATGAGCAAGAAATGAGAGTAGCACCTTCCCCAGTGGGATGGATAGCCTTGGCCTTAAAACTACTCCAATTATCAATAAAGCCCACATTGTCACCAACTGGACATCCAGCAGTTCAGCAACTATTACCTGTTGTAGGCTACATCATCGTGCCACATTGCGATGGGGCCATAGTATATTACTACATCAGACACACTTCTTTGCACACCTCTACAATGATACTCTTAGTAAATTCTGACTGATGAAGGCGTATACCATTAGTGCCTATGTGGAAAAACTACCTTTGAAAACCTATGCTTGCCTAATACCCTAAGATTACCTACTATGTCTGGTGCCATGACTCCCGGTATCCACCTAACTAAAGCTGCTGGTGCCCCTAAAGGCCTAGCTAATGTCACTTGCCATAAGATAGTCTCCTCTAACCAGAGCTCTTTAAGTTTTCTCAGCGGACGCTTCACAGAGGAGAACAAACCTGTTAGACACATGAAGCGGAGAGGAGTGGTGCTCCCGTGGGCGAGCCACAGCTTTTGCTTTGGCTTTGCGACTATGCTGCCAATTCATCACCCATTCGCCCGGCTGTGAGGGCTCAAATTCCGGAGTTATGGTATTTCTATCTTCGTCTAAGGCATCCAGACCTTCCCCTACAGAAATTATGCTGCTCTCACTGTCACTAACCCCCCCTATCATCTGGATGTGCACCTCTAATGGTGCAATCTTCTCAGTCAGAGAGCTTACTAATATACACTTATCACAAATATAGCTGTTACAAACAACAGAGGAAGAATGACGCAACATCCTTCACTCAACACAATGAAACTGTGAAACATCAGTCATATCATTTATAAATACAAGGGAACCAGTTCCGTTGGTAGACATGCAAGCCTACACCATAAGATGAGGTCGTATGCTTTGGATCATGAGCAGTTTCTTCCCTTCTCTATACTCTTCTCTTCCCATCGTTCTGGTAAAAGTTGATCTTTGTCTGGATGTTTTTTTTTTGTTTTGTTTTTAAGATGTTTTTGGCAAACCCTGATCTGGTTGTCCTGTTTTTGAGGCTTACCAATGATTTACATCTTGATACACCCTCTGTATTTACTCTGGTGAAGTTGTCTCTTGATTGTTGACTTTGACACAGGTACACCTCCTGGAGGTGAGTTTCCTCCTGTTTTCACCAGGGAAAGATTTCTTCTGTCATCCACCACAGTTGTTTTCTGGGGTCTTCTGGGCCTTTTGGTGTTCCTGAACTCAGCAATGCATACTTTCTTTTTAAGAATGTACCAAATAGCTGATTTGGCCACACCTAATGTTTTTGCAGTCTCTCTGATGGGTTTGTATAAAAAGTGCTGTAATTTGGATGTAAACTACCCCCCCTGCCCCCCATCTTGTGTTTGTGTATGTATTCACATGTATACACTTTCAGGTCCAGCTGAAATCTGTGGTGGAGGAGTTGCCTGGTAAGCTAGAGACCATTCTGGCTGAATCTGGGTCTAACTTCAGTGTTGGTCAGCGGCAGCTTGTGTGTCTTGCCAGGGCCATCCTGAGGAAGAACCGAATCCTTATTATTGATGAAGCAACAGCTAACGTAGACCCCAGGTGAGAGACATTTCAGGGTGTCGCAGCAATTTTTTTAAACTATAAACACATTCATACAAAATATTATTTCTCTATTCTGTTATTACAGGTGGTTAGTTCAGCAAAAGCAGATTATGCTATTTAAGACTGGATAATATGATGATATTGATATCATGATACATTATGTCATAATACACTTATTATGGATATCTCAATATTTAATAAAAAGATATTTTTAAATCATTACAAATAGGAAGCATGATGTGATGTTAAGATTTTGCACTTAATCCTTAAAATGTTTTTTTAAATCTTCTTTTTCATGATTAACTTATTAATAAAAAGTTTTTTTTAAATAAAAAGGTTATTTTTAAATATAAAAAAATAAAAAAACATTTATTGTAAATGTGATTATTGATGATAAAAAATGGATTATTTATAACAGTTTTTTAAATGCAACATTCTATTGATGGCAGCTAGTGAGCAAAGTTTTGTCATTTTGCCTACCCCTAAGTAATAAATGTGTTTATAAAAGTACAATCTTAAATGCAGTTTAAGACTTCTGTTTGGCTCAAACTGTCATTCTTGCCCAATTTGTACCCACATATTGGGGATTTTTTCTTTCCGTTATGTATTATGGGTGACCCAACATGGAAGCAGCTACAGGACCTGGTTCTGAGCCATAAATACAGTAACGGCTCAGAGCAGCTAAAACCTCACTTTAAGCTGCACATTGTGGACTGTTTGTGAAGATAACACTACCACTCATTTCTTTTGTATCCTCATTTATATAGCAGTAATTTGTAAGTATTTGTAATACCCTTTAGATTTATCAGATGAGTTTGTCATAACTAAAGCAGCATGGTTAACTCCTGTGCTGAGGATGTGAACACTCTGAAACCTACCATCTCTCCCAACTCATCCGACACAGGCTCCTGGTAATGCAGGAGGGCACTCCAATACTGACGGCCTTGGTGTTTGTGCTGAGTGCTTCAATCCATGTTGACTTTCCCCAGTGAAATGTACAGGCAATAAAACCATTTTAAGATAACCAACACCTATCTCAAGATTCACTTAGTGGGAGATTTAATCCATCATGATTACAGCAGAAAGTGTTATTTTATTTCAGGACATATACAGTGCCTTGCAAAGTATTCAACCAGCTTAAGTCATCACATTCATCTGGATTACAAATGACAGTTACACAGATTGTTCTTGCCAATATTTTTATTGCAAGCCTATATGCTCTTATATTAAACTTTCAAAATTCATTATTTATAAGCATTAAAAAAATTTAAACCTGGAAAATGCTGTATAAGTACTCAACACCTTCAGACTAGTACTTGGTAGAACCACATTTTGCTGCAGTAACAGCTTTAAGTCTGTTGGGGTAGGTTTCTACCAGCTTTGCACACTGTTTGGGAGTGATTTTTGCCCATTCTTCCTGGCAGATTTGCTCCAATTTTCAAGATCTGGACTTGGCCACTGTAGAACATTCACCTTTTTGATTTTAACCACTCCTGCATTGTTTTGGCCTTATGTTTGGGACCATTGTCCTGCTGAAAGGTGAAATTTCCAAGCTTTCTTTCTTTCTTTCTTTCCTTATGTATTTATTTATTTATTTATTAGCAGACTGTAGCGAGTGCTCTTGAGATATCCCCCTGGATTTTGTTCCATCCATTCTCTCTTCACTTTTGACAAGAAGCCCAGATTCTGAGGATGAAAAGCCTCCCCAGAGCATGATGCTGCCACCACCATATTTCACTGTAGGGATTAATTGATCTAATTATTAATTGAACATTCTAATGCTGTTTGTTGTTCTGGTGCTTACTGTGTAGGAAAATTAAAGATTAACTGTAATCTACCAAGCAAAGAAATTTCGAGTATAAATATGCAGGATCGTTATGCCTACTGTTTAACACATGCGTACACAAGCGGAATTGGATTCTGCCAGGGAGGTGGAATTTGGCACAACATCAGTGCAGGAGGGAAAAGAACAGCCTATTTAATCACTTTTAAATGATCATTTCCTTTAACATTATATGACACTCTGGTCTGTTTAATCTTATTAGGTCAAAATTTTGTCTGTGGCATTTTGTCTGTGGCATTCCTAATGTAGTTACCTGATGTAAACTATGTACTTGCCAAGTTTGCATACATTCATTGATTTTATTTCATATTAATGAACTCAAACGTTCTCCATTTACCCTGACAGAAAGTGAAGGGACCTTGTAAGTCCCAAGAGCACATGAGATGTGAGCGCATCTGAGGGCAGGGCTTCCAAGGCAGAGAGTTCAAAACACTTGTGCAAATCATTCCAGATTCACATGTCAGTCGGCTCATCTCTTGTTTTCATTGGTAGCAAAAGACTGCTCCTTTGGCGTATTTTTTTTTTTATTTATAACTTGTACCAGCATACTCCAGTTTTAAAATGCTCCTATGCAAAATGCGTAAAGGTTGGCAGGTCTGGTCATATAATCAGAGTAAATGTCACAGTATATCTTGGCAGTATATTAATCACAGAAACAATGGACTCGCCAAACTCTTTGACTATTGATGCACCAAACTGAAAATTCTATGCTTCAACAGAAACTGAAATTCAGGAGGCACTTGGCCTCTGCAAAGACCATAATTGAATAAAAAAGGTTCATCATCAGTCACTGTAAAATGTTTACATGTGCATAGATTGCTTAGTGCCCTAAAATTCACACATTGTATGCATATGTAAAAATAGTACATGTGCATTATGATCAGGTAATGAAGAAAAAAAGTTGCTGTTGCCATTTAACCACTATGATGGAAGCTGCCAAAAATATATATAATTTATGGCCATTTTAAGATGGAAGTATGTGGCAACTAAAATTCCAGTGTATCCTTAACTATAAACTTTGTTATCTCAGCTCTGACTTTTGCCAAGTTGTAATGTTTCATAAGAATGTACCTGACCTGTAGAACTGAACACACATGCCCTTCTGGCAAACTGCATGAATTACACACCATTCACTAATATGTTGTATATGTTGTTCATATGTTTTACACTGCGTGTGTGCATTTTACAGAACAGATGACCTCATTCAGAAGACCATTCGGGAGAAGTTCCAGGAGTGCACTGTCCTAACCATTGCCCACAGACTCAACACAATCATAGACAGTGACCGAATACTGGTGAGTGACGGAGCGGTTTCACTCCCTTTTGTCCTCAAAAGGCTTTAGCTAGTGCCCTTAGCTAACAGACACCACACAGGTTTAGCTAAGGTTTCCCGAAAACAGCAGGGACTGTTTTGGGTTCAGGAGAAGGGCTATAGCAGGGCTGTCCTGCCCTCAGTATGTATAAAGCAATATATGCTGCAGATTAGATTTAACAAGATAACACATATTGACAAAGAATGTATATAGCAGCTTAAAACAGATGAAAGGCACTGAGATGCCTCTTAAGCACCTGACCACCTTAACAGATGGTTATCCAGTGACGGCAATGTGTGGAAACTTAACTCCACTGATGTGCAGCCTTATCTTCGACCTTACTATTACAGGGCTTTTTTGTGGCTATACAAAGCCTGCTGCCACAGCCTATTGGTATTGGGGTGATTTTATAATGTATTTTTGTCATATTGTGCCCTGTGCATCTCACATTGTCCAAGAGCTGGTGAAACAAATGGGAGGTCTGTGTAAATGAGGTAACACACAACAAAGTGATTATAAGTGAAATTTTAAGTCATTGCAATAAATACTTCAAAAGATCATGTATAAGCACATTTATACCCAGTGCTATTAGATAATTTAGTAATCCAACCAGGGACAAGTGCAAACAGCATGGAAATCCACAATAGGTAATAAAATAGCTGACTTAAAGACAGTTATGATGGTCAATTTTCTTAATCATGATACACAAACCTGAAGCTGCATAGCATTTCCAGAGCTGTATGAAATGAAGCAAAGATGTGCTGTTTGTATTGTCTTTTATTGCTTTGCAAACCAATAGTCTTCTCTGAATGGTTTGTCTAATTACACAAATAAATGGATTACATTATTACAAGGAGAATGAAGAGTGTGCTACTAGTGAACATGTGATCTTTTTAGTCATATCTGCTGTGTGTTGGGTTTGGTAATGTGATTGCATTTAGCTAATATGTTTAAATGTATGAGTAATGTGTAGTAATGTTCATCATGTAGCAAAGTTCCATGTCAGTATATAGCAAAGTTTGTATTTTGGTTTCATGTTTTATCATCAGGTCACCTGAGCAGCAGGAATTTTGCACATGGCTTTTTAGCTGACTGAAAAAGGGATCTGGTTGTTTTGTGGATATAGAACATGGTCAAGCTTAATATGCACTATGAACATCTATATACAGTGCCATTAAAAAAAAAATTGCCCCCTTCTTGATTTTCTTTTTTTGCATATTTATTACACTTAATTGTTGATGGTAATCCATATGAGAGTTGCAAGACAAAAACCACTGCTAACTAAGAGGAACATAAAGGCTAATCTCAGATTTGCCTAAAACACCTTGTTGACCCCCCAAGCCTTTTGCAATAATGTTCTGTGGACTGATGAGTTGAAACTGGAACTTTTTGGAAGGCAGGGGCCCTGTTAAATCTGGCACAAAGCTAACACAGCATTCCACAATAAGAACATCATACCAACATTCAAACATGGTGGTGGTAATGTGATGGTGTGGGGATGCTTTGCTGCTTCAGGGCCTGGGCAACTTGCCTTAATTGACAGAACCTTGAATTCTGCTCTCTACCAGAAAATCTTGTGGAATGTCTTGTGGGTGTTTCATGACTTTTTCCTTTAATAAATGAAATTCTCATTTAAAAACTGTTTTGTGTTTCCTTAGGATCTCCTTTTGTATGAGGATACGAAACCATTTAGGGTGACAAATATGCGAAAATATAGGAAATCAGGAGAGGGCAAATACTTTTTCACTGCACTGTAAATCATTCTTTTAAACTCAGGGTAGTTTTTAACTGCTGTACATGGCTTACTCAATTCATTTAGGCCTGAATTTTGTTTAAACACTCTGCATTATCTCTGTTGTTTCTCACCTAGGAACACACAGCCATGGTTAATCACACAGACTCATACTACTTTCAGTCTCTGCTATGTGTTCGATTCACTTACACACACACAGTGACTGTATGACCATCTTCACATTTCATACTTCACATAATTACTGTTTACCTCACACTAACGCCTATTCTTACTGATGTTATTACAGCTTACTGGCTTACTCACTGCTGTCGTTACTGCTGATCAAGGTCTGAAAAGCTGACAGTGGATGCAAATATTAATGCCCTTCTATGTATGATTACACCATACTATAAGTATTGTTTAGAGGTTCTTCCTTAAAACCCCTGACACAAAGTTCCTTGGTTGCAGGTTCTTGATGGGGGCCGCATACATGAATATGATGAACCCCATGTGCTGCTCCAGAACAAGGATGGAATCTTCTACAAGATGGTGCAACAGACAGGAAAAGCAGAGGCAGCCTCATTAATACAGCTGGCAAAACAGGTACAGAAAACATACATACTTATACATACATACACTTTCTCACAAATTTACATATTATTATTCTCATACATTTCACTCATCATACCTTTATTCATTAACATACTTGTATTTTGACTTATATTTTTTACACATTCACTCTCGTGCACACACACACACACAACTCCACCTGAACACATGTACATGCACAGTGCACATGTACAATCAAAAGGCTGGGCTTTAAACTTTAGACTGAAAAACATACATTCATTCAGATGAGTCCAAACTTGTACTGTACACACACATGAACATAGCTATGGAGCTTCCATTCCTGAATAAACATCATGTCATGTCCTCTTTTCTCCCATCCTGTTCTCTATCAGTGTATGTCACTGTACCTGTGACAGAAAAGCACAAACCTCTTTGAAAGAGCTCTGGCCATTGTGCCCATACTCTGTATCAGTTATCCCTCTCCTTTGGCAGGTTGATGGGGAGGTATTGTAGGAGCCTTTTGCCCAACTCCACCCCAACACCCCCCGCCCGACACCCCCGGTCTTTCTATGGATCAGGTTCCCCTTTGCCTCCCACACTGCTGAGTTAATTCACAGAGCTAGCCCTCTGGAGATTACTGCTGAGCTTTTCAAACACACATCATCTGATACTGCACCACTCTTCCTTTGTTTCTTATGAATGCAAGCACAATTGGGAGTACATCTGATACTGTAGCCAACTGTTTTTGGTCGCTCTTTGTGTTGTCTGGACTTTTTCTTTTCCAGAAGACTTCGTTCTCATCCAATCAGTGCTCAAAGTTACAATGTAAGGTTTTGAGTCCTGCAGAATAATGAAATTAAAGAAGGGGGAATTTTTGCAACTGTTCACTTGTCTATTGTGCACATGCTCATGTTTAGAAGTGCTTTGCTGGTTAAAAAAGTAAATGCGAGGTACATTTCATCTCCTTTCAAGTCTACTGAAAGGGACTTGTGCATATCCTCAGCTGTTCATTCACTTGTGCTCTCTCCACTACCCACAGGCATATATGAACTGCCGTCAGCCAAATTTGGCCAATGGCCTGACCTCCAACAAAGAAGCTAACCTGGTTATCTTTGAGACTGCTCTTTGAGATCTTAGTGCAACTATGTTTGGAGGCTTCCTGCAGCTAGCCCACCACATCTTTGGAAGACTCAGATGATTTCTGACATCTGTACATAATTTATGTATATGTTGTCACCCCCTGTAATTATTTTCTCTTTTTGCTGTTGTGCAACATCAAATTTAATTAGATTGGAATGGTATTTTTTCTGCTCATTTTGAAGTGACTCTCTAAAGAAATAAATTAGGACTAGTATTTAATTTTCAAGAAATCACACTAAATATGTTAAACAGGGTACACCTGTGTTAATTTTATATCCACATGTGTTCAACTGTATACTTGCACAATAAATATCACTGACTTTGGGAAGTCTCAAAGCTAAAATGGCAGATTCAATCAGTCCTGCTGTCAAACCCGTGAAGACCAAGGAACTGCCCTTGATGCTTTGAGATTGACACTCCGCTATGTTCTTCTTGAATATCACATTCAAAAACCATTTGCTGCTTTAACAGCTTCCACTCCTTAGGGAAGAGTGGAATATGTCTGTGGGGATTTGTGCCCATTCAGGCATAAGAGCATTAGTGAGGTCGGGCACTGATGTCTGGGGTGAAGGCCTGGCATGCTGTCCATGTTCCAGATAATAACTAAGGTGTTCACTGCAGTTGAGAACAGGGCTCTGTGCAGACTAGTTGAGTTTGGCAAACTTGGCAAACCATGTCTTTATAAACTTCACTTTGTGCACAGGGGCAACCTAATTGACTGTGTTGGTAATGAGTTCATCAGTGCCTTATAACCAGTATACTGGCCATATAATGAATGGGAGGGAGCTTTATCAGACTATATATGTTGGCTATTCTTAGAGGAATATGATGTCTTCTTTCTCATCTACACCACACACACTGCATATCTTAATCATTGGTCATTTAGCCAGGCTGAATGGAGCAAAGAACTCCCAGTGTATGGGAATTCAGTGTACACTGTGTTCAGCTGTATTGTGCAATTTCTCTATAGCACATGTGCTGCAATACTGCTCAGGAAGTAAATAACGTACCATTTGTTCTATAATGGATTCCTTTAATGCAAAGTCTTTTAAGACACCACAGAAGATATGATAAGAGAATAAATATTCTTTATTTATATATCTAGGTAGTAATGCTAAACAACAAATCAGAATATTGAGATATTTTCCAGCATCAGTGATAGCCATCCATACTTAAGGTTTAATAATTATTAAACAGAAAAATATTTTTTAAATGGGAAATGTGTTGTCTGTGCATTAAACTTGTAAATCTGTTTGTTGTGAAGCTTTTTTGTGAACCAGTGTTTAAGTCTAAAACCTTTTTCCTGCTCATGTGTCACTTAATAGGAAGAAGAAAATCTTGATGTGAACAAGGCTGCTTGGTATTTCTGAAAGGCCAGTTTAGAAACTGAGAAACCATGACTACATTAATTGACAATCAAGTAACACTTACAATTTAGGATCTTGTAAGATTATATTTAGATTTCATTAATGCCTATACAAAAACACATCCACAAACTCTCTATTGTCTTTATACTTCAGCCCAAAAAGGATGGAGAGTCTTTTGTTTACAGTCCACACTGTTGTACTTTGTATTATAACTATGTAAGAAAAAGTCTTTGACCCTGGCAGAATGTGGATTAACTGTGAGCAAGAGTATTGTTGGGCCAAACAGGTGTCAAATCTCATCCTCTTGCCCTCTCCATTTGCTTCTGTAACATCCTTAGAACGTAAACGATACCTTGGTCCTTTCTGTTCTTCGATGGATAAACAAAAGTGCAAGATGTTTGCAGGGGAGGGTCCCATTGTGTCTAGTTCAAAGATGTGAATGCTTGTGAAGGAATGTGTGGCTTGACACTTTTACAAAGGGACTTTTAATGCAAAAGGTTGGGGGCAAATATGAAATGGATAAGCAAATCTATTATTATTGAAGATATCTGGTATGCCACCCTCAAGCAGTAATCTTATACCAAATTAGGCTACACAGCATTAAAGTGTTTAGTAATAGTAACCCAGGACTATATTAATTCTATGCAGCTAAGGGCTATGTTAGAAAAAAATCTATCCACATTGTAACACCCATTAAGACTACTTACAGTGAGCCTCATTTATCAAGATGGATATGAATGGATTCATTCGTAAATCATTCATACAAGTGTTTACAAAAGGTATTCATGAACATCCTGTAAATTCGGAGGAATATTCATGTCCTACCCATGCTCCTGAGTGTGAGGAAATTTATGCATAAGAAGCCTAATTTGTATTTTGTTAAATTAAAATTAAAATGTAATTTGCTAATTTACTAAAAATTCAAAAACACATAGGTCAGGGACTACGAATACCACTGAAAGTATTTTGTTTATCCCAGTCATTTTATATTATTGGCATTAATCAAAGAATATGAAAAATAAAGAATGCAAGCCGACACAAACCCATAAATTAAGACAAATAAAACTAATCTTTTCAATTATGACAAAGGTTGTTGTCTATGCACTTGCACTTTTATGGGGTTTTGTGGGTGTCAATAAATGCAAATGAGCCATGTCGGGAATGTGCTTTGGACTTCACGAGTGATCAACATACACGCGAGTATGAAGAAAATCAGCGTTTCTGAAACACTTGGAAAGTTTTAGTTTGGTTTGGCTTACTCAAACATGAACACAGAACTGTCAGTAAAGATTCAGTAAGATTACTCTGTAATGACAGTAAAAACAATCATAGTGCACTTAATACAAAAAGTGAAATCTTACCTAGTAGGAAGTGGTTGGGTTATATTTAAAATACAATCCCTTTCCCCAAATAGGTGTGATAATACCAAGTCATTTTATTCAACTGAAGATTAAAAAGGAAGAATATATGCATTGTTGAGGTTGGTTTTGGTATCTCTGATTTGTATACTCAGGCCTGGTTTATACTTCTGCCTTAACACGTATTTGCATTGCGACTCAGAGAGGGTTTATGGGTAATGCATGACTTGTAAGGGCTGATTTATACATATCTGCCATCCCGTCAGGGCATTGTACAGGGTGAAGTCTTCATACTTGCATGTACCGTGAGCGTGTTGCATGAACCACACACATCCTGGAAGTCAAAAACAATGGCAAGGTCTGTTTCGGTGTAGGAATAATAAATAGAAGTTAAATAATTTTTGCCATGTGATATTACTCTGAAACCCTTGAAAACAGCCACAGAAGAAATGTCACCAGGTCTAATAGTGTTTCCATGTACGCAACTGGACACACCTACCCAACAACCAATCAGCGTTCACCTGAAGGCCAGTGGATGCACAATGCTGCAGATATGCAAAACATGAAGTTAGTTTGTGGAAGGCTGTGCAAAAGAACATAAAAAATTGTCTCAGCATGCAACACTTACCTATATACCCCTGATCTGCATCTGCGATCAGGGGTATATAGGTTAATGAAGTTAATGAAGTATAAACCAGGCCTTAGTCACATACACTAACTGCTCTCTCCCTGAATATTACAATTCCATGTAAATGGTAAACAGAAGAAATTTTTCTGAAAGTCACCGTGCCTATGGTGAAATCTTTAGTAGTGTTTGTTACCGTTCGAAAGTTCTTTCACAATTTTTTTTTTTTTTGGTTTGAAAATTGTTTTTCAATTTGAAAAAAATAGGGAAAATAAATTGATATTTAATTAAGCAGTTTGTATTCCAGCAACCCTAAACAAAACTTTATAAAACTATACAATTTGCTTTTCATTTCCTTTCTTCTATTTTGAATTTCTAGTTCCTTAGGACCCTGAGCCATCTCTTTAAATCCTGCTGCTTTGCTGATCGATGAGGATTCCAATGCTCTCTGCCCTTTTTCTTCATTGAAAAACTGTGGCTTGGGAGTAGAACAGCTCTCAGCAGCTTTTCTCCCAAAGCAGTTTCAAAAAGCTCCCGATGAATGTGAATAGGTCAAAAGACCAAAGACAAATTGAGTGGACAAAAAGCACTGGTCATTGTCTTGCCATTCACTCCTATTGTCCTCATTCACCAGCAGCACAAATTTCAGGGCATTAGCCACACAGTGTGACCATCTTTCTCTCTCATTGGAGTTGTCCTCATCCCTCCTTTCACAATCATTAGATTCACTACAGAGCACAAAAACATCCAACAAAACAGCTTGTGATATCAGATGGATTCTAGCCTGAGGAGGAGGACACTTGAGGCAGACACTGGAGTGGAAGGAAGCTCATCGTTGCTGACACATTGAGTAAAGCCAGCAGTGTCATACTACAAAATACTTATAATACTTACTTACAAAAAAGATATAATGCATATAAAACTATTCTGATTTCAATTCAACTGTATCTATAAAACTGCAAAAAACCCTTGAATGCATTAACAAGTGATCATGTGATTATGGTACAAACTTTTTTTTTCTTCATGTGTTCCAGTAAATACTGCAACATGTAAGACAATTAAGTTTAAACCAATCACAGTTACATTTACTTAATGTTTACTTGTGTGCACTGCTCTTCATCTAAATGCAAGTGCACAGAATACCATAAGCTGTGACACCATGGTTACATCACTGTGAAAAGTTAAAGGGAATGCACAGCTGTCCGAAGAGAAGGGGCCCTCTTCAATGATGAGCAGTGAAAGCCTTTTAAAAAATACAATGCTCCTTCCCTTTCCTCAAAATAACTTTCTTTAAACACTAAATGAGCTTATCCTTGAGAGAGAATTCAGATCACCCATGCAACCCCAGCTTTAAGATCAGCAGAGAGTAAGAAAGGAGAGGGTGGAGCAAAGAGGACTTTAGAGTCGTTTGACTCTTTGATTACCTTTTATTGTATCCTCCTGGTGTTATCCACACTTGGCTCAAGACCCCCATGATTCTTTAAAAATAAGGTATACATACGGCCAAAAAGGTCTTATTTCCCATCCCGTAAATAAAACAATTATTTTTAAAGATTGTCCTCCATTTTGAAAATGTTCCTTTCCTTTAATGATATTTACATTAGTGTTCAGCCCCTTCATTTCATCTTAACATGATGATAGGAACACATCAACTAAAAATAACAAAATGTTTAACCAACAGACCTGCTGCCTACAACTCAAAAGCCCAAAACAAATCTCACAGGAATCATACTAACTCACAGTTTAAGTTTCATTCACTCTCACTTTCAATAACCGCTTTATCCCGATTGGGGTCAAGGTAGTTCCACTGCTTATCCCAGGAACACTCGGTGTAAGGTGGGAATTCATCCTGGATGCAGCATTAGTCCATCACAGGGCACCATGCGTACACACATCTAGGGGCAATTTATCTTAGCCACCTATAATCTTTGTAATATAATCAATAATTTATAGGATATGTTAAAATGAAGAAGAATTAAAGCGTAGTATTAGATTAACAGCTATCTTCATCATCATCATGAATTTATAAAATTGAAGAGTTATCAGGGGTGTGAAATAAAACCATCATCTGGAAACTTTTATAAATCACATTTTAATAATGTTGATAGAAGAAATCACACAATACAAATTCCAAATTTATTATTTTTACAAGACGTGCACTTCTTATTACCCAACCATGAACACAGATCTGTCAAAAGATTTTAAAAAAATCAAAACAATACCTTTGACTTTGCCAATCCAATTTCCCGTTTTATAGCCAATAAAACCTGATTTCACTGGTTCAGTGGTTCCTCTTAATTACCAGCTTTATATTATATATTGTTGTATAATCGACTTCTTATTCTGATAGAGATAAAATAACTAGGTTTGACTAATTATGTTCTATAGTTTTTATTTAACAGTAATTTATTTTTAGGAAATAAGGCACATTCCACTGGAATTATATAACTTACAGACTGACGATTACTCGATTAGTACTTTGCCTTGTTTTTACTGTTAAGACTCATCAGTCGAATTAAAGATAAGGGAAGAATTTATTAAAAATGAAGATATATTGGATTCTCATAAACATTAAACTTTCTGAAAAGCAGTAAAAGTTAGATTTGTTAATAGATTTGTCAACCTGTTCTTTCAGAGGCACTTGGCATATGATCATCATCATCATCATCATCATCATCATCATCCTGCTCTTTTATTCAAACTCTGCTCCTTTATTCAAACTCTGCTCCTCTCATGCTGCCTTTATGTCCTTTCGGAAATATCGTAATTACGAGGTGAACGCACGTGAACGCAACTGCAGTGTCGTAATTAGCTTCATATCGGCAACTCCTCTCTTTTGGTGCGTTCAGGTCATGTCGGAAAGGTCGTATTTACGAGTGGAACGCACATGAACACTACCACTCCTAATTACGAGTGGGAAACTCGGGCTGTTCTCTGAGCTCCGAGTTTCCGAGTTGGGGTGTAGTGTCAGTAATTAAACATGGCGGGGTCAGTGGATGCATCGTCTGTAGTTGACGGTAAATTTGTTTAAACTGAATGGGTATTTAGCAGTGCCATGACTTTGTCAGGCTTTTTTTCAATTATTATTTTTATTTACAACAGAGCAAGCTAACTGCCTGCAAAATACGAGAGCATTGTACAATTCCGATATAATATGTAACAATAAAGTTTACAGTGGCTTCATAAATGGATTAAAAACACAAAAAAGCAAAACACACCTGATGCGCATTCTTTGTACTTCATTTTCTAGAAGTAGAGTTTTAAAACATTGCTGTATTTTTATTTTATTTTATTTTATTTGTAGTTAATTAACAGAAAGTACACCGCCATCTTGCTCCGACCAAAGTGACTCGAACTCACCTGACGTCGTAATGACGACTTCTCAACTCGTAAACACTTTACGAACTTCCCAGGAGCACTTGAACGCACAGTTTCTGTGAATCCCTCATTTCCGAGCTGGAGACGTGTCAATAACCAAAAAGTTTTGTTAACTGTTTAATCATACAGTCATTTGAATACACACCACGTGGTGACAGTTAAGCCTCGACAGCAACAGCTGAGGATTTGTTTTAAATACTGTGCAGCTGTAATCCAAACCTTACAGCAGACCAAACGAATCGCTGGACTGTACGAGTAATGCGACTCAAGCTTGATGTTTATAGCGACTTCTGTCTGTTGCTGATTTACGAATGGAGCAGAAGACAAAGCAGGGGGGTGATAATACATACAATCAATATAATAAATAAATATAAAACTCTAGATATTAATATATAAATATCAATGTATTGCTAAACAGGTACAGAGACAGAAAAAGAGTTCCCCACTGTTTTACAAAGAACCCTTATTTAAGCCTTATTGATATCCTTCTGGGATATCTTCCAAAAGAGATTACTGCAGTTAGTGATGATGATAGTACAGAATCTCGCACTGGTGTTTAATTGGGTTGTGACTGAGCAAAACGAGGGCCTTTCCGTAGGCACACGTTAGCGGTGCTGTGGGCCGAAGGTGAGAACAGGGCCGCGTTTCTGCCGCGTGTGTGACGTCATTGCCGGGCGCGTCTCAGTAGGAGGTTCTACAGCTCACTTTTTACTGAACGGATCAGCTCTTGGCCGAGTACACTAATCACTGAGCACCTGTTGGAGAGCAACTCGACATAAAAGTGCCGGTTTGCCTGTTGGTTATGTGCTTTGAGAGCTGCTTTATTTCTGGGAATGATGACTACATGGATCTGGGAAAGGTAACTGAGATTTTCACAGGACACTAACTCGATAGCCTACACTACAGAAAAGGTGTTTATCTGCTCTGACGCGTATTTATCACTTATACACCAGGAATACAAAGTTTTGTAGGTGCTGTTTGGAACTTAAAGAAGTAGCCTACCTGCCTAAAAACAGTTGGAAAAATGTCGAAACAATCTGACCATGTAAAGCGTCCAATGAATGCCTTTATGGTTTGGTCGAGAGCCCAGAGGCGGAAGATGGCACTTGACAACCCCAAGATGCACAATTCTGAGATCAGCAAGCGGCTCGGAGGAGAGTGGAAACGTCTGTCAGACTCGGAGAAGAGACCATTCATCGACGAGGCCAAGCGTCTCCGCGCGGTTCACATGAAGGAACACCCGGACTACAAATACAGACCGCGGCGCAAGCCAAAGAACTCCGTGAAGAAGGACAGGTATCAGTGTAATGTGGCTTATAACTTTGGGGAGCAGGACACACTCAAAGGGGTACTAACGAATCCTGAAAAGACTGCTGCCGCTGTAGCCGCCGCCAGAGCGCTCCTCAGTCACTCTGTACCAGCGACCCCGTACCCTTACCTGGACATAAACTCGAAAATGTCAGAACTGTCGGCGACCACATTTCCACACGCCTCACTTGACTATTCCGGACGTGTTGTTGCATTTCCCAGAATGGGAATCCTTGGTGCCACACACACGCACCCGTCTCCGGGCAATCCTGCTTACATGATGCCCTGTAACTGCCCCGCGTGGACGGCCTCTGCTCCTCCTCCTCCTCCTTTAGCTTATGTGGTTTTGCCGGGAATGCGCAAGACTCTGCACGAGCCTTACTCTGCGTATGCAGCGGCCTTATGAGGGCCACGCGCAGTGTAGATACTTGAACACTTTATTACAGTGTGCTCTAAGGACGCTTTTACCTGGTTAACGCTTTTGTGCATCTCCCATTAAGTGTAGGGTGCACTTATATTTGGACACCAGCAACAACAACAACAACAATAATAATAATAATAATAATAATCTTGGCTTTAAGACATACAGTAAAAACTAGACAGCAGTTTAGACCAAACAGTTACCCATCCTGTGTCTTGTGTGTGCTGAGGAATCTTTAACAAGACACGCAAAACTACTCATCAATATTTAAAGGTAGAGCGCTTTTAGGAAACTAAGAACCTGTAATTATCTAGTCAATCCTTAAAGAACCCCTTTTCTAAGTTTGACTTAATATGTATGAAATCGAAAATAATCCAACCACATTGCTCTCCTTCATTTTTTAGTTTCCAAGAGAATAGGCGAATCTACAGTATCAATCAGTCAGTCTTGCTTACTTCAGTGCATCCTCACGGACATAAAGCAAGTACAGGAAACAAGGAAAAATGAGAAAATTAAAAAAGCACTTGGCATGTCAGATGTCATATACAGTAGCTGATTTCATTGCTTACATTTTAAATGGAAACAGGCAAAGAGGCCTCAGTGAGGATATACCTGTGTGATGGGCTCATGCAAATTTCAGAAAAAGCATAAGTAATAAACGAGAGATATATATAATATTAGCCTACAGGACTCCTGCTTGCGAAGCAATATCAAGCCAATTAAATGAAGCCAGTATGATATATGAATTTGGGCAGATGTATAATAATTAAAACTGCAACCAAATATTCTAATATTATTAGGCCTTTGCCTGTCAGGTCTGTCTTTTAAGATACTTAAATGCTTATACTTTCTTCATTTATTATTATTATTATTATTATTATTATTATTATTATTATTATTATTAAGAACATCTGGTTACCTCCTTTGAACTAAACTAGATAGGGGCCTGCATTTGCAACCTTATCTCATCACTGTGATGTACATAAAGGATGTAATAAATACAAAGTCTTATAATGCATCAGTTCTTTTAACAATGCTGGGCAGGCTATGCCCATTAAGGTCTAGCACCCAATGTTATTTGGAAATGTAACGGAGGGATCTGTTTCAGCTTTTGGCATTAAAGCTAGAATATGACATGGCTGAGTTTCTATAATAAACAATACAATACAATGTAATTTCATTCTTAACTCTGTTGGGGAAAAAAACAATCCAGTAGAACACAGGTTGCCAAGCCCCTGATTCAACTTATCAGCTAATTAACAGCGGTGAAGTGGATGTGTTAGAATAGGAAAAACAATAAAATGTACAGGACATGGGGTACTGTAGAACCAGGGTTGAGAACCTGTGCATTAGGAAAAATATCTAATGGTTTCCATCACATAATGGAAATTGGTTTACTGGTTTCCATTAGAATCAGATTCCATTAGAATTTTCTCAGTAACTATTAAATACCACAAGAAATCGACAGTGTTTTCTTAGATGATTACCATCAGAATAAAATTAAGTAAACAATTAGGAACAACACATTCTATTAAACTTCTGTTACAGAAAATCAGAAACACAAAATAAGCTAAATGTAGAAGGAATTTACAGTGTACCCTGGAATCCCCCACCCTCCTTCCACATTAACTATGTTCTCACTGCAAATGCTGTAGACGTCCTAGTACGAAACTACACGAATTATCCTTTTATTGTAATTGCTGTAGCATGATTCATATAAATTATTCAGCTGTTAACAGGAATAGACCCATTTCAAGTGTTACCTTCCTTGCATGTGCCATATTTTTAATAGACAGGTGAGTACAATTAAGGATACAGTTGGTTTAAACAGATAAGTTTTAAGCTGGTTTACATCTTGACAGATCACCAATTTAGTAGCATGAGTGGAGATTGTTCAGAGCCTAAGAAGTGCAATATGATGTTCCACAACGCACTGTTATTCTCTTTATATAGTTGACTTCTTGGACATGTAACTTTGTTTTTACCTTTAATCCTTTGAGCACTTTGAGATTTTGGACTCAACGACACCTAAGACATTAAATGTCCTGATAGTATAAATAATTTTTTTTGTTGTTTGTTTTTTTGTTCCTAAGAGCATGCAAACGTTTGCACTCAACTGCAGTTTTAAAGGCAGGTTCATGGAGTGTTTTATATCTAATTAGGACATGCTGTAATCGATGTACAGCTGCTACATAGTGCTCTCCAGTGGTGACAGCCAGGTATAATAAGCCCTTGTAAAAACAATACTCTTGCATATCAACATAGACATAGCCAGACATATCATACCTCCCATAACAGACACAGGTCTTTTGCTTATGAAGTGTACCCAGTTCAACAATAAATATTCTCTGTTTTTATTCATCATAAACAGAGCAAAAACATTAGACTTTTTCACTGGCAAAGTGATTGATTGTCATTTCAGGCACTTGTGAAAATGAACATCAAACCACATACAATATTCACTGTACTTAGTAATTCAGACAACAAACTTTGGCATCTTTATTTAAGTTTAGTTTTAAAAAACCTTGCTTGTGACTGTATTAGTTTTGTGTGCAAATGCGTATGTACCCCATTGCTCTGTACAGTCAAAAATCTATATTCATGGCTTTTTCCCCCCAATAAACAGACCTGAGATTTAATGTAAATCACTGTTGTAATTATTCATATGGAAGATCTTTCATAGTGGGATTCCATAATACGCCTGTCCATCGCAGAGCACTGTACACATACTCATTCACACCTAGGGGCCACTGTGCCACCTTAAACCAGTCCCATGTTCCAGCTATTTAAAACTATATGTTTAGATGCCATCTAAAGAGACAAGTAATAATATAAAGGAAAAAAAAAAACATCAAGTGTCTTAGTAAGGTGTTGGGCCACCACAAGTCATAAAAACAGCTTCAGTGCTTCTTGGTATAGATTCTTACAAGTCTCTGGAACTGTAGTGGAGGGATGAACACTATTCTTCCAAACCTTAGTTGCTGTTTTGATAATAGTGGTACAGACTGCAGTCTAACATGTCACTTAAAAATCTCCTAAAGGTCTTTAATTGAGTTGAGGTGTGGTGACTGTGAAGGCCATAGCATAAGATTTGCATCATTTTCATGCTCATCAAACCATTCAGTGAGTCTTTGTGTCCTGTGGATGGGAGATATTGTCCTCCTAGAAGAGACCGCTCCCATCGGTGAACACAGAAATGTTTCGTCATAGGATAAAGGTGATCAGTCACAATAAAGTTGTAATAATTTTTAGTCACTCCTTCCTGTAACAGGGTAAGTGGAGCCAAACCATGCCAGCAAAATATCTCTGGTAACAGAGGTGCTGATATTTCATTTAATTTGTCATCAGTCTGTAGTTTGTAACCTTAACAGATAGACTATTAGACCAGATAAAATACAGAATTTCTTATAAATAAGGTTGGAAGGATGGACATACCAATAATATGACCTTTCCATGTATCAGCAACATCATCTATATGCTTATCTACAAATGTCCTTTTTTAGTTTATGGGGCTTCTTAAATAGATGAAACATTGTTAGTCTGCAACATAAAAGGAAAACTCAGTCCTACATGTCCATCTCAATACATCGTACAGGTGCTTATTTTTCAGAAGGGCCCAGGAGTTGTATCTTATTTCTGCCCTGCAACATTGCATATGATATAACGTAAGGTATATCATAAGGTAAGGTACATCAGATATAAGGTAACATGTACACATGGTAATACATGTGATTTTGCTCCCTACACACCTCTTGCTCCATCTATCAGCAAAGTGCTTCTTCTGGAGTGGCCCTGTGCTCCTTACAAACAGGCATCAATAGGGTAGTATCGATACTGCTCTTCAGTATCGTCCCCGCAGGTTTCTGGACATGGTTAGTGGGAGTGTCACAGAGGAAAGCGATGACACTTCCCAGTAAAGACTACGAGAGAGGAATAGCCTATACAAGATCACCACTGAGATGGACTGGCACAGAATCACACCAATGGTTATGACCTAAAACACAACCAGCAAAAATATATACAGAAGCTCATTTTGATGTTCTCTTTTATTTTCTTAAAATTTCTTGAAATCAGAGTGCCAGTGGTAGCTCTCTTACCTTTTCCTTTTGATGCTCACCGAATAGGATGGAAAGGAGAACAAGGACTGGGTGACACAGAAACCACAGGAAACAACCCTAAGACAACACATTTTTTCATTACTTAAGAACATGACAGAATTCACAATTAATAGATGTAAATGCATAAAACCCAAGTTTTAAAAGCCTACCCATATCATACATGACAGACGGACTTCTATCAAAGTATAAAAATATCAAATATAACTAGAACGAATCTCAGGCAAATATCTTAATTTATTAACTCTCTGTAATTCATTCATAGGAGCATTTATACACTAAATTTTGTATTCATGAAAGAAGCCTATTAGTTCAGAAAAAAAAACAGTATCCTACGAGAGCTCCTGAGTTTGTGTAAATTTACGTATAAAAGGACACTCATGAACGTAAACCTCGATTGATCAGATTCAAATCATATAACTGGTGATGAATTATTGTGGGTTCATACAACGATTACAGTCTCAGGTTTAAATAGTTTATTTCAATGACACACAAATTTAATGGAATCTTTGTGAAACCCATGTTGTTTCTTATTAACACTAATAAATAAAGAAATATTAAATATGGAAAAAAAATATAATAATTTGAAAGCAAGCCCAAATCCATAAATTAAGACAAATAAGACCAGTCATTCAATTAAGATGAAAGAAATGCTGATCTAGTATGCCTCAATCTGCAATGTGCCATACACAGTATTCCCTAGTGTGCTGTGTGCCATCATCAGGCATCCCGAATACATCCAGTTTCCTTTCCTTATAATAATAATAACAACAGGGATGCCACAGTGGGCTAGTTTAAAAATACTTTGCGGCCACCAAGATCTTGTTTCACAGCAAATAACTGGAATTAAATTTAATAAATTTCAACACACAACAATTCAAATGCAAAGTGTGGGTGCAGATAGTGTGTCTATGATGTACTCTCAACTGCCTATTATGAGGTTACTCAAAAAGTTCACTAAATAGTATATATAAACCATAATTCACTAAATAGTATATATATCATAAGTCAATTTCTAGCCTCTCGACTTAATTTTGTTTGAGGCTATGTCATTATTAATGTCGTCCTGCCCCACCAAATCTATGTTCAGGAGCTGATGCTGGTTTGACTGATTTAATACACTATATGACCATAGGTTTTTGGACACCTGACCATCACACTCATATGTGCTTCTTCCCCAAACTTTTGGCATGAAGTTGGAAAAACACAACTGTCTAGAATGTGTTTGTATGCTGTGTTTGTATGCTGTTCCTCCACTCCAAGGTTGGAGTGGAGGAACACCAGTGCCAATCCAGTGGAAAGCCATCCCAGAAAAGTTGAGGTTATTATAATAGCAAAGGGGGAACAAAATCTGGAATGGGATGTTCATCAGGCACGTGTGTGTGTGTGTGAGATTGGTCAGGTGTCCACAAACTGATTATGTTTATTTGGACAATGTTAGCACTTTGAAAGTTTGCTCCTTATTCAAAGACCCTTCAACACAGTTACTTAGTGCCTTCTCAATCATGTCTGATATTTTCTCCCAGACCTCTGTGAATCTGCTCAAAGTGTAAAGTCATTCTGAAATAAACTGAACTGATTTACCTTGGCAAAGCTGAGATAGAAGTCCCTTTTGAGTGTGCTCCGCTCTGCAGAGATAATCTGGTACAATACTGTTGCAAGTATCAGTGCGAGAGAAACACGTAACACCATTAGCAGTAACCCAGGTACACTGTGATGACCATGATAACTGTGGTGCTCGGTGTCCTCAAACTGCTCCCAGATCAGCAGTGCTCCCTACAAGGCAACAGGTGTAAAGAAGTTAAACTGAGTTAAGCTCAATCTAAAGATATTTAAAGATAATGTTAAAGTCAACATTTAAAAGGCCTACTTTTTGGTAAGCTGCTTTAGTTTTATAGTTGTTAAATCTCCCTGAGTGTCAGTTATTAGTTAAAGGCAGCTGGCTTAAATTTAAAACACTTTACTGTGGAGGGCATTATGTCATCTTAGTTTATTTTAATCATTCATTTCTCAGTCAGCAATGTGTACATATGATATATGATGACATTTATTACCAAAATTTCATGATCATTCATTCACAAGGGTATTTATTGGGTACAGAAATTTGATTGGACCATGGCAATCAAACTCTTGGAACTTGTAGGACTTAGAGATGATCAGTGGATAAGAGACAACAAATCAGAGAAATGGTCTGGGAAGTGATGAAACTGGGAAATTGTGGCAGGTGGAAATATAATTCAATAGTAATATCAGATTAGGAATAGAGGTGTATATGGTTTTTTTTTCCATCCCAATCCTGCCCGCTCCTGCAGACACTACTGACCAACTACAACAAACTTAATAAAACAACTATAATACTAACCAGAGATTCCAAGAGTTAGTTTTTCAATTCAGATCAGCAATCAGCAATAACAAGATTACATACAAAGAATAAGCTTCATAAAAAAATACCTTTCAGTAACACATTATAAATTAATCAAGTAACACAACAGTTAGTGGAAGCTAGTTTGATTACATAATGATAAACATAATCTACCTGAGTAAACTAAGTCAAACACACTCAACTGCAAATCCAATTATAAAATGAATTTCACTGAACTTAGCTAGTAACTGAGGTCAAGTTAAGGAGAAGCTAAACAGAATTATAGAGTAATAAACTTACATCACCAGCCTGCCTTAACTCCTGCATAATACCCCTCATAAAATAAAAATGCACATATTCTCTGAGCTTTCTCCTGTGAAAAGTCATTTTTGTGGTCTCTTGCTTTAAGGTGCCAATGATTCTTGCATCCAAATACTGCAGTGTGCAGGCAATTTTGCTAACATTTTTGAGGATGCTCTGAGATCAACTGAAGCTCAGTGGGAACTGTCGGAAAGTCCCCAACAAGATGACAGCACCTTTGACATGTCAACTGTAGCACAAAGAAGCATGTAGGATTCTTATATGAGAAGAACAGGGAAGAGTGGCAGGTACCAGCACTGGGATGGAGTCATAATGAGTGCTGAGGACTGAAGCAGTAATTTAATTTACAGCTATCAGCACACTACAGTGTTTATTATTTCAAAACTGAATCAATCTTCTTTGAATAGTGCTTAAACATCCATGTTATCTAATTTATTATTAACATTAGCAATTTTGCTCGAAGCATTTCTTTATAGGTTATCAACTGGCTGTAGTCTGACCTGTGTAATAACTCCTCCAAGAGCAAGAGCAGTGGACGCAGGAGAGGAGTCCCACTGCAGTGGTTTACTCTGGGATTTCCTGCCTCGGCTCAGTGTCCAGCCCATACACAGACTCAGCAGCATGTATAGCATCTGCACCTGAGCCACCATGTCACAGACTACACACAAACACACACAAACACATACAAATAGAGCAACAGTACTGACAGAGACGTCCCAATTTTATTTACAAAACACTTTTTTACAAAACAATTGTTCATTTGTGAGGGATTTCAGGAATACAGTAACACTAGCTATTGTTAACAGTTAATGATGTGTAAACATCTAATGAAGAGGATGACTTACACTCTGCTATGTTGCCCATTAGAGGTGTTCCCACTCCATCTCTAGCATACCTGCAGAATAAACATGACATAATAACCTCCACCGACCTCCACTGATAGAAAGAGAATGCACAGCTAATGTCAGCAGTCAGTCTCACTTGGCCATGTGGATGTAGTTCAAGAGCACAGATAGACCTTGCAGGAACAGAGCTGTAGACAGGACCTTCAGCACCGTGTGCATGGGACCTCCCTTATGCAAAGCCTGCCACAGGGGCTGCATGTAGATACAGGAGGCCACAAAATAGGCCAGAATCAGCAAGAAGAAAAAGCTGTGCAAACCTGAGGACAGCAAGAGGACCAGCAGTGTCACACTTTTCTCTATGATACCCTTATGAGAAAACACATTTAACACAAAAGAAGCAAAAGCAACACAATATCTTATGGCCTTCCAGTAAGAGTTCTTTCAATAGCACTTAAAAGCCGCAGTGCCAGTGTCACTGACATTACAAATTATGTAAGTAGGCACCCAGCTGAAATTACTGCGGGCTGGCTTTTGTCAGAAAATTGCATGAAATATTGTGTAGTGTGAGCAGTGTCACGATCTGATTTCTAAAAAAGCCTTGTGTATCCTACTGTTCCCTGTTTTGCATGGAAAACAGTGTGCAATAGCAATATCAGTTAACACCAATCTGTAACTTTTTAGCAGCAACTTGGTGCTGTTGTTCAGTAACCATAATCACGTGTTGTAGGCTGCGCAAGTACCCGGCTTTATTGTGTCACATGAATGTTAAAGAGTTTGAATCCAGTGGAGCAGATGAGAGAAAATGACCAGCTTTGTGAAAAATGGACAAACTGTTCTGCCCACATTTGCTGAACCATTTCAATGTCCATAAATATTTTTCAGCGCTTCCTTTTCTTTCAATTTTTTGCTGCCTAGTTGTTCATATTTATGTGGGTGCCTGAGAAAACTGTTCACAGGTCAAATACAGACTTTCCTAAACTTAAATGATTCCCTTTACATTATATTTATCGCCACCAAAAGTAAATCTGATTACCCCGAAAAGTGAAATATGAAGATTGCATTTAAAGATTCCCAGTTCCTCTGAAAGATGCCTCACCTACCTCTACATTTGTAACCTAATCTACTCATATAAAAACAATTTTCCTGCCAAATTAATTAAACGTTTCTATTCGGATATTTATGATATATTAATAATATTTGCAATGTAAGTAATTTTTGTGTAAAAGCTGTGGTTTTGTGCAAGTAGTTTTTTTAGCTATGTATTTTTTTCTGTATTTTTTAAGTGCTTTAGTTAAAGAAAATCATTTTAAAGCTCAGTAGTTTTTTTTAAAAAAAATACACTAAAGGTTTCAGTATTTGTATTGGTATCGGAAAAGAAGAACATCATCTTCTGCCATTTCTAGTTCTCATTTTGATTATGAGCATCTGCTTCTGTCTCATCACCTGAGGTAAAATTCTTTTTTCTTAGTTTTGATTTTTATTATATTTATACTATGTATATGTATAATATTTGCAGTGTAAGTGATTTTGTGTAAAAGCTGCAGTTTTGTGTAACCTGTGTTTTTAGCTATGTATTTCTTCCTGTATTTTTTAAGTGCTTCAGTTGTAACTATCTAACAATGTGATCAAATCATAATGCAACTTAATGCATATCGTAATTGCAACGTAATGCAAAATATAACTCTTCGAATTACATGTAAGTCAAACTAAAGCTAGTTTTCGACTATGCAATCACAGCGGTCTTTTAACATTATTACTAGTTACACACTACGATATTATCCCAATATAATTTTGGGATAATATGGGTTCTCCATGTCAGATCCAGATTTGTCTGTGACAGCAAAAGCCATTAGTGAAGTGGATTTATTCTGTACACTGAATATTTAAAAGAAAATGCATGTTGTTATTCCTGTTAATACTACTACTACAACTATTATTATTATTATTATTAAGAAGAAGAAGAATTCTATATTTTAATATTTATCTTACAATCCATTAGATATCTGACAGTATGGTAACTCTATTTGTATGCGCTATATGTATTCATATAAGTTCAGGTTTAAATTGCTGTATACAGGATATAGCTTCCTCACCGGCCTCCTCAGCACTGAAGTGGTCCGTTGGGTTCCCTGCTGAGTCTGGGTTTAGCATGGTGAGCTGGAAGCCCACATCCTCCAGCACACCATCAAGCTCCTCTTCCTGGCAGGTGTAACGGTCTGCATATATCACATGCCAGGCCTGGGGTCTGGCCAGTCGTGGTATGGTCTGATTGTGTTCCTCTGTGCTCAGGGTTACTGAACAAGTATTAGAAATGTGACAATTTATACATGATTGATCATATGGTCAGGCTTAATAATAATTAATAAAATATGTAAAATATTAAATATTAAAATATTTAAACAGATATTAATGTAAATATTTAACATCTGTAAAATCTATGCTCAAAACACATTCACAAACAATTTGAATAAATGCTTAATTGTTAAGAATTCTGGTCACTGAATCTTTGCAACTAGTCCAGAGCCACCTCCTATATCTCCTAACTGATCAGAGAAATAAATGTGAGCATCTAAACTTGATTTTGACAATATTATATAACGTGCTTAGAGCTTACTCATATACTTTGTCTTCAAGGAAATGAGCAAAAATTAATATAGGCCTATGAAATCAATAACAGGATCATATTTTGATTGTAGCCTCTTTCTGTAAAGTCTATCAAGGTTGGAAATGCTTGTAGAGGAATCATATATCACTCTTCCATATAGAAAATTTTGAGTTCCATTAGAATCAACAGAGTTTAAATTCAGAAATCGAGATGATCATTGCAAGAAAAAAAAAAAAAAAAGATTTTGTGTTTCTGCAACTATTTCTGTGTTGATCTAGTTGCATGTTTGACAATATTAATAGGGATGCACTGAACCTACTTTTTTACAGTTTTGATACAACACTGGTATCGGAGTATTGGCTCCGATTGTTGGTCAATGCCCAATACTAATCCGATACTGACGTCAGAGTCAGTGGATTTTATCAAAAAATATGTTGACTCAGACACAGTTCCAGTGTTTCAGGAAAGTATTAGTCTTAATACCAATGCTCAGTATCATTCAGGATGCACTGATATCATTGTTTTCTTGAAAAATCCGTCTAAGGCAAAGTCACAACCACCTGGCAGAGGCAACCAGGTTTTGGGCTAAAATATACTTGTTCATGAACTATACTAATACCTGAGAGCTTGGTCATGTTCTTACTGAGGAGTTGACTATAATGAACATGTTTAACTAGCTAAAGCTTTCTTCAGCTTACAAAGAAGTTTATGGCAACTGGTTGGGCAGCAGCTCGGCTTTCAGTGTCACGATGATTTCCTTGATGTTGTAATTGTATAACATTCTTAAACTTTCCTACAAACAAAAAAGCTGTAAGCATCAAGAGACTTGCATGCTTTAAATTTCCCTCTAGTATAAACGCTCAAAGCTTCTATGACGTGCGTATACATGTCCGGTCATCACTTAGGATCATTTACCCACTGACAGGATGAGAAGCCATAAAGATCTTCTAGCGGTACATGGCACATCTATTGGCCATTTAAAGGTGTTAGTTTAGCCAAATATCATTCCCTGTAATAATAAGTGGATAACATTTAAGCTAATGTCAATCTGATTCCTAAATAACATTATAGATAGATACTATGGAGAAGACCCTATCATATCAAACAGCTGGAAAGTATTTTTTGTGCCATCACATAATAAGGAGACTGAACTTACTGGTAAGCTGGGCTCCTGACACTCTGTCCAGACAGCTGAGGTTTTCAAAGCCCTGGATGCCCTGAAACAGCAGAAGTCTGGCCTCTTTATGCACTGCCAAGGGCACATTCTCCAGACGGTAAGCCATCAAGCCATTCTCCCCTAGACACACCACAGAGAGACACATGTGGCTAAATTAACTTACACTGATATCCACCTTATAAACTTACCACAATCCTTGGAAGTCCAGACTCACAGCCATCAGCTGAAATCACAACAGCCTGCACTGCCCAAATGTGTTTTACCCTTTTCTGTCTATAAAAGTGTCTGAAACTTGATATGCATTTAAAAAGTTAAAAAGTTAGCATAGAGAATAACATTATTGTGATCTTAAAACGACAGTAAATTTGAATCCAATCACTCACCGTGGTAGAGAAATCTTGTAATATATTGCCCATTGTTTTCCCTCGCTATATGGCTTCGAAACATTCCCGATACAGTTTTCCCATCAGTAGGACAGTAACTGTGCACAAAAGCGATCAGAATAATTGTAAACGCATACATTGTGTCATCACTCCTCCATAAAATGCCTTATTTTCCGCAATGAATGAAGATTACACGTCCCTGCAGCTACCACATTGATTAACAGACTTGCAGACCAATCATATGAGTAGGATGTCGAGCGCGCGCAGTAGTAGAGCCAATGAAAAGGCAGTGAAGGCGGGAAGAGGATTTTGGGTAACGCTGGCAACAAATGTGATACGTGTCAGCGCTGCCGGAAAGCGTTTCAGTGGGTCGGAAAGATTGCTTGTGATATTGGCGACCAGACACCAACTAGGAAAGTATGTCGTGGTTTGATTTATTAACTTTATTAACTGACGCCACGGTTTAATTATTGCGAGGAAACATTTGTATAGTCGTCAGAGGGTGAAGAGAGTTATGGCGATTACGTTGATGTGATTATTTTAGAGAGTATTAGCTTTGTAGCTAACTGCATACAGTGTTACAGTGTTACAGCAGACCGTGGTAGCTGGAGCCTACAGTGATCTGTTACTTGTGTTGTTTTTCCATGTTGCATTTACTACTACTGTAAATTAGACTTAGACTTGATACACTGAAAGAGGCTGAGATGGTGGACCACAGCTTCATGGAGAGGTTGCTGCGAGCTAAAACTTTAGTGAGGAAGAGATCATTAGCTCTAAACCAACTGAAATGCTAAAAGAATTATTAAGAAATTTGTGGAGAAATGTCAGAGAAAAGTGAGAGTGAGTCTGTCAGCAACAAACCACAGCTGGCCTCTAAGACTGTTCTTGTTACTGGGGGCGCTGGGTTCATGTAAGTGCTATTTATTACTATTTATTGTTTGTTTATTAATATATATTGTATTTTGCCACATTAATCATTTATTTCCCCAATTAGTGGGTCACATCTGATCTTACTTTTGGCTGCAAGATATCCTCTGTGGCGAATCATTAATGTTGATTCAGTGAGTTTTCTTCTTCAGTTTATTTAAAACCATGTGAGCATTCATCTGGAGTACATCAGCCACAGTTTTAATAGACTTAAAATGTTGTTTGTCTTATTTGTTTTAGTTGAACTATTGCTCAAGTTTGAAGAATCTCATTTATCTTGAGAACACAAGTACTTACAAATTTATTCAGGTAAGTCTTACACTTGGGAGCTGTATTGTGACCCACTTTTCTTCGCACTGTGATCAACATTCATTTAGCTGTTTAAATAAAGATATTGCTACTGTATTACTGTGTTCACCAGCTTTCTCAGCGATGATGTCCACAAAGAGCCTTTATTCAGCAAATGCCAGACTAAAGTGGAAGCTTGAAAGGATCCATTTGTAGAGAGTTGTTCAGAGCAAGCTGTCCTTGCTCACCCACCTTACGATCCATTTTTACAAAGCTTCTTAGTTTGCCCCAGTTTCTTACTCCATGGCAGAATTTTGATTTTGCGTGCAAAGTTGCCAACTAAACAATATTATTAATATAATGGACCAGTGACGTGCCTCAACAGGCTGACTGACCTTTTAGAGGTGAATATATTCACTGATGGCTGATAATCAGATCTGAGAACTGCAATAATGCCAAGTACACCTATAAGGTTTGGGAATATGGGGGGAGTAACTTAAGAATCCATTTGGACATACTCAGAAGTAGTGCTGAATTTTTTTTTTTTTTTTTTACTTCAGTAAACATACCAGGATTGGGACATTGCTAAGTCAGGTTATGTTCACCAGTGTCCTGTATAGTAGTGATGTTTTTTTTTTTGTTTGTTTGTTTTTTAAACAAATGTCAGGGGTAACATTTATTTTGCTCTTTAATTTCATGATAAATTTTGCCTTATGTTTAAACCCTTTGACAACTGCTTTTGCTTCAGTTTGCTACAAAATATTCTGTATACTCAAAATGACAAGTGATCTAATATGTAACAAGCAGTGATTGATGTAGAAAATTCCTGTTCTCCAACTTCTAATTATATTTTGTCCCTCTCACAACAGGGGGATGTATGTGACCAGTACTTTGTTGATCATATCTTTTCTACTGAAAATATAGACATTGTCTTTCACTGTGCTGCTCAGTCACATGTTGGTGAGTAATGGTCTGGAGATTTTATTACATAATACAGGCAAAAGTCATTCCTGTTACCTTTGCATTCCCTGAAATGCGTATATATGCCCATGCACAGTGTTGTTTTTTTTTTTAATTATCCCTTAGAGAATTCCTTCCTGTATCCATCCCAGTTCATGCATGTGAATACAGCTGGCACAGCTGTACTACTCCAAGCAGCATTTGAATCTGGAGTTGAAAGATTCATCTATATGAGCACTGATGAGGTGTATGGAGACAGTCTGGACAAGGTCAGTTGCACTTCAGTGAAAATAAATCTTAGTTGCCTGTAAGCTCAAATTTGTGTCTTTAGAATCAAATATACACTAATTAATTGTATTTTGTTAGGAACTCCTTAATACCTGTCATGTTGTCTAGTCAGACAGTAGGAAGTATTGTGGATAAGTATTCAAAGCCATTCAAAAGTGGAACTTGTATTCTATATTTTTATAAATACCAGGATTGTAAATTACAGAAGGAGCATTGATGGGTTAGCAAATTTAACTAGTGTTACATTCAAATGGGGGTCATGTTCACTGTGTTTAAAAGAAGATTCTATATGAATGGTTCACTCTGTGTGAATTCGCTTGGGAAGCCTAAATTTTCAACAAGCTCAGAGTTTACAAGTTATTGCAATGCAAACATTCCTCAATATGCAGAACCCGCAGAAGTTCAATTTGGTGTCTATGCTAAGTGTAACTTGTACTTTGCCAACACATCTCAGGGAAGTATTGACATTTGGCAAAGTCCAAAGTTTCTATGCCTTTTGTTGTGGGAAAACCTAACTAGCTAGCTAAACCTTGTTTAGCAACAGTATTCTCATGGATTTAACCACGTCAAGATCAATATTAAGAAGAACTTTGGCATAAAGGACATATACAAACATACAGTTTCCAAACAGTGGAGATGAATGCAATGCAGCTAGTCGTCTGGGTGCAGGTTGAGCTTCCTCTTGGGAGGTCTCCCTTGATTCTAAAGCTCCCAGGTGTGTGTCAGAAAAACAAAACCCTTTGCTTCGAAACACTATATCGGTGCTCGATTTGTTCTGCCAAAACCACATGACTGACGACTTCTGAAGCTTCTTTTCAGCACAAACATGTAACTGCTTTGGAAATTGATTCAAAAGAAGTGCAAACCCTTCATTGTTTTGCCTACCATATGCCACTAGCAAGCACCTGTGTTGAAAAGCTTCACTTAATGAACCATTTTTCCATACATTTGGGAGGAAAGCTTTATTGCTTCAGAAAGCTTCGTTTTGCCATAACTAGCTTCCCCAGTCTCAAGAGGAAGTGAAGGCATTGGTGGACTTTCTTGGTGAGGATGGAGGTGTGGAGGGTCCATGAGAGGTCTTGAGTTATGTGAACCGGGAACATGAAGCTGTGTACTCTCTCTGTGGCACTACTATTGATAGGTGTGTGATTCACACTCAGCTTCTTGAGGTCAACAATCAGTTCCTTAGTCTTGCTGATGTTTAAGTAAAGGTTGTTCTCAGTGCACCAGTCCACAAGCAGATGTTTTGTAGACTGTCTCACCACTGCTGTAAATCAAGCCTACCACAGTAGTGTCATCTGAATATTTAATAATTATTGCCACCCAGATCATTTTGACAGGATGAAAACTGTAATTGAGTGAACTGATGATTAGTGAATGAACATATTAGTCATGCCTTGTTTTAAAGGTGCTTTTGTTTGGTTGAAATATAACCTGTTTAATCCTGGTTATCTTCTTTTGGCAGTATTTTGATGAATCGAGCCCAAAACGGCCAACCAATCCATATTCAACATCAAAAGCTGCTGCTGAAAACATTGTGATGTCGTACTGGAAAAATCACAAGGTATTAATATAGTATTGGTTTATATAGTGTCCTCACTGTTTATTAATCATATCGCTTGTATTTCACTGAGGTTTCAGTGTTGTTTTATCTTCTATATATTTTAGCTCCCTGTAGTAATTGCACGGAGCAGTAATGTATATGGACCACGGCAATATCATGAAAAGGTATGCAAAATGTTGCATTTTGTTAACTGTTTTCTGCTCCTTTATGAGTAATCATTAAACGTGTACAGCTATTTTTGTCTCGATTCTTTTTTTTTTCCAGGTTATTCCAAGATTTTTATTTCTCTTACAACAGGACCAAAAATGGTGAGAGTGTATTCCTTACATTAGAATTAAAAGAACTATTACCTAAGCAAATAGAGTTCTGTTCTCTTCCATATAGCACTATTCAGGGGACAGGCCTCCAGTCCCGTCACTTTCTCTATGTAGATGACGTGACTGAGGCACTCTTGATACTCATGAAGAGGGGCATCATGGGAGAGATTTACAACATTGCAGCCAACTTTGAAATTGCAATCATACAGCTGGCTAGAGAACTGGTGAAGATGGTAATTTCTTTTGTCAGATTTTACATGGCTGTATTCCTCTCAGCATTTTTTCTCTTCTATAAAATAGCACCTATATTCTATATGCATTGAAGAAATTTGATAACATTCTTGTAGAGCATAACATTCTTTGATAACATTCTGGGGTAGAAGCTGTTCCTCAGTCTGGCTGTGCATGACTGAATAGTCTGGTACCTCCAACCAGAAGGTAGTAGAGTAAACAGTTGGTGGATTGGGTGCCTGGTGATGCTGAGGGCTCATCTCGGCCATTTTTTATTGTAAAATGCACTTTATTGCTGGCAGAGCTGTCCCGGTGATATGCTGGGCTACCCTGGCCACCTGTTTTGAAATTTAATAGCATTCTTGTCTTTATGGTTCAGGCCCTTTTGGACTTCTGTTTATCCATCATATTTTCTTATCTGTTCATTCTTTAGCCACGCTGTGAGCTGTAAGGCTAATCAGTAGGAACATAACAATCGGTAGATAATGGCTGGCTTTTTATCTGAAGGTTTACTAACTTAATTAGATTTTTTATTTATTTTAATGTGTAAGCATATAAAATAAACTAAATGTTTTGAATCTCATTTAACATTTATATGAGTGCACTTAATTATATTTATTAATATAATTATTATTGTAATTATTTCCTAGGTGAAAAATGCTTCTAATGACGAGTTGGATGATTGGCTACTATTTGTTGATGATAGGTGTGTATGAAACAAGTCTTTGTACATGCTTTTATATAGAATATATCTTCATAAAATATGTATATAGACTGATTGTGTGTACATTGCTATTAATACAGTCAGTGGCCAATTTGTTAGGTATACTTACTGTATAGATAAATTTGTTCACTAATTTTGTAGATAGGTGCACAGGGGTTCTCAAACCTTTTGCAGCCAGGGACCCTTTAAACTGCTAATAATAATAATAATAATAATAATAATAATAATAATAAAAATCCACATACCTCCTCAGCATGGATTTCTTATATGAACAAATTTTATTTAAGGACATGATTTAAATAGAAAAATAGGCTTATTAGTTAATTGTGTAAAATAAAATTTTGTGAAAACCAGTCTTTTTTATTTAAAAAAAAAACAAACTTGCGTAAATCTGGCGGAACATTTTTAGTTTGGTTTGGCTTATGCAAACATTTACATACAACTTTACTTAAAGATTGATAAATGAGACCCAATAATAGTGAATAAAATAACTTTGATAATGGTACCCACCTATGATTCATGGACCCCACAGGGGATATACAGCTCAATATCACTGGTGTGTTGAGAATAGTCTTTCAACCAAACATATTCATCCAACAATGTACTGTGGTCGAAAACTGACGAAGGAAAAGAGGATTTATGTTGCCCCATGTATGCATGGAAAGATGCTATAGCCTCTAACTGTATACCTACAACATGCACCAACAAAGTGGCCAGTAAGATATCATAGTTTTTAAAAACACTAACTGATGTACAGGGTAGGGGGGAGACAACTTTTGCAGGGCACAACAGATGGGCTACAGTGAGTAACTGCACACTATATGACCAAAGTTTTATGGACACCTGACTATCACACCCATATGTGGGGCTTCCTCAAACTGTTGCCACAAAGTTGAAACCACACAATTGTATATTATTTCTTTGTATGCTGTGGCATTACAATTTCCCTTCACTAAGACACCCAAACATGTTCCAGCATAATAGTGGCCCTGTGCACAAAGCACAGACCATGAAGACATGGCTTGAAAAGGTTGGAGTGGAAAAACTTGAGTGCTCTGCACAGAACTTTGACTTCAACCCCACTGAACACCTTTAGGATGAACTGGAATGCCGACTGTGCCCCAGGCCTCCTTGCCTAATGCCTGACCTTACTAATACTCTTGTGGCTGAATGGGCAAATTCCCATAACCATGCTTTAAAATCTAGTGAGTGTGATGGTCAGGAGTCCAAGAATTTCTAGCCATGTAGTGTACATCTTTCTGTTTTTGTTCATGATCCTATGGGTACCCTAAAATTTGCATTTTCCCATAAGCAGTTTATGCCCAATTCCCACCCTGTTTTCAGTGGATATCACATGGATACTGTAGACTTTTCCCTAAGACCGGCTGCTGTAATCAGAAAGACTGTGATGCCCATGCTGAACATCCTTTCAACACAATTAGTTTGACTTAATAGTACATAATTGTAGAAGACTAATGATTTATAATCCCAGTATACAGTGTCACCCTAAAGGGGAATCTGGTTCCTCTCAGGTTTTCTTCCTCATATCGTCTCAGGGAGGCTTTTTCCTTGTCACATCAACCCTTGCTTGCTCATTAGGGCTCTAAATCTACACCAATGATCTAGACCAATGAATATATATTGCTTTTGGAGAAAACATTTCTTCAGGTTTTATTTTTACATTTTAGACCTGTCAGTGACCTGAGGTACCCCATGATCTCAGACAAGATGCACAAACTTGGATGGAAGCCAAAGGTCCCATGGGAAGAAGGCGTCAGAAGGACAAGTAAGGGGATGACCTTTTTACTATTGCTCAAATTATGGACCGTGTTTCGTAACCTTAAGATTGGAACAACAATCTGTTAAAAAACATTTTAATTGTCAATATAAATGTGGGTGCTTTGACTGCACTTTATAGGCATTTACATAATTTCACTAATTCTAGTTACTAACGTTAGTAAAGTGTGGTATTATATTGACTTTTAACTGCAGTACCATGGCTGTACAGCCTTCCACAAGAGGTAAAATGCAGCTACAGAGATGACCTTAAGCTTATGCTAATGTTCTGGTGTCTAGCCTTATGTTGTTACATACATAGCTAAGCGGTCTTGGAGGTTTTTCTTCCAAGACTTTCTATTGATCAATATTTAGCATTAGCAAATACTGGGCGTAAGAATTAAATACATAAATTTTACTGCAGAGTTCATGGATGGCCTAATGTCGTGTTAATGTCTGCTTTCCTTTCAGTTAAATGGTATGAAGAGAACAAAAACTACTGGCCAGTGGTCACTGAAAAAGATCCTCAAGAATGTTAAATGATGGAACCTCTTATTTCTGAATGCAAAGACCCATTTTCACAAATTAGTAGCTGTTTATGCATTTACTGAAAACAATGAGAACTGGATTAAATTTTTATATTTTTTTGGCACATTGTGAACTATACAAATTTTTTATTCATTTTCTTAAAATCACATTTATATATCCCTGTTTTATATATACACTACATTGCCAAAAATATGTGGACACCAGACCAATCAGACTCATATGTGCTTGTTGAACATCCCATTCCATATTTAGTCCCCATTTTGCTGTTATAATAACCTCCACTCTTCTGGGAAGGATTTCCACTAGATTTTGGAGCATGCCTGTGGGGATTTGTTCATTCTTCCACAAGAGCATTAGTGAGGTCAGGCACTGATGTTGGGTGAGGAGCTCTGGGGTGCAGTCGGCGTTCCAGTTCATCCCAAAGATGTTCAGTGGGGTTGAGATCAAGGCTCTGTGCAGGACACTCGAGTTCTTCCAATCCAGCCTTGGCAAGCAATGTCTTCATGGACCTCTGTACACAGGGGCATTGTCATGCTGCAACATGTTTGGGCCCCTTAGTTCCAGTGAAGGGAAACTAATGCTACAGCATACAAAGATATCCTATACAATTGTGTGCTTCCAACTTTGTGGCTAAGTGTGGCACCCATGTAACTGGTTAAAGAATGAAAACACTTGTGGCTTTATTAAATAAATACTATGATACATATAACATGTTCCTGATAATTAAAAAGTTTAAAATATTAAGCTCTGTTGTCATCAAAAGAGAGTCTGTTGATTTGTTTCCCCAGTATGCTGGTTTAGCTGATTTGAATCATTTGTGGTCTTTGACTGCCATCTATAGGGCAAATAGTGTAACAACCTGCTAAAATGATGAAACACAATTTACTCTTGATAAGTAAACTCCCCACAATTTCATAATATTGTCCTACAATTGCACCATTATGAATTACATAATTCTAAAAGTCTCAATTTTAAAACAGTCAGAGAAATGCAACAAAGCCACAGAAAGGGAATGATTGTTTATTTGATAGTATAAAAATGATTGGACAGATTTACCAGAACTGTTATTACATTATACATGGATTTTATTTAAAAAGAAAAAAAAATTATGTTGGCTTATCAAGTTTATTTCATGGAATACACATTTGCCTTTTTGGGGGATTTTCTCAAAACACCAAGCACCAAGCTACACCAAGCTGACTGTCTGATATTGCATTGCTTATTTAATTAAACATGATAATGTTTTACTATTATTATTTTTAAAACAATGTTTTCTCTTTATTTATATAAATTAAATTATAAATAGATTATTATTTATTTATAATAACCAATTTATAATCCGCTACTTGTATTTAGCTATGTAGCAGTTACCACCACAGATATGGTTTCTACCTCTGTTCCTCGCCCCACCTTCTCCATCAGTCTTTTTGTTAACCTATAGATAATTAGCCTACACAAGACCACACAATGTAATTCACAGCACAAATCTTTTATTATTAATTTAAATTTTCTGTTGTCAAATAATGCAACTATGTAGCTTCCTTTAAAAAAGAAAAAGATCTTTCTGACTGAATTCCTGTTTCTTTAGCTACAGAAAAAAGATAAAACAAAAAACAAGTAATTTTTCCATTTTTGTAAGTTTCAATTTAATGCAAGAAACAAATGGTTAAAATGTACAGGGACCCCCTTATCCATCCTGGTTTAGCTCAGGGGTTCCCAAACTTTTTGGGCAAACAACCCAAAATGGGCATTATACATTTTCTGAGACCCCAAGCCTTGACCTAACCCTACTTTTTTAATGCAAGATTTAAATTTTAAGACTGTTGTAACATTTGAACATACAGTCTGAATTTGTGAAATGACTTCTTGCATAGCTACATGAAACAGACTAACTACCTCTGTTGTTGCTCATTCTGCCATTGACTGGCTTGTGCTACTCGCTGTGTCATTGAGCTGTGTCTCAAATCAAAAACTCTGACCTTAAATTCAAAATTATTTACAAATCTACAAATCCAGAAGACTGGTATACAAGACAGAACTTTCGGTAGGCTAAATGAGAAGTTTTTAAAATTAAAAGACTAAGTGTAATAGGAAAACCGGTTAGTGCTAGTACTTAATAACAGTCTAGAATAGTACATACGTATGTGATTGGAGGACACAACGCTGGTGTGTTTAGCGGAGGTAGATGGACTGAGAAATTTGTCCATTTTATTCCTACACTAGTGCTGCTTGTCAGGATAGTGAAAAGACTAAAACAGCACATACACACTTCATTTAAATGTGGCATAATTTAATGTGAATCCCAGTAACATTTCAAAATAGAAAATATGTTATCATAAGTAGAGTGATATTTCTAATATTAATTTGTAAAAAAAAAAAAAATAAAGAATAAAACAAAAGATGGTGAGTTTCTCTCATGACCCCATTGATAAGTCAAGCGACCCCACGTGGAGTCACGAGTCCTAGTTTGGGAACCCCTGATGTAGCTGCTGATAAGACTTGCACAACAATGAGGAGGAACCTTAAGCCATTACTCTCTACAACACTAGGCCTTTTCAGATTAATATTCAATTCCATTCAATTCAGTATTTGCAAGAACAGCCTTTTCAGGTCATGCCATAGCTTCTCAAATGGCTTAAGGTCTAGACCCTGACTAAGACATCAGGGCTTCGACTTAAGGGTTCAAACTAGTGTCAGGTGAAAGATAGCTGCAAGGACTGGTCATGTCAATATCCTGTCTGGGCCAAGCTTCCCAAAAGCATCGCAGCATGAAGATTGTCCTTAAATGGTAGAGTGAGCATCGCATTGAACACTTTCTCTCCCACTTAAAAAATTATCTTAGCTTTGTGATGCTTTTGGGAAACTCAAGCCTGAGCAGTTGAGGGCTCACATGAGCACAATACACTGGGCCTGGAATGTGATTGGAAAGTGATGGCTCACAAATTACAAGTATGGCCCTACCCTGAAGCTTTCTATACCCTCATCCAACGACTTGCAGCTTTTCAAGGGCCTTTCTTGTACAGGCAATGGGATTTGTACTTACCTGATAGGGGTGCCATCACAATCAATAAGGTGATGTACCCATTGTGAAGCTCAGGGGTTCAAGCCCCTGCGCTGCCACTGTTGGGCCCTTGAGCAAGGCACTTAACCCTCTCTGCCCAGGAGTTCTGTATCATGGCTGACTTTGTGCTCTAACACCAACTTCTCAACAAGGTAGGATAGGCAAAGAAAAGAATTTAACTGTGCTGTAATGTAGTATATGTGACAAATAAGGGCTTCTCTTCTTAGTGTAGTCTTGTAATAAGATGATAGGTAAATTCCTCAAGTGGTCATGGCTGTTGTACAATAATTTAAATCTTATCATCTTTGCCATATAATCTTTTTGTTTTCCATCAAGTCAAGGCATCTATTACTTCACTCATACACATTTATTTCAGAGAAAGGTTTATTGTATTCCAAGACCCACGCCACTCTAAGTTATGCTTCCATTGCTGTCTGTTAGTCTGTTAGCACCCAGATGAGGATGGGTTCCCTTTTGAGTCTGGTTCCTCTCAAGGTTTCTTCTTCATACCATCTCAGGAAGTTTTTCCTTGCCACCATTGCCTCTGGCTTGCTCATTATGGATAAATTCACATATTCACAATTTATTTTGGTTTAATTTAATTTAAATCTATTTATTTCTGTAAAGCTGCTTTGTGACAATGTCCATTGTTAAAAGTGCTATACAAATAAAATTGAATTGAATTGAATCATATCATTATGTCGCTAGAGAGAATTGTAGGTGAACTTTCATGACCTGTCAAATTTGAAAGGTGACAGGTGTTCATGATTTATGGCAATAAGTTTTGGGTAACATCATGTGCCATGTGTCATCATCAATCAAATGAAAGTTGACAGGTTTACAGATGTAGATTTCAAATGTCATCATCAATCAAATTAATGTCCACAGGTCATAATAAAGTTTAAATGTTAGTCAAGTGTTATATTTAACAGGTGTTAATGTTTATTAAGTCCTATTTAATGCTGTCAATGTTTTTTTCAATGGGTGTTAATGTTTTGGAAATCCTATTTAATGCTGTCAAGTGTCATATTTAACAGGTTCTAATAATTAAAGTTTGAGACAAATAATCATTTAGATTTCACAAGTTAAAAACACTCACTGAGCACTTTATTAGGAACATCTGTACATCTACTCATTCATGCAATTATCTAATCAGCCAATGGTGTGGCAGCAGTGCAATGCAAAAAATCATGCAGATACAGCCCAGGAGCTTCGGGTAATGTTCACATCAACGATTAGAATGGGGAAAAAATGTGATCTCAGTCATTTTGACCATGGCATGATTGTTAGTGACAACCGGGCTGGTTTGAGTATTTCTATAACTGCTGATCTCCTGGGATTTTCATGCACAACAGTCTCTAGAGTTTACTCAGAATGGTGCCATAAAGAAAAACATCCCGTAAGCGGCAGTTCTGCGGACGGAAATGCCTTGTTGATGAGAGAGGTCAATGGAGAATGGCCAGACTGGTTTGAGCTGACAGAAAGGCTACAATAACTCAGATAACCACTCTGAACAACTGTGGTGAACATCTTAGAATACACATGTCGATCCTTGAAGTGGATGGGCTACAACAGCAGAAGACCATGTTGGGTTCCATTTCTGTCAGCCAAGAACAGAAAGCTGAGGCTGCAGTGGACACAGGCTCACCAAAACTCGACAGTTTGGAAAAATGTAGCCTGGTCTGATGAATCTTGATTTCTGCTGAGGCATACAAATGGTAGGGTCAGAATTTGGTGCCAACAGCATGAATCCAGGGACCCAACCTCCCTTGTGTCAACAGTCCAGGCTGGTGGTGGTGTAATGGTGTGGGTAATATTTTCTTGGCACACTTTGGGCCCATTAATACCAATCAATCATCGCTTTGGGCCTGTTAATACCAATCAATCATCGCTTTGGGCCTGTTAATACCAATCAATCATAGCTTGAATGCCACAGCCTATTTGAATATTGCTGTTGACCAAGTGCAAATCCCAAGTTCAATGTTCTTCAGTGGCCTTCCCAGTCACCAGATCTGAATCCAGTAGAGCACCTTTGTGGTAGAACGGGAGATTCACAGCATGAAGAATAGGCAGGAATTGCGTGATGCAATCATGTCAACATGGACCAGAATCTCAAAGGAATGTTTCCAACATCTTGTGGAATCCATGCCATGAAGAATTGAGGCTGTTTTGAGAGCAAATGAGGCCCTACCCAGTATTAGTATAGTGTTCCTAATAAAGTGCTCCTTGACTGTATCCTGTTCAAATGTTGTCCTGTCACATATACAATTAGACATGAAAAATTTTAAAAACATACATGCACTATTCATTCAACTTAGGGGGTAGGGATGATACAGGGTGAGCCTCTGTGACGCTATGCAACTCAAGGACACAGCAGACTCAGGGTGAGATGACTGGGGAGCGTTTATTTTTTTTGTCTGTGTCTCTGCACGTGGAAAAAGGCAAACCACAGAAACAAAAACAAACAGGAAATTGTCAGCTTTCCAGCAGCTCGGTTCGGTCCAGTTTAGTTCAGTTCCTCTCTCGCTCTCTCTCTCGCTCGCTTGCTCGCACACTCGCACGCACACTTAGAAAGAAAGAAGAACAGCATGTTAAATAAGCACCCACAAAAGAGAGACAAGTGTACCACGTTAATTTGCTCATTCTCCCACACTCCCACTGCAGACTCCAACTAAACCATGCCCCCACCTGCCCCCACACACACACACACACACACACACACACACACACTTAAGGTTAAAGATCATTGGGATGTTTTGTTGCACAACTGTTTATCAGTGTATCCTGTTCAACTGTTGTCCTGCCATGGATACAGTTAGACACAAATGTTTTAAACTGTTCATTCAACTTTGGGGTAGCAAGGACCTGGGGTGGGACTCCCCAAGTGCTAACGACACAAACACACACATACACACACATACATACATACATAGATGCATGCATACTGTTTCTCTAGCCCTATTCTCTAGCCCTTCAACAACAGTCAGTATTTGTTTGGATATTTTTGGGTGGTGTGTATATACATATTTCTTAAATCCTATTTATTGCCCTCAAGCATCATATTTAACAGGTGTTAATAATTAATCAAAGTTTCAGAAAAAGAACTGGTTAGACTCACAAGATGAAACCACTCTGATTCTCAGGTGCACACACACACACACTCATACTCAAAGTCAAAGGTCATTGGGATGTTATTTCTTTCTTTACTTTATTTATAAAGCACAATTTAACACAACAACAGCTGACCAATGTGCTGTACAAAGATAAAAATAATATATATAACAAAGTTGCATCCAACATGCCTCAGCAACCAATTTACCTATAATTAAAAGTCAGAAATAAGAAATGTGTTTTTAAACGAGTTTTACAAATAGTTAAAGTTGAAGCTGCTCTAACATGCATGTTATTTTGCACAAAACCTGTTTGACAGTGTATCCTGTTCAAAAGTTGACCTGCCACGAATATAATTAAAGACACGCATTTAGAAAAAAAACCAACACATGCATGCGAATATTTTCTCCAACAAATCAGAATAAATATGTACAACCCCCAAACGTTTTCCCTTCAAACACTTTACCTCTTTAGATATAGTATACCACTGATTTTTGAGGTTAACTACACTGTAAAATATTTAACTTAAAAAAGTAATTAACCTGGTTGCCTTTTGAGTTGATTAAAACAAATATTAAATTGACACAATATAGTTATTAATGTATGTCAAAGAAAGATATGTTGATCTGATTGATATTTCAAATCCTTCAGTGTTATTATTAACCAAATACTTTTTTTTTTAACATTATCTATGATTTAAGCTTATGTATCATATTAGCTCATTTGTGCATTGCAATGCCTAGAGATAACTCAACTATAATATATTTATATTTGTAGTTTTACTGATTACTGGTTTACATTTCCATTAACTTTAATCAGGGTAAGTACAAATAGATTTTTGTATTAACATTTCAAGAAACTGACTTGTTTGCTTTAAAATTATTAGGTGTCTCATAGTTGACTCATAGCTAGAGTTAAAGTTCTAGTTAGTGGCAAGATATATGCTATGCACTTTTAACTATTCTGACAACTGCATTGTGTGACATAGATAGACACATACAAACATGATGTACAAAAACACATTGTAATGTTTATTTAAGTGTGGAACAGAAATAATTCTTAATAATTCTTACCAGCAATCTAACTGACATTAGAAAACAGACATGCATACATTACTGTATATGACCATATAGATCATATGTGGTAACATTTAACTGCACAGCAACGTCAAAATGGAATGTACATTTCTGTGCAATTCAATATTCACCAGCCACTTTGTAATGAAACTCCTTCCACATAAACTTGTTGTGACTATTTGTAGCCATGCACAGTTTGTGCAAGCCCTTCAACAACAGTCAGTAGTTCACCCCAGAGACAGTCTTTGCTTGAATATTTTTGGGTGGTGTGCCACTCTCAATCTAGCAGTGACATAACTAAACCTGATGACATAGTGACATATTACTAAACCTGATGCACTCAATCCAATGCTGCATTGCTCTGCCTCAGAAAATTAAATCTATATCTAGAATCTATAAATTTATAGTTGCTGTACCCATTACATTATGTGTACATACATTAGGTATACTTAATAAAGTGGCATTAAACTCTTCGACTTACTGAGGGTGGGATAGTGAAACTGCAGTCTAATGTTAGTATCTGTGCATCTATGTCTGTGCATCAAACAATTCACACAACACCATCAACACTGAAATTCATAACTTGGAACATCCATGGGACTGGCTCACAGATGTAAAAACTAAAATATTCGCTCATCTGTTCAAATAGACATTCGTTTTCTACAAGAAATTCATTTATCAAAACAAATTCATTCTAAACTCAATCATTCACAGTTTGATCTCATACCCAAAAGTCTTCAGCGTATAGCAAAAACAAAAGAATTGACCTTGCATTTCCAATAATTCAGAGGGGACTGTATAATGTACAGTATATGGGCATTTACACTAATAATATGTGTTACAATGTGTTTTCGTACATCATGATGATCTGTGTATATATCTGTATTACATAATGCAGTTTTAACACACTACTAATGTGTGCACCTTATAATTTTAAGGCAAACAAGTTATTTGTAGTTAGCCCGATTAAAATCTTAGTCAGTGCAAATGTAAACCAATAATCAGTAAAACTACAAATATAAATGTATTATAGTTGAGTTTACTTTAGTGGGGTTTAACATGTTAGTTGTTTCTAGGCATTGCAATGCACAAATGAGCTGATATGATACACTATATTGCCAAAAGTTTTGGGACGTCTGCCTTTACATGGACATTAACTTTAATGACATCCCAGTCTTAATCCATAGGGTTTAATATGGAGTTGGCCCACCCTTTGCAGCTATAACAGCTTCAACTCTTCTGGGAAGGCTTTCCACAAGGTTTAGGAGTGTGTTTATGGGAATTTTTGATCATTCTTCTAGAAGCGCGTTTGTGAGGTTCAGCTTAGGCTCGCAGTCTCCGCTCTAATTCATCCCAAAGGTGTTCTGTCGGGTTGAGGTCAGGACTCTGTGCAGGCCAGTCAAGTTCCTCCACACCAAACTCGCTCATCCATGTCTTTATGGACCTTGCTTTGTGCACTGGTGCGCAGTCATGTTGGAACAGGAAGGGGCCATCCCCAAACTGTTCCCACAAAGTTGGGAGCATGAAATTGTCCAAAATGTCTTGGTATGC
>CM040455.1:26440949-26573099 GCA_022758105.1 Pangasianodon gigas
GTACCACGCTTGAATTCACTGAGCTCCTGAGAGCGACCCATTCTTTCACAAATGTTTGTAGAAGCAGTCTGCATGCCTAGGTGCTCGATTTTATACACCTGTGGCCATGGAAGTGATTGGAACACCTGAATTCAATGATCTGGAGGGGAGTCCCAAAACCTTTGGCAATATAGTGTACATAAGCTCAAGTCATAGATAATGTGTTCACAAAAAGTATATGGTTTACACTAACACTGACAGATTTGAAATATCAATCAGATCAACATAGTAGGTTTCTTTGACATATCTTAATTGCTATATTGTGTCAATATTTGAGTTTTAATCAACTCATAATTTTAAGGCAACCAGGTTACTTACTTTAAATTAAATCAACAAATAATTTTTACAGTGTAGTTAAACACTCAAAAAACAATGGTATTCTACATCTAAAGAGGTAAAATATTTGAAGGCAAAACATTTGGGGGTATGTACACATTTGTTTATTTTGATTTGTCAGAGAAAATAGTTACATGCATGTTTTTTATTTTTATTTATTTATTTTTTTGTAACTGTGGCAGGACAACTGTTGAACAGGTTACACTGTCAAGCAGTTGTTGTGCAATTTTACATCCCAATGATCTTTGACCTAGATGGACTATACACACACACGCACAGTTTTATAAAAGCTTATGACTTTCTCAGTGAGGAATCTCTAAACCTTATTGCAACACATTACAACATCCCACTTTGTAAAGAGGACATCCTGGTAGTGAAACAGCTCCTGGCAAAAAAGAAGAGAGTGTGCTATCTCTGACATGGCCAGTGCTTACAAACTCCTTGACCCCGACATGTTTCCCACCCTGAGCTTGTTTTTCAAGCAGCACTTACAATACCTGTCAGCAGTTCCAGCTGTGAGCGGTCATTTAGTGCATTGCGTCATCTATGCACATGGCTTAGGCGAACAATGAGCCAGAACAGACTCAATCATTTGGCTGTTTTGTCAATTGAAAAAGAGATTCTCAGCAGTATAAACACTAGCATGGTAATTAACGGTTTTGCTTAAGTGTCAGAGATACTCTCTGATGATGATTCCACGCTCAAAGAAATAGATAAGACAGAAAGATAGACAGAGGCTTATATATAAGATGTGTGTGTATGTGAGAGAGAGAATATAATGAACCTACTTTTTATTAACAGGACTGGTCTGTGATATGATAGAGGAGGGGTCAGAAACAAGACGGGACTGAATCAGGAAAGGAGAATTGAGAGATAGGCAAAATAAGAGGTGTGTAATGCCTCCTCAACCCCCATATTAAATTTTCAGTATACTTTGTCTCAGTACTGTGCCACTGTCCTTGTATTTCAAGTTTACCTTCTCATCTATTCCTTGAGAGTAAATGAATATGGCTCATAAATATGAATATATATGAATATGAACATATATGAATATTAGAAAGTTACATAGAATTACTGTGTGTTACTTTGTGTTTATTAATAAACTAGATCTATTGCATAAAAATTGTTCTAGCAAAACATGTTATCCTTGGGGAGAATAGGCCCAACCCCCCCCCCCCAGCCCCTCATGTCATGCTTTTTACTTACTGAAGACAAAACTGAAGGCAGAAAGACCCACAAACAAGCAGCAACTGAAGGCGGCTGCAGTAAAGGCTTAAACCAGGCTCTAACCAGGTATCTGCACCTGCCAAAAGACTGCCCACTTCAAGAAAAAAAATAGATGTTGGAAGATGGTAATAAAACCAGGAGAACCTTACGCAGGGAAGAATAATGGGAGTGCTAGCGGAGGAGGACTGAGCAATCACCACCCCAAGCGATCTTTCCAAGATGTTTTCCAAGATGTTCTAAAAGAAGAAAGACAAGAACTATATCAAAGGTGATAGGGGACTAGTAAACTGGGCCATTTGTAGCCACAGCAGCCCCCACTCAGCAGGACATGGACACTAACAGAGGCAACCCAGCAGGCAAAAGCAGCACTGCAGCGCAAGAACATTGGGCCTCATTAATCAATCTTTTAGTAAAGTTGTGTATAAATTTTTGTCCAAACCAAACCAAACCTTTCCACCAGATTTACAAGTTTCAGAAACGTTGATTTTCTTCACATTCATATGATGATCAACTTTAAAGTGCAAAACACTTTCCAAACACAGCTCATTTGCATGCAGTGAGGCCGACAACGCTCCACAAAAGTTCAAGTACACAGACAGCTGGGAACACGACATAAACAATGAGGGTACAGCCTGAAAGGAGGAAGTGAAAGTTATTTTGACTTGAAAAGAACAATTAGGGTAAAGGTCGAAAGACAGAAATGGATGTTATTTTGACTCACTCCTACGTCAATAAAAATGTAATAATATATAATATCAAAAATATTAATAAGTGAACATTAAATCTTACGTCTGTTGAGGTGTTTGTTTACGGCTTACAGCTATGTGCAGACAGACCAGCCCTTCCTCAGTTTACACAGCAGCATTTCTTTTGCTGTCGTATTTGTCTTAATTTATGGATCATCATATGGATCATCTCTATCAAAACACATCCTCATGCTAGTTAGTTAGGTCAGGAACTGTCATTAAAAATTTTTTTAAAAACCAGTCATTTCATATTACTAATTAAAGGATATGGAAAAAAAAAAGAAAGTGAGCAACACAAATCCATAAATGAAGACAAATGAAACTGATTATTCAATTACAACAAAAGAACTGCCACCATATAAAGAGGATGGGCCAGTCTGCACATAGCTGTAAGCTGTAAACATCACCTCAATTTCATACATAAAAGTGCAGTAATCCATTCAATTTATATGATTTATAAGTCTTCCTATGCCTAAGTTTACACACACTCAGGAGCAGAATACAAACAATTTTCTGAATTTACAGGATTTTCATGAATACCAAACTTCTTGTGTGAAATCTTGTACAGACAATTTTACAAAGAAATGGCCACTTTCTAGCTGATAGGTTTTGCTTCATTATTTCTAAATAATCCTCCTTCCTCAAGATGCCATCTATTTTCTGACATGCATCAGTCCCCTTCGCAGCAAAACACCCGTAATAACATGATGCTATCACCTCCCTGCATCATAGTATGGATGGTAATTAAAATTATAACCCTTTTTCCTCCATACATAGTGATGCTCATTATGGCCAAACAGTTATATTATTTTTGTCCTCCAAAAAGCTAGGTCTTCATCCTGCTGATCACCTGCAAACTTGAGTCTGGTTTTTTTTATGGCGGTCTTGGAGTACGGGCTTCTTTCTTGTGCAACAGCCATTCAGGTCATGGCGAATGCACATATTTGTTACTTGATGCCTCTAACTCCTGCACCAGTTCCTTTGCTGTTGTCATGGGGTTCAGTTGAACCTTTTGGACCAAAATTTGTTCATCCCTGGGAGTTAATTTGTGCCTCCTTCCTGAACAATGTAGTGTTTGTTTGGTCCCAAGATTTTTATGTTCATATACAATTGGTTGTACACATGCTCATGCTTCAGTTGTGTGGAAACTGGACTTGCGGAGGTCCATAATTTTCTTTCTGAGGTATTGGCTGAGATGCTGGGATTTTCCCATGGCAGCAAGTGCAAAAACACACAGTCTCTAAAGGCAGGCACTTTTACAGCCACATGTGCACTCTCAATTATCTCCTAATTATGACAATTCTTCTCAAAAAATTTTCAAATAATTGGATATTTACCATGTTGTTTTCCTTGCTGCCAATTCAAACTCAGGAGATTACAAGCATTCTTGATGGCATGTGATTTGAGTGAGAATGTAGGGATAATGTTAGCTAGCTAGTTTTTTTTTCAGTAACAGTAAAAAACACAGCAAGGCAAGGATAATAAGCTGTTTTTTTTTTTTTTTTAAAACTGACCTAAGAGAGTCCACAGTCCCACCTTCTCGTTTTCTGTTGACTCAGGAGGCAGAGTTTTGTGAATTCACAGTACAAAGTTTACTAATAATAGTTTATCAAGAACGATCATTTATTTAAAATATTCCTAAATTCCCATTACAAAAGAAAGTAGTGCTAAACAGAATGATTTCTTATTAGAACAAAGAGCTTCTCCTATGTGAGTGGAAAATTTAAATTATGTGTAATGTTTATATTATGCAATCATTTTTGCTCATTTTTATAAAGAGTGCCAATAATTCTGTAAGTCACTGAATTTTAGTGAACAACCTCTCAAATACTGTGAGAACCTTTTTCTTGTTACAAATGATTTATTAAAAATCATTAGAAATTCAAATTTAGAAAATACAATTTTCACTGAATGATTTTACAGTAAACATTGTTCAGTGTCTAATATCAAAGGTTTTAAGTTACAATCAGTAACAGATGGCATATAACCCATACTAACATGTTATCATCAAACTATTTTGTTAGTTTAAGTGCATAATTCTGTGAATTTTCCTGTTATAATAATTCTGTGAATTCTGTGAGGTCAAGATCAGTATTCTGTACAAATAACAATTCTTAAACCACATACTTATTTAAGCACAGTTACTGTAACTTGGTGGACCCTGTAAGTAGGTCTGGGCAATATGACAATATAACAATGATAAACAATGATAAATTATGTCACACTTTTTCTGTGATATTGTAGATACTGTGATTCTTTTAAAAAATAGCATTTTTTTTCCATAACCCTTACAAACTCTAAATGCAACTTTAAACAGACACTGTCTGATAAACAAAGAATCATTGAATCCAGTTTTCCTGAATCTAAACAACCCCCACTGTTTTTCTGGCAGTTTGCTAGCAAACCTACACTCACCTTCCACTTTATTAGGAACACCTGTACACCTGCACATTCATGTAATTATCTAATCAGCCAATCAAGTGGCAGCAGCACAGTGCATAATAACATGCAGATACAGGTCAAGAGCTTCAGGTAATGTTCACATCAAATATCAGAAAGGGGAAAAATGTGATCTCTGTGACTTTAACTGTGGCATGGTTGTTTGTGCCAGATGGGCTGGTTTGAGTATTTCAGAAACTGCTGATCTCCTAGGATTTTCACACAGAACAGTCTCTAGAGTTTACACAGAATGGTGCGAAAAACAAAAAAAACATCCTGTGAGCAGAGGGTCTGCAGCCTGAAACACTTTGCTGATGAGTGAGATCAGAGGAGAATGACCAACCTGGTTTGAGCTAACAAGAAGTCTATAGTAACTCAAATAAGCACTCTTTACAACCATGGTGATCAGAAAAGCATCTCAGAATGCACAACACATCAAACCTTGAACCTACAACAGCAGAAGACCACATCAGGGTCCACTCCTGTCAGTCAAGAACACGAATCTTAGGCTATCATTAGCATAGACTCACCGAAACTGGACAGTTGAAGACTGGAAAAAGACCAGTTAGTTGTTTTCTAATCTTCGACTGTCCAAAATTTTTTTTTTCTTTTTTTTTTTTTTTTTGCATTGACAGCCTTAGGTTCCTGTTCTTGGCTCACAGGAGTGGAACCCAATGTGGTCTTCTGCTTTCGTAGCCCATTGACCACAAGGTCGATGTTTTGTGCATGCTGAGATGCTTTTCTGCCCACCACGGTAGTAATGAGTGATTGAGTTTCTATATCCTTCCCGGTAGCTTGAACTACCTGGCCATTTTCCTCTAACCTTTCTTAACAAGGTGTTTCCACTTATAGAACTGCAGCTCACTCAATGCTTTTTGTTTTTCGCACCATTCTGTGTAAACTCTGGAGACTGTTGTGTGTGTAATTCCCAGGAAATCAGCAGTATCTGAAATACTCAAACCAGCCCATTTGGTACCAAAAACCATGCCATGATCATAAAATAGCTCAAACAGTAGAAATTTAGAAAAACACCTAAAAAACTAAAAAAAACTAAAATAAAATAAAATAAAATAAAAAAAAACCCTAAAAGAGGATTCAAGAAAACAAACTACTTTTGTAATTGCTCGTGTTAGAAATAGGAGAGAAAGCTGTACAATCTTCAGCTTAGGGGGAAAAAAAATACACATGCATGGCCAGAAATTGCAAGGCAATTCTGACAACGTAGAAGGGTCCCAGGCACACGACAAAATATAGTGATATCCAGCAGATTTCTATAGGGAATCAAACTGCATCCAGTTACAGGGCAAAATGGTCCTGTACAACCATACTAAGGCATTTCACGAACATCATCCCACAAGTAATTTAAAAAAAAATTAAAAATACTTTAACAGAATACTCTTTTTAATATTAAACTAAAATGTTTAGTATACAGCATGTATTTATGAGCTTCCCAGCTAGTGTTCCTATCTCAACCTAAATACACACTGTGTAAGTCTGGGAAATGATCAGACAATTAATAAGTCTATGCTCTTCACCATTATCAACAAAATTCAAACAAGTCTTATGTAATAACGAATATAATAGACCTCTGCATCACATTGATGGGTGTTCCCTGTTTCAAAATAAAGTCCCAAAGCAAATTATTAACCAGCAAACTAAAATATGATAAGTGGGTGTAGATACAAAATTAAAAGTGGATTTATGCTAAGTTTAACTAAAATGCTTATACAAGACAGGGAGAAAACAAATAATTCCTTAGTAGACATTTTCATTTATAAAATCATTGACATCCTTCAAAATAATTGCTTTACAATGTAACCTAATTTGTTACTTGTTGCTTGTGACAGCGAGGTTTCCTACTTCCAGCAATATATTTAAACAATGCAGCACTACTAAGTCTTAATGAATAGATGCACACAAGTTTTTACATACAGTAATTTCATAAACTAGGGAGCAGGTCTCAATATTTTGGTATGAATGATTTCCACCTATTATGATTTCCCATGGCTAAGCAAGGTTAGGCATGCAAGTGATGTTATCTTCAATGAATTTCCTATATTTTTTTAAAAAACTCTTATTTCTCAGCCTTAGCCTTTAGTAATGCATAGTAAGTGAAATTCTGCATTTTATTTTTTTGCAATTTCATTTAGAGATGACAAGGTCCTTATTGTAATAAATTCACAGATCATCAGAGTTACTAAAACAAAGTGCATCTTTCTGTTATGCATTTCAATAATGCATTGTTATTCATATAAATCTCATGAGAGAAATCTCAAGGACATACAGAGAAAACAAAACACTCAAGTGAGAGAACCTCACCATGAACACTGTAGAATTCACTTAATTTTCAGGTCCTGACATTTGATCCATTGGAGAGAGGTTTCTTCTCCGAGGGATCTTTTTCCACAGGGCTAAGCTCAATTGGTGTAGTTGCATCTGTGGGAATCTGCTCTCGCCTCTGATTGCGGTAATGGTGCGTGACAACCCATGCAGCACAGCCCAAATAAACCATCGTCAGCAGGGTGAAGTAAAAGAAGTACACAAAAAACTGGAAGAAAAACATGTGACATAAAATGTAGCTGCCAGGCATACCAGACCAATACCATTAAATTCCATCACTGTGTATTCTGGTCCTATTTTCTATTTGACTATGATTCTATTTTCCTGATCGAGGGCCATCTTGAGCTATTAACAAATGTAGAGTTTTAATTGCATTAGCAGCGTTACTCCGTTTTTCTTTTTGTTTTTTTTTAACGCAGTCAGTTAATGTTTTAATACACTGTTTAAAAGTATAACTTATGAATCGCATTATGAGGGCAAGTACAATACATTTTTGCAGTACACTTTCGATATAGTCCTTTCACAAGGCACTAATTGGATGGTTATTTACCTGGTAACCATCAGGTGCTTGGAGAAAAAGCCTTGTCTATTTTAGTAATGCTTTGTTTGACTGGAGGTCACAACTTGTAATTCCCAACCTCCACCCAGGAAAAGCCAAAGAAACCCCCCCTCAACTTGAAATTCCTACTTGTAAACTTGGGGTAGTCTTCTAGGTAGTTCCTTCCCTATTTACAAAGTGACATCAAATCAACATGGCTGCGCACATCATCAGAAGTAAACCCCTTACCTTTAAATGAGTTATACTGTAATATACGAGTATTTGCTTTAGCTCAATCAACATGCAGACATATTCACTTTTTAAATCTGTAACATTGACTACACAGATCGCTGGCTGAGGAGGAAAATATACATAACTCAATACAGTTAACTAGCTAGCTTTATGCTAACAAAAGACATCCACTTCATATGTCGAATGTACTGAGGTTGAAAATGACGTCAATTTGACCTGCGAATTGCCACTTAAGACGCAAGTTGAATGCAGCATTAAGTAGACGTTAGACGCTACATCTGGACACCTCTAGTCTCAACCAGGTGAACTGTGAAGTTTTCTGGCAAAAAAATAACAATATAAATAACAAACAACAAATAACCTATAAATAACCTATAAAATAACAAATAACCTATTCATATGCATATTTGTATCTGTTTAGAACAAATTATCTGTTCATTCCAAATGTATATGCACACTGGTGGGGGGAAATGCAGTACATTTTCAAAATAGTCCTTTCACAAATCACTTGACTATAATATAAACTGGAGTACAGTCACCTCTGAAAGCACTGGAATGGCAAGACCAATTCTTTTGTTTTTGCTATACACTGAAGACATTTGCGTTTGAGATCAAAAGATGAATATGAGATGATAGGACAGAACTTCAGCTTTCATTTCATATTTACATCTGGATGTGTTAAACAACATAGAACATGGCAACTTTGATGGCAGACCACCCAATTTTTAAGTGAGCAAAAGTATAGGAAAGATAATCTTAAAGTAAATTAAAGTAAATATAATCCATGGACATCACCAAATTGTTGCATTCTTCTTTTGTGATGCTTTTCCAGGCTTGTACCACAGCTTCTTTCAGTTGTTTGTTTTGGAGGGCTACTCCTTTCAGTCTCCTCTTCAGGAGGTGAAATGCATGCTCAATTGTGTTAAGGTCTGGCAATTGACTTCGCCAGTCTAAAACCTTGCACTTTTTTCCCCTGATGAAGTCCTTTGTTGTGTTGGCAGTGTGATTTGGGTCATTGTCTTGCTGCATGATGAAGTTCCTCCCAATTAAATTGGATGCATTTCTCTGTAAATTGGCAGACAGAATGTTTCTGTTGACTTCTGAATTCATTCTGCTGCTACGATTATGAGTTGCATTATCAATAAACATTAGAGAACCGGTTCCAGAAGCAACCATGCAAGCCCAAGCCATGACACTATGTCCACTGTGCTTGACCAAATGTTTTGGATCATGAGCAGATTCTTTCTTTCTCCACACTTTGGCCTTTCCATCACTTTGGTAGAGGTTAATCTTGGTTCCACAACTTTTGTGGCTCATCTCTGTATTTCTTTGTGAATTCCAATCTGGCCTTCTGATTCTTACTGCTAATGAGTGGATTCCATCGTGTGCTACGGCCTCTATATTTATGATCTCAAAGTCTTCTTTGAACAGTGGACTGTCATACCTTCACCCCTGCCCTGTGAAGGTTGCTGGTGATGCCACTAACTGTTGTTTTTGGGTTTTTCTTCACAGCTCTCACATCTGTCATCAACTGCTGTTTTATTCCTTGACCGATCAGTTTGATTTCTGCTTGTTAGTATACCAGTGGTTTCTTTCTTTTTCAGAACATTCCAAATTGTTTACTGGCTATGCCCAATGCTTATGCAAAGGCGCTGATCGATTTTCCCTCTTTTCTTAGTTTGGCAGTTTAGGGGAAAGTACATAAGGATTATGAAAGGTTTATTCTCTTCTGAAGTAAAATAAGTCATTTTAGCCATCATTCACAAATCTGGCGACCTTAACAGAAAAGTAACATGACTGAAATCCTAAGATAGTTAACAGATTGCTACTTGTCTAATGTTAGCAAGGGCTTCCCAGCAGTTGTCAGTTAATATCGGAGAGCTCAAAACATCTACACCGCTGTCAATCAATCCAGATTCATATGTTGGCTCATGTGCTGTTTTTATTGGAAAGGGAAAAAAAAAACAAAAAAACTTTGACATGTTTTTGAGTGATAACGCATAGCAGTGTGTTAAAATGCAGAGCCCCTTCCCAAAATGCATAAAGCTTGCACTGACCCCTATGTTGAGCATCATGCTTAATCTACTTCACTAAATCACTTAGGGGAAGATCATCTGCCAAATAAATAAATGTAAATGCACGCAGCAGGAATCTGGCTATGTGTCTTTCAATAACTACTAACAAACAGCATTTCTGTTTTATATAAGCATAAATAAAGGTCATATTGCTTGTGCCAATCAAAAAATGTTGCTTACCTGGGCGTGTACTGGCAGAGCCAGGCCTCTCTTATCTACCACAATTAGAGTAATTATAGTCTTCAAGATCGTCCCCAGGAAAGTGTTTATTCCAAAGACTAAAGCACACAGCTCCTTAGTGAGAGAAGAGGCAATCTGAAAACTAATTTAAAAGACACCAGAGAAAAAAGACAACGTTTATTTTCTTTTCTGTTTCTTTTCTGTTTGCATATGTTCTCCTTAACCCATCAGATGGATTTTTCTTTTCTCTTACTGAGGTTTTCACAGATGTACACAGCATACAATTAACTACGAGTGCTTAACTGATATGGACCTCTGCTCTCCTTTACTTACACAGGCTTATTATGATCAAAAGCATACACATTTACATGAACATTATGTTAAGCCTAGCAAAATAAATTGCAGTAAAGTGGTCATATAACTCTCCTGCTGGCACGACATGCAGTCACCTCACAGAAAAACAAAAATGCTACCTATCAGAATCAATTTATAGCTTTTACATGCAATGTGAGGAGAAAAAATAACACAGCTCATAGCCAAGAGTCATCCCCTTACACAGGAGATGGTCATGGAGCAATAAGTCTGTATTTTAAAAACCCAATATATCTAAACTATATGCACTGTTATCAGCAAAGGATACTCAGTTTACATTGGTATAAACTAAAATTATATTTTGTCTGGATATCTCAGATGGCTGATGTATTGGCTAAACAATACCAGCTACTTACCATGTTACACAACATTTCAATAACAAAATTAAACCACACCGTGACTCAAGTGCAAAGACCACTCCAGGATAGTGGATAACTTTCTCACTGAATGCTTTTTAATAGTGAAGATGATTATTCAGAGCCTGCAGTACTCACGTAGCAATAGGAACCAGGAATTGGTAGAAGCCTCTGAAGAGAATATAGGCAATGTAACACACCCAGATGTTGGTGGTGGTACCCATGAGAAGTAGCAAACCAGCCTGAGCTGCAGTGATCACCCCAATTACCAGCTCCGACCAGACCTTCCACCTGATCTTCACAAATCCTGCCACAAATGACGTGATCGCACCTGGGACAAATGGTACTAAACATTAGTTTCTAAATTACTAATCATATTATAACTATTATCACACTGTTCAAGGAAAATAACATTACACTTTTATTATTTAAAATACTACTTGCTTATTGTAGCTATAATGTGAACTTGCCAAAGTCAGTGCAGCTGTTTACAAAATCTGAACTTTGCCTGTTCTGCAATATTAAACAAGAGCTGTAAAATCTGTCTGTAGTGTCACTGTGACAAGTCAAATGTAGGTGGAATGTCATAGTAACACAATGCAAATGAACAAAACCCTAAACAAATAAAACACTGGCAAATTTGCTAGTGATGTTTCCACACTCCAATGATGCTTATGAGGGAGGCACATTACAATAGTAGTGTGCCTTGCAACATATTCAAACAAACAAGTGATGTGTCCTTCCTTCATTTTAACAACTTTAACTCTTTTTAATCACACCATTGTCAAAACACCCACAAAAACTTCTCTGGAACTGCAAAGATCAGTCTGAATGCACACAAGACACAATAAAAGTGCCCAACTGCATATTACAGGCCTTTCCAAATATTAGTATCATAAAGGCCAATAGGGTGATAATTAACAAATGTTAATCATTACATTGTGCAGCCATAAAGCTGAAAAATCACAAAATCTAGCTTGTTGCTACAAAGTAAGTCATAGCTCACTGAGGTAGATTTTAGGGGGGAAAAAGACCAGCTCTGGAAGGCATTTTTAAATGACAGAACATCAAAACACTAAGTTTTAAACTAAGTGACGACCCGTGTCAGTTTCACAAAGAGCTGCACAATTATTTTTTCCCCCGTTGGTGCTTCATTGATACATACTGTGGCAATCTTGTTGGTCTTTCAACCAGAACGTTTATGATTCTTTTGCATAAACCCCAGCATATTCTGCAAAACTGGTCTGCAAATTCTAGCTTAGAGGCTTTCAAATGCCTTTTACATTTATGTGTGTGTAGTTAATTAGCTGGTGACATTTTGCATAACACTGCAAAAATTGTACACTAATCATAGATGAGCATGATCAAATAAACCTGTTCAAGTGAAAAAGAACCCAGTAATTTGTAAAAATGCTGATTCAGGATTAAAATTATTGTAATATTTGATAACATCAATTATTGACACAAGCCTTTTCTCCTCATGATGGCTGTAGTTTCTTATTCATCACAGATCCTGTGTAACTCACCAAGCAAAGTTGAGGCAGCTTCGACCCCTCCATTATAGACATGCTTCTGCTCTGTGGCTGGAACCAACTTGTTCCACAGGATATGCACGTAGAACACCACCAGGTAATAGCCAGTGGAGTTGAACACCCACCACAGGCTCCACAGTCTCAGGCTGGGGACTTTCACAACATTGCGCATCTCCTTCAACATCTGAATGAAAATGTTCATGCTGGAGGAGGTTATCTGACTATTACAGACACCTGCTGAGGCTTTTTCACCTTCTGTAATCACTTCATCTGGTTTAATTTTGTCCAGTTCTGACTGAGTGGCAGGTCCCTCCTCATGCCTGTGGTTCTGGTTAAAAAACAGACTTCGTTTTGGCCACGGCAAGCAGGTGGAGAGCAACAAGCCAAAAGAGACAAAGCCCAGTGAGATGGCACTGAGCGTGTTGTATGTGATGTCAGCCAGTGACATACACAGCTGGCCCGTCACTGAACTGGTAAACACGCCCAGCAGCACAGAGGAGCGCGAGTAACTGGCCACACGCTGATACACATTTGCAGGCACAAGTGAAAAAATGTAAGAGGAATAGGCCACACGGGCCGCCATCGTGATGCCGTAAAAGAACTCCATGAACTGCATCTCTAACAAGGAGGTGCCCAGCAGTAGTAGGAGCCAGATGGAGACATGGCTCATGCTTTGCAGGACCAAGACAGGCTTATACCGCAGGTAGTCAGTCAGCAGAAACACAGGCACCAGGACAGCCATATACGAATACGACAGCACTGGAGTAATCTCGTTCGTGACCTGCAGAGACCATGAAAACAGAAAGCAGTAAGAAAATCTAGAATGAGCTTATCCATTACGATGAACAGGCTTAGAACAGCCAAAGAACTGTAGATACAATTGCTTCAAATTGCCAAAAAAGATACAGAAATAGCACAAATTTATCATTTTAATTTTTTATGTTTTAGCCAAGGGCAGCACACTGGTGCAGTGGTGAGCACTGCTGCCTCAATTGCTCCATGGTCCCCAGATCATTTCTAAGCTCAGGATACTGTCTGTGCAGATTTTCCAGGCATGTTCTCCCTGTGTTCATGTGGGTTTCCTCCAGTTTCCTACCACCTTCAAAAAAAAAACAAAAAACTTGCCAGTAGGTGGACTGGCTATAATAAATTGCCTGTAGGCGTGAATGAGTGTGTGAATATGTGAATCCACCGCGACCCTGGCCAGGAAAAAGCAATTACTGAAGATGAATGAATGAAATCAATATTACTATCCTGACTGATGGTTCCTGATTTACACTTACTAAAAAATTACCAAAAAGTACCCATATTTAACTGTTTAATTACAAATTGAAATACAATCCCAATGCAACATCACAAACTGGATTAAGAACCCATTGCGATAGTACAATTTCTTACAGACAGATGCCTTAAATACTCAGTACTACCTAAAAATTAACAGTGGTACACAAAGACTCAGTGTGCAGAAGGATTTGAGGCCCAGAGGACATGGCAGTTGACAGCATGTGTGACCCACTTAGCAGGAATTTAAACTCTGACCGAGTCTGTGCATGAGTACATGTGTTTCTAGTGTTTCAGCTGCAAGAGGCAGTGCAGATGACTGGGACAACTAATCCAAAATAAATGACCACAGAGCACAAAAAAACAAAAACACAGGAACAAAAACAAAGATCAAAGCCAAAAACTCCCAGCTAGAAAATGTGAAAAGGAAACAGAGGCAAAAAAGACAAAAGAAATCTGTATGTTTAAAATAAGTATTAGTAGCTAGTAGTTGACACTCAACTTTTGGGGTAAAATATTTATTTAATAACTGATAAGTAAATACATAAGTAAACACAATGACAGTTTCATTTCATATTTCAATCCACATTTACAGTCATTACACTTTACACAGGTGTACAGACAGACTCGTGACAAATGAAAGAAAAAAGGTGGCTCTGTTATGCTGTGGGATGCATTTTTTGTCAGCATGGTTTGGGTCTACTTGTCCCCTTACAAAATTGTATAAAATTTGTATATTCTGACTGATCAAATTTATCCCATCTCTATATAGATTTCTATATTGATGGGAGCATCTCTTCCAGGATGACTCTGCCCCCATCCACAGGGCACAAGGGCTCACTGAATGGTTTGATGATTCTGAAAATTATGTTAAAAAAAAACTGAACACCTCTGGAAGATTATGGACAGCCGTCCACCATCATCATTAAAACACCAATTGAGAAATTATCATTTGGAAGAATAGTATTCATCCCTCCAGTATAGTTCCAGAGAATTGTAGAATATCCATCATCACACAAAGCTGTTTTCACGGCCCTACACTTTAATAAGACACTTCATTTTCTTTTAATTTGTCACCTGGCTGCATTTTTTTTTTTCCTCACTTGAGAAGGGTCCACATCCAGAACAAAAGAGTATAAAAAAGGATTATAACATACAGTTCCCTCTTAAAGTATTGGAATGGCAAGGACACTACTTTGCTGTTTGCTATACACTGAAGACATCTGGGTTTGAGATCAAAAATTACATGAGACAATAGATCAGCATTTCAGCTTTCATTTCCTGATATTTACATCTAGATGCGTTAAACAACATGGCTCCTTTTGTTTGAACCCACCCATTTTTGAAGTGGTCAAAAATATTGGACCATGTGACTGACAGGTGTTCCTTGTTGCCCAGGTCTGCCCTGTTAGTTTGATTGTTTTAACAATTAATTGCTCTGAATGTCTGCTCTTGATTTGAACCGTGGGTTTCACCTGTAAAGGCTGCATTTGTTGTTTAAAACTGGATAAACCAACATGAAGACCAGAGATCTGTCTGAGAGAAAAGCAAGCCATTCTGAAGATGAGAAAAGAGGGAAAATCAATCAGAGCCATTGCGCAAGCAATGGGCATAGCCAATACAACAAATTGGAATGTCCTGAAAAAGAAAGAAACCACTGGTACTAACAACCAGACATCAAACAGGTTGGCCAAGGAAAACAACAGAAGCTGATGACAGAAACATTGTGAGAGCTGTGAAGAAAAATCCAAAAACAGTCAATGACATTACCTACAACCTCCACAGGGCAGGGGTGAAAGTATGGCAGTCCACTGTTCAAAGAAGACTTCAAAAGCAGAAATATAGAGGTCATAGCACAAGATATAAACCACTCATTAGCAGTAAGAATCAGAAGGCCAGATTGGAATTCACAAAGAAGTACAGAGATGATCCACAAAAGTTCTGGAACCAAGATTAACCTCTACCAAAGTGATGGAAAGGCCAAAGTCTGGAGAAAGAAAGGATCTGCTCATGATCCAAAACATACGAGCTCATCGGTCAAGCACGGTGGAGGTAGTGTCATGGCTTGGGCTTGCATGGGTCCTTCTGGAACGGGCTCACTGGTAGCAGAGGAATGAATTCAGAAGTCTACAGAAACATTCTGTCTGCCAATTTACAGAGAAATGCATCCAATCTAATTGGGAGAGACTGTCTGTTCCTATACTGACCTAAACTCACCTAAAAATTGGGTGCTCTGCCAACAAGGGTACCATGTTCTAAGTTGTTTAACACATCTAGATGTAAATATCAGGAAATGAAAGCTGGAATTCAGCTATACTGTCTTATTTTCATCTTTTGATCTCAAACCAAATGTCTTTAGTGTATAGCAGAAACAAAAGAATTGGCCCTGCTGTTCCAATACTTTTGGAAGGGACTGTATAATAAAGAGAATACAGTGTGGCTATAGCCAAAGTGATACAACATTCCAGTTCAAAGTCACTAGAATTGATACAGATATAAGGTGACTATGCATTTATATAACAACCTAAACCTTAGCCAAGTTTGAGACCCACCTGCTCTCTGGTGAAGTTCTTCTCTGTGCTAAGCAGGTAAGGAGTGATGAAAGACTCGCCTGGCTTCAGTTGAACCATGAAGCCGTAAAAACAGAGGAACATGACTGACCATTTCCAGGCCTGAGGTGTTTGCAGCTCAGTATTCAGCTCTACCTTAGAGTTGAGCTCATGCTCAGGCGTTTCTTCGAGCTCCTTTTCGGTTTCATTACTGTTTGCCATTAATTCTTCCTTAAATTCCACATTTCTATTTATGCTCACAGCAGAATCTGCCATATTCCAAAGTAAACTAATCAAGCTGTGATTTCAGATGGTGGTAATACCACACTCTACATCAATCTAAAGGATTTCAAGTACTAAAATCCTATCAAATGTGTTATGATAAAGGATCTACCATCCTCTTTAAGCTATTTCCACACAGTAGGAATGGCTCAGAAGCAGGTCCGTCATACATTAGCGTTTATGTTAATTTTTTTTTTTAAATCAATAAGTGGCCCTTTTCATAAATTCAGAGGTGTTAAGATGCACACTAACATTCCATCTGCAAATAAGTGACTGTTGAGTTAACCTTCGTCCAGCCTCCAGGTCTTACAAGGATTGAGAAAGCCTACCTCGCAGTGTTTCCCATTCTGCAAAACATAATAAAAACACAAAGCAGTTTTCAGAACATAATCCAAAGTCTTAAATTAACTCTTCATACAACCATATGATGTACTGAGTGGACAGAAATCAGTCAATGCTTGTAATACTTACGAGATATACATTAGCTAATATGATACAGCCAGACTAGACATAACAAGCGGTTATCCAAAGGCAGCTGCATAAAGTATTATTCTACAATAAATATTCATTATGCTAAAAACAAATAAAGCTACCTACTGAGATTTTGCTCATTTATTCTTAGTAGAAGCTGGGCTGGTTGTTCTTAACTGCATTTCCTTTTTTTTTTCCCTCACAATTATATAAATAATATACATTTTTGGTCTCATAACTTAATAAGTCATAAGCCAATTCAAAATGCTGCTGTTAGGCTCCTGACAGGCACCAGAAAGAGGGAACACATCTCTCCTGTTCTGCCGTCCCTTCACTGGATACCAGTTAAATACAGGATCGTGTTTAAGGTTTTATTACTTGTTTTTCTATCTGTGAATTGCATAACACCAGGCACCATATCTCTGATCTCCTCTGTGCTCAGTCTACCTCTAGAGCTTTAAGATCTCCTAACCAGTTGCTTTTAACTATTCTGAGAACTTGAACGAGGTTTAAAGATGAAAACATAGGAGAAAAAAATCAGAAGACTGAAAACTACAGACCGTAAAAAGACTTAAACGCCTGGGAGAATTGGATTTAAAAATGTCTACTGTGTCTACTTATTCATTTATTTAAATTTTATTTGTATTTTATTTCAGTGTTGTTTGAAATGACTTGATTTTATTGTACAGCACCTTGGCCGACTTTATTTGCAATATACATAAGGAATAAAACTCAAACCAAAATGCCAGCTGGTGTTATTCAGACTTGTGAATGAGATGCAGATAAACAAAGATATTCAAGAAATACGCAGAATGCTTTACTGAACAGCTGCCATCTCTTTGCACTGTAATTCTTTCATTTAGTAAGAGCTCTTGGTATCCAACATGCCATGCACAACTATCACTGCAGATAAAACAACAAACAAACAAACAAAACACCAATGGGATACAAGACACAAATCAACTATAGATATGTGTGTGTGTGTAACTTACCCAATTACCCTGCCTTATCATTTGGTGAGCCGAATTAGCCTTGAGGTTGCTGTTAACCAACTAGTCCAGACTAGTTACAATAGCTATCCGTTAATCCAAACCATACTAGTGAGAATGCTGGTGTTTTTATCATAGGACAACAGACTGTAGCCCGATATGTTTATTCAACATCTGAACTTGCTTTAAGAAAAAAAAAAAGCACATGCATACATATCTAGAGAGGAACCGAAAATGGTTAGCACAGTTTCTGCAGTTACAGCATATATATACACGTGTGTCCACACCGACGACTCATGTGACGTACACATGTGACACATCCGGGTAAACTAGATGGAGGTCCATCTGCTGCGTTCGAGGCGACGTTGCAGCTTGTAATTCCCCCCTACAACCGGTAACAACCACTGAACTCCCTCCTCAGCTTCAGATTGCAACTCGTCAACTTGGGGTAGTCTTCTCAACTAGTGCTGCGTTCGCGGCCGCTTATAAGTGGTAATGTGCAGGTTAAAAACGCGAAGTGGAAAAACCGCGGATGCCTCCACCAAAGCGTGTTTTTGTTGCTCTGTCTCCTAAAAAGCTTCTTTAACCACCACACTTTTTGGCCTGAGTGGCTATTGGTACTCTTTTTTATTGTAGAAAGAAACTTATAGCTATTTTTACTTTTCAAAAAGAAAAAAAAGTACAAAAATTCCCAATTACAAAATACCGTAAAAGTTTGACTTGAATATTCCAATATTGGCAAAAACAGCGTAGAACCCGTATAAACTATTCTTACAAAGAAAATGAAAGAGGGGAAAAAAAAGCAATTTTCAATATCTAAAAAATATATTAAAAAGCAATAATGTTAAATAAAATAAGTACGTTGACAAAATTTTGAAAAAGACATAAGTGTAAAAAAAATACTGTGCACATTCGGAATGGGTAAACAAAATGTCGTCATCACAGGTGGCCGGAAGTGGGGAAACGGCGCGTAGAACTCTTCAGATCAGCATGGCTGCGTACATGAAGATGTGGATGCAGGCAGGCGTATAAAAACGGGACCGTCTTCTGTAGCAAGTGCACTTGCTGCTGAGATTAATAGATTTTATCCGGCAGAGTCGCTCAGCCGAAGCGGATTCAGCGCAAACCGATATCACATTCTTATATTTCGTGTAAAAAGTCACCGTTATGTAGTGGCACCTTCGGCACTTTTGTTTATTTATTTTTTCCCCTTTTTTCAATCAATATTTTATTTAACGTCACAACTCACACAACAAATGCAAACAATAGATAGAAAAAATAAATTAAAAAATTTATAAATAATATTATTGGAACAAGTAAAGAGCTATATACATAAGGGTCACAAGTATAAAAGTCTTTAAGATGGATAAAAGTCTCTCTTTTTTTTTTTTTTTTTTTAGCTTTGGTGTTCCTTACATCCTCCAATGCTTCAAGATACTGATAAAGCTTTTAAAGTGTACAAAATTTGGTACCTTTTTTGACCATCGAAATTTATGAATATGATATTTACCTAAAATAATAAATAAATTAAGAACAAAAAAAAAATTTTTCTGAAGATTTGTCTTAAAATAAAACATTTGTATCTTCCAAAATAATGTCAGCTCCAGTAATCTCCTTAAAGAAAACCTTAAAGTCACTCCAGAAAAATTTAGTACAAATACAGTCAAGAAGAGATGAGGAATACTCTCGTCATTCAAATTACAAAACACGTCAGATGAATATCTTTCTTAAATCTTTTTATGACCGGGTTTACTTGGTTAATACATGGAATAATTTTAAATGAAACCTCTCGAATCTTAGTGGTGACACAATATCTCCTAGAAACCATGAAAGCTTCCTCCCACTTAATATCCTGAAAACATGAATTCCAAAAACTTTTAGCTGGGGGTACACTAAATGACTGACACATCTGTCTGAGGAAACTATTGTTGCATTTTTATCCATAATACTTATACCATCTAACTTTAAATTGAAGTCAAGATTCATATTCAGATCAACAATATCAAGGACACAGAACATATGAAGGAGTCCAGAAGGTGTAGCATCAAAGACAATTGCATATTTTTTAGCAGATATTGGAGGTTTGTATCTATCTAAAATTTCTGCATATGAAAGTTGTTATAAGTGTTATGGTGAAACAACAGGGTTACCAATAAAGTATTATTTCTAAACCAATATTCAAAAAAAGTGTTTTATTTTTATATTTAATATCTTTATTATTCCAAATCATACATCTATGGGGAGACAAGTTGTGTTTATATACCATCAATCCAGATAACAGAGCTTGTCTATGAAACTTAGATAGCTTAATAGGAATTTAGGAGTGGCAGTATTCTACCACTCAAAGATAAATCTCTAATTAGCCAAGCATTAAACATATTTTGCACTTTATCAATTAATGGAAGATAGTTCAGTTCTTTCCATTTGATTTTTACATATTTTAATCCCTAAATATGAGACTTGGTCTTTAATCGGAATGCCATGTAATTCCGCCATATCATCAGGTATATCTTTCAAAGGAAAGAGTTCACATTTATTAATATTTATAATTAAACCTGATAGTAAAGAAAAAATATTTAAACAGTCAAGTGCTGCATCTATTTCTTTATCACTTCTCGAGAATATGGTTGTGTCATCTGTAAGCTGAGAACATTTTGTTTCTTTGTCAAATAAACAAATACCTTGAAATGGGTTCTTTTTAACATGAAGAAACAACACTTGCATAACTAATAAAAATAAGGAAGCTGTAGGGTCTCCTTGTTTTACACCTCTACAAATATCAAATCTGGGGGTTGTTCCAAACATGAGCTGTTCCAAAAGTCCTACTCGGAAATTCAGAGTATTTTAAGTGCTCCAGCTTCTGAAAGTTGCAATTCCGTGACGTCACTTCAACATGGCAGCACTCACTGAAAAGTAAGAACAAGAATTTTTAAGCAGTCGTTTGGGTTTCTGTTTATATTTGAAATCACCAAATACTGGGTGATACTTTGATAATGAAAATGTTAATTCGTGTTCTGTAATTTTTTTTTTTTTACCAGAGAATTATTACATCCACTTTAAAAATAATTTTATAGACAGCTTACAGTGAGTATTCATTTTATTTCTGACTTCAGTTCACATAAAGACTATATAAAGTGCACTGAGACTACATAAAGTACACATTAGCCAGCTAACGTTAGTGCTAACTCTAATGTTGAAGATTACCTTTTCAAAACAGCAATTAGTATGGTCAGTGTTATAGACTTAACCAAGTACTGTGTCTGTATATTAAGTGATCTAAAGCCAATACTGCTATAAATGAATTTAAATGTAGAGAAGCGGCACTTTACACTGTTCACAGTGTAAGCTATATTGTGCAGCCATATTGATTTAATGTCACTCTGTAAAGAGGGAAGGAACTGGTAGTTGAGAAGACTACCCAAGTTAGTTGAAATTTGAAGTTGAGGGGGTGTGTTCGGTGGTTTTTACCAGTTGTAGGCAGGGAATTACAAGTTGCAACTTTGGCTTGCTATGTTTTGTGCGTCTCTTTGGTGCTATGCATTGTACGAACTCTGATTGGTTGGCGGAGAGGTATGTTGGTGAAAATTGTAGACACATTTCTCTGGAATTTGTGCATCAGGATACCTTTTTCCTTACTTTTCTCTTTGTCATGCCATAGGACATTATGTCACACCAATGAACACCATAAAAGAGATTTAAATTCTTCAAGAAAAGTTACTTTTTGTTAATCAGTAAACATAAACAGCCATCTTCTTGGTTAATAAGTGGTACCCTCCACAGCAATCTCATTGATCTTTAGGCTGTCAATGTGGGGGCCATCCTCAGCAGCAGCAAATGATTTTCAGGTGATGATAACTCCAACAAGAAGTAGGGCATCAGGATGGATCAGGCAGGTTCCGGAGAGCAGAAGGGGTTAGGATCTCAAGGGGTAGCATGTGTAGCTCGACAGGGGAGAGAGAGAGAGAAAAACACAGATTATTAGGCATGCTCATTGTCACGTAATGGTTAAAGACAATGTACATTGTGTGCAGAGTGCAAGCAGGGACTCCGGCAATACTAGCTATGACAGCATAACTGAAAGGGAGAGCCAGAAGGTAACACAGACATCAGGGTGCCCTGGGACATAAAGTGGCCAGCCACTCCACTGTCAACAAACCTGAGTGAATGTGTGAGAGTGGGGGTGCGACAGCATCAAAACATCCCAGTTCCAAAACACTCTATGCCTGTGAGCCCTCCAGATCTGCTCATTTACATAGAAAAAACTATTTAAAAAAGGCTTGACTAAACACACTGAGACTGTGACTGAGTCTCAAACACTAATTGGAAGGCTGTTCCATAACTGTGGGGCAGGAAGAGAACACTCTGCCCCCTGCTGTAGCCTTCACTATTCTGAGATGAAAGAAGGCTATCCTCGTAATATTATCTACATGGGCTTCAAATGAAAGACTGGAGTCAGTAATCACACCAGGGTCTTTTACTGCTGCACATAATGTAACTGAAAGGCCATCCAGAGTTACTGTGTAATTAGAAAGCATGTGGTCCTAGTACAAGTACATTTGTCTTGTCAGAATTAAGTAGAAGGAAGTTAATAAGCATCCAGTGTCTAAAGTCCTTTACACATTCCTCAACATTATTAATCTGGTGTCTCTCTTCTGGCTTTGCTGAAACATACAACTATGTGTCATCGGCATAAGAGTAGAAGCTAATACCATGTTTCCAGCTAATTTTACCAATACTTTCCAGCCCATAATCCAAATTCTTGGATTCTGGTGAAGCCAAGAACTTCCTGGATGAGGGCTTAACTAAAATACTAGATATTTCTCTTGTTCCCTCACACTGATCCCTGAGTGTACCCTGAATGAACCAGTACCCTGGTTCACCACTGGGTAAAGGAAAAATAACCATGTGTATCATTTCAGTGCAGATACACACCTAAACACAAAAAAGATGTCATTCATGGTCATGAAATCTCCATAGAATCCTATAGTTCTTGGTCCACCCTGGCTCACCACTCATAACCCCTGATCTTATGGAAAGTAGGTGAGGTAATTTTCTGGAGTTCACATTGTTTTACCACTTGTCCCTCTCTCTTATGTGACATACTATGCATATTGAAAGCCCTGAAGTCGGTGAAAGTGTAAAAACCCCTGAGCCCTACCTCAGTCTGATTGAAATATTAGGTAAAGCAAAAGCTACCTGGCTCTTCACCCTCAAGAAGCAGAGCTTGTGCCCTATCACTCACTGGGACTAAAGCCATGGAAGAATGCATCAAAGAGCTCCTCAGGCTGGGTTATATTCATCCCACCTAAACACTCACTGCAGGGTTTTTCCTTGTGGAAAAAAAGGAGGGAGGCCTTTGTCCATTGTGCATTGATTACAGGAGCCTGAATACTGTGACAGTTAATGGTGACTAACTGCTGCACAGTGACATCCAACCATAGATGTTCGAGCCAGAATATACAAAACAAGAACCAGCAAGAAGAGCAACAGCACGCACGCAGACAGCAATTGTAGGTCTTTCAAAATTACACGGTTGAGGACAAGTATTTGCTAGCAGACATTAACTAGTTCTCCTATCTCAGGTTAGCTCCAGGTGCTGAAAAAACTCCCGGACAACCACCTCTTTGTCAAACTGGAGAAGTGTTTAATTACAATGGCTCTCTGTCAAGTTTGTAGGCTTTGTCCTAGCTTAATGGCCATGAAACTGTTCTTTTCAGAAGTTTAAGGATTGAGTCACCAGTGCTCACATACTCCACCACCAAAACTACAATGTGGGGAACAGGGAGCTGCTGCCCATCAAAGCAGCACTAGAGAAATGGAGACATTGGCTAGAGGAAGCAGAACACCTGTTCTTAATCCTCACAGAAATCTCATGTATGTCAAATCAGCGAAAAGATTAAATCCCTGTCAAGCCAAGTGGGCCCTTTTCCTTTCTTGATTCAAATTCATTCTCACCTACAGGCCCATATCTAAGAATACGAAAGCAGATGACTTTCCCTGTTTACGTGAGAGCCCAAAAGAAGGACGCTACAAGAAAATATTTTTCCCCGGTTCTGCATTGTCACTCCAATTAGGTGGCACATCATAGATGATATTGTAAGGGTACAACAGGAGGAACCTACACCACCAGAATGTCCCCCTGGAAAACCCTATGTTTTACAAGCTGTGAGGGAGCAACTCACACAGTGGGTGCACATGTAACTCAGCTCTGAACAACAGGTCTGTACCTCTAGGTTTCTAAACCATTCTAATCATTATGATCGTTCCTCTAAATCCTGCCATTTAATCCCTCTGCCCAAGCTTCCCACAGCCATGGAGACACCCGAGGTGATCATTTGGCAAGCTCTTCAGACATTATGGCCTACCAGAAGATATCTTATCAGACAGAGGGGTACAGTTCACCACAGGGGTATGGAAGTAATCCTCTTGTAAAGCTGTAAAGCTTGTAAAGCCATTACAGCAAACCATCAAGCAAGTCACAAAGAATGGTTCTCACATTCACACTTACATCAGAATGTTGATCAAATTGTAAGTAGATTTAAAAGGACTGGCTCAGTCAAAAGTTAACAAATTAGCGAGCGCAAGCTTGCTTCATTCAGGCGTTTCCCTAGTGGGTGGGCATGGGCCAGGTGCATTAGGTGGTCAATTTTAGACCTGGGGACTACCAGGAGATGTAGAATTTTGCCTTCACCTTGCCATACTCAGTGGACTTGGTTGGCATGTGTGAATAATATGCCAGCTGTCAGTTTGGGAATGAGGTGGTGGGTGTCCCAACAGAGATCGGAGGAGGGGGGTCACTACCACCACCCCCAAGCTACGCTGGACCACCAGTTCATCGGTGACCAGTCAGAGCCCTCATGCCAGTTCATGTGTGACTTCCTGCTGGCACGGTTGGATTCAAGCAGGTATTGGAGAGTGTGGTCAGGGTCTGTGTTCATGCTCGCATTCTCTCCCAGTGTAGTAACTTGCAGCAGTGGCAGGCAGAACACAGACACACACCGAGGCAGAGATGGTGGTTAACAACGGTCACCGATGCTCCTTTTATTTACGAGATGCGGGAAAGGGCAGAGGAGGAACGCGAGGGAGGCTGGTTGGGTGAACACCGGCTGTGGGGGTCTTTCTTGGAGGTGGCAGTACTGTGGTCAGGCAAAGGCTGAGAGGAGAAGCACAGACCGGAGGCAGAGTGAAGCAGCCCCAACTGGGTATAGCAGCGGTGGGAGAGCGGCCACGGCTTCTGAAACTGTTAACAAAACATACAAGAGAGGCAGCATTCATACAGTGCCAACAGCTAATCACTTGAATCACGTGAATGTGAGACCAGTTGTGAGAAAGAATATGAAGATTGAGTCATTTGCTGTAATGGCTTATCAGCCTTACAGAGAGACAGGAAGCTTAGGTGTTTGGGTTGAAATCAAACCAGATCAAACCCCAATGTTCCAGCAGACACTATAATTTTAGCACATTTCATGGTGATAGAAACATTTTTAGAAAAAGAGTGTGACACATTTTTCAGTTTCCTACTTTTTACAAGCTGTCTTTGGCAAAAGTAACATTAAATATTAAATTGACAATTTTAGATTAACATATATTAACAAATTGTAAATTAACAATATTAAATTAACATTATATTATAAAGTCAGTGTTCATGAGCATTGTGATGTCAGAGATGGTGGGGGTTCTATATTCTGAGAGTTCATCATTATTAAGGCAGATATTCAGTGATTTAAATAAGCGTTATTAAGTCAGAGTTTCTGGTAGGTGAATAGGCATTATGAGGTCAGAGATGCTAGGAATATTTCAGCATTGTGAAGTCAGAGATACTGGGAGTTTAACTGACATTATGAGGCCAGCAATTCTGGGGGTTCCATGCATTATTAAGTGAGAGATTCTGGGCAACTGAATGCTTGGTCAGACATACAAGTACAAATGTAAAAAAACAAACTATATATATATATATATATATATATATATATATATATATATATATATAAACAAATATATAAAATATATAGGAAGAATAGTTAGGAAAACCTGTGAGACAGTTGCTGTCTCACAGCTCTAAGACAGATATATCTTAGACATTTTGCTCTTAGATAGATAGATAGATAGATAATTAATCCTTGTGTATATAGTTCTTGTACTGTTGTTTTTACTGTTGTTTTTATTTTATTGTTAATGATGAAGTTATTGCTTAGGGCCCCCAAATGTTCAGAAAGGGCCCTGCGCGCAAGTACGAAGAAAATCAACCTTTGCGAAACTTTTGTAAATACAGCAGAAATTTTTAGTTTGGTTTGGCAAACATTACACACAAATTTACTAAAAGATTGATAAATGAGATGCAGTAAGTTTAATTCAAACACTGAGTCAGAGACACTGGTTGTTCATAAGTATTGTGATGTCAGAGATTGTGGGGTTCAGTATGCATCGTGAAGTCAGAATGTGTGGGAGTTTAATAGGTTTTAATAAGTCAGAGATTCTGGGACTTTAATAGACATTCTAGGAGTTCAGCAGTCATTGTGAAATTAGGAATTCTGGGAGTTCACTAGCATTTAAAAGTCAGAAGTTTTGGGAGTTCATTAGGCATTATAAAGTCAGAAATTCTGTGATTTAAATTGCAATTTTAAAGTCAGAGATTCCGGTAGCTCAGAAGGCATTATGAATTCAGAGATTCGGTGATTTCATCAGCATTGTGAATTCAAAGGTTCTAGGGGTTTAATATGCATTGTGAAGTCAGAAATATAAAGTAAAATCAAATAATACATCTATACAAGGAATGTAACCAAATATGAATACATTATTCAGATTGAAAAGATAATGTGTTCTACACAAATACAGATACAAATACTACTACAGGGTGTCCCAAAAGTCTCCATACATAGGGGAAATTAACACGTTTTTGCAAAAGTTTATTATTTAGTTTACTTAGTTTATATTATTATTAATATTTTTTTTTTTTGCCTTTGACAAAAGAAGAATGTATTGAAATCATTCTTATGGCTGGAATCTCTGGGAACCTATCACAAGTTTGCAATGGACATGCAATTACATCCATAACACCTGATGTGTTAACACGAGTTCATCATGAGTGAGAGACGACTCCGTATATGTTCACAAAGAAATGGCAATCATGTAGAGGATGTTTTGTAAATAAAGCTACATTTTGCTAAAAAGTGTTAATTTAGTCTGCCAAATGCCATAAATATAAATGTTTACATTTTGGGAAATAGACTAAATTTGTTAGATAAGATTGTAGGAGCCAACAAAAAAATATTATAATAATAATAATAACAGTCCCATGCACATCTCTAGTTGAGACAAATTAGGAAATTTAGTGATGTACCCGAGGTTGAGGAACTGTCAGAGCTAGTGTTCACAGATCATGCTGACAGTGCTGCCATTTGTACATCTTGTTTTTTTAACTTATTTTATTAAAATTAAAAAATTTAAACAAAAATGTTTAGGCTTGCCCACTTTGGGTTTAAATCCGAGTACAGATAGTGGCATTATACCCCTAACCTATACAAATAACAGTGGTCAGGAGAAAAGATAAACTCCCCAAAACAAACGATCACTGGGAATATACTGTAATACTATCATAATATATCATTTGAAAGATTTTATTTTTCTAGTTAGAACATGTTGCTAATTTTGAATGTAATCCTGAGCCTACGTTTTGTCAATATAGCCTAACTGATTTTATACAACTTCCTGGCCCTACAGTGATGGACACACTGCACTTCTGAAGTGAACAATATGGATCGAATAATCTATATTTATTACCTTGTTATCTGTTTATCAATCTTTTATCTTAATTGATTTATCTTTATATACTTTGTTATTGATTGTTACTGCTAGTACTATGTTAAATCTATATTAATGCTTCTGGAATATTTATATTGTGTTATTATATTGAGTACATTGGTGAAGTTACCTAAAATGTGTTTAATAAGTTTATATTGTGTTATTAACCTGAACTTATTAGTTAAGTTACCTGAAATGCATTTTATAAATGTCTAATGTGTTATTCTGAGTTCATACACTGTGTTTTTTAATGCTTGTTTATTATTAATGGAATAATTGATGTTTATTATTGTATGTACAGTTTGTAATGCTGCTGGAATGTTTATATTATTTTATAATATTTTAATGGACTGTTATATTTACTATTACATATGGTTAACCTATAAGTTAAATGTGTATTTAGTATGTGTTTAATGTGGCATTACATGAATTCATGTGTTTTTGTTATGCTCATTATTAGTAACTATTACTATTGTACTATATATGGAAAAAAAATATATACAGTATGTATATGAAAAGATACCAATAAAATATCTTTTAAAATATGAATTTATTTGAATGAACTTTTTTTTCATAAAAATTAACAAATTAACAGCAATAATATGGTTATATATTACAGTAATCCATTTTTTACTGTATAAGTCTATTACAGCTTGTGACTGTACAGTTTAATATTTTTATAGTAATATACTCCAGCGACCTGTTACAGTAATTAGTGAAAAACTGTAAACAGCCAGTGCAGTAGCTTTACCCACTGTCTGTATTGTACCTTATCAGCTAATTCCCGCCCCCTTGCGTGATCGTTTTCCGTTTCCTATTCTGTATGAGCCAATGAAGCGAATGAGAGCAGCCCAGCAGGACGGAGGGCGATTTTTATTGGTGTAAAAACCAGGTCTGTGTGTTATGATTGGTTCTGCCTAGAGGAGCCACGTGCTGCACCGCCTGTCTACTCTGCACAGACACCGAATCATGGCGGGGCTTAAGATGTTGAAGATCTTAGTATTTATCATTTTCTCACTGCATGTAGCGTCTGTCAGTTGCGCCGATGATATTTTAGTTGGCTGCGGTGGGTTTGTCAAGTCAGATGTAGAAATCGATTATTCCCTCGTCGAGGTGAGACTGAGATTTTGGTATTTATAGAGAGATAGCCGCAGCTGATTAGCCGCTCGGTTAGCCTGCACTCCAGCTAGATTCATTTCCGGACACAGGTGCTTGGTTTATCGGATTTCTGCTCCACCTGTTCGGGCTTTTACATGCGCGCAGGCAACCAGGCCACACAATCCACACAATCTCTAGTTAGATTTGTTTGTTTTAAATGCATTATTGCAAACATTTGCTTTTTAGCAGTACACCAAGCAGTGTCAGTGTTACACAACTAGCTAGGACTGATAGTGGTTTTTAAAGTATCAGAGTTTGTTGTAATGGACTAGTACTTACGAAACACCAGAGCTGAACAACAACAGCAACAAAGCAGTGTAGTCATATTAGGAGAAATTACAAGTTCAATTTTAAAAAAAAAAGTGTTTAATGGGGAAAATAAGTCAGTTGTTACAGCCAGTTACTGATTCCACGACAATACCAACGACCCAGAAAACTGTGTTGTAATGTTAATATGGAGACATTTTACTCCCACATGCAGTCAGAAAGTCAGGGTTTGATAGAGTCATGGAGCTCTGATGGTTTTTGCTTTTATTCTCCAGATAAGGCTGTACACAAAGCAAGGCTCCCTGAAATATCAGACAGACTGTGCTCCCATTAATGGCTATTTCATGATCCCGCTCTATGACAAGGTATGGCTGTGTTCTCTCTTACTTATGTAGATTGTAAACAACACATGTGTAACTTCATAACTGGAAAATTAAAGCAGTGTAAAGCGAGCAGGTGGATAACTTGTATGTAAAATTACTGCTGGTCTCTTTCACCAGACAGGAACATTCCAAGGGCTCCTTCTGTGACCTTGATCTTTGAGACTTCCTTCCTTATTTACTGTAAAGACACTTTTAAGGGAGATTTAGCACTCACAATTTAAAAACTGTAAAGTATGATGCTTCTGTTACTTAAAGGGGCATTCCAGCATTCACAGTATTGTATCTCTCAGCCTCAGCATTTTCACAGAATTCACAATTTTTCCATCATTGTTGTGGTTTTACCTCACATTTCACAGGCACTAAAAATACCCAGCGTTCATTCGGCTTATACACTATATGGCCAAACATTTTGTGGACACCTGACCATCACACCAGTATGTGGTTCTTCCACAAACCTGGAAGCACACAGTTGTATAGGGTGTCTTTGTATGCTACAGCATTAGTTTATCTTCACTGGAACTAACAGGCCCAAAACATATTCCAGCATGACACTGCCCCTGTGCACAAAGCAAAAGCATCACAGGTGTACAGATGTTTCTGATGTGTGTCCCTTCATGGCCACAGTTTACCCATCTTCTAGGGCTACTTCCTGCATGATAATGCACCATGTCACACATGTAATGTCACAAACCAAAAAAAGTCATCTCAAACTGGTTTCATGAACATGACAATGAGTTCAGTTTTCATTCAGCGGCCTTTCTAGTCACTCGATCTGAATCCAATAGAACACCTTTGGGATGTGGTAGAACGGGAAATTCGCAGCATGAAAGTGCACCTGAAAAATCTGCAAGAGTTGCATGATGCAATCATGTCAACATGGACCAGAATCTCAAAGAAATGTTTTGAATGAAGAATTGAGGCTGTTTTGTGAGCAAAGGGAGGCTCTACCCAGTATTAATATACCGTTCCTAATAAACTTTGCAGTTAGCATGTGTGTGTATCCTATACAAGTTTCGGAGCCTATAGATTTTTTTTTTTTTTTTTTGATATAGATTATGTTAAATGTGTAAAACATGTATTGACTTCGATTGCTGCCCTTCAGGGTCTGATGAAATACTGATGTGGCTCAGGCAGAATTTGAGTTTTACACCCATGCTCTATACCCACCTTTGCCATGTAATGGTTGTAAGAACTTATTGCAGCACAATAAATAAAACAAATAATGTTTTAATAGTGGTTGTTTCCTCTTACAGGGTGATTTTGTCCTGAAAATAGAACCACCTCTGGGATGGAGCTTTGGTAAGGGATGATTTTTCATCAACAGCTCTGAACTCTCACCATAGATATGCTGTAAAATATGCTGTTTAATGTTGCTCCCTACATACCATTCCCTACATTAAAGAATCATGAGAACTATATAGCATGTTGCTGTGTTGCTTGTCATTCTGTGGTGGTATAGTCCCAATTCATGAAATAAAATAAACACCATCAAAACAACTTATCTTTTATTGATAAGTTTGAAACCTATTAAATATATAGTTCATGTGTTCCCTTCAAACAGAACTAGTTCATTAGTACATGAGTATGTTGTAGCTGCTAGGGTGAAATGTTTAGACACAAGTTCATAAATCTTATGATATGAGTACAACATGTCAGGTTTTAAAACGGTGTCCAATGAAGTAAATACACTGTTATTTCCGATAAGATGTTTTAACTATTGACACTTTGCATCCTTTGCTCTGCGCTTGATTCCAGAGCCGACCACTGTGGATATCCATGTGGATGGCCTCAATGACATATGCACCAAAGAGCAGGACATTAATTTCTTCTTTACTGGATTCTCTGTCTTAGGAACAGTAAGAAAAATATTCTTGCCGGCAGTTTTTTTCATGAAGAAGTCTTGTTTTATTCAGTTTAAGAGTTCTGCCTTTTCTCCAGGTTCTGAGTAAAGGTCATCAGCAAGGCCCAGCAGGAGTGGAGGTCAGCCTGAAGAATGCTGGAGAGGATCAGATACTTCAGGTGGTGTTCACTGAGGCTGAAGGACAGTGAGTTGATATTCTCTTTTTGTAATATCATTCATATGATCACTTGTATAGGAAATGCAGCAGAACTCATACTATCAAGGCTCTCATGCAGGTCTGGTAAGTCCAGAAAAATATAGATTTTAAAGGCACTTGTATCCAGAGCTGGGAAGTATGGAAATTCAAAAAATTATTTGGAAATATTATGACCCTGTACTCAGTATATTCCTGTACTGAATAATATAATCCATGTTTTCTTGCATGTAATCCAAGTCAAGTAAGTCATATTACATAACTGACTGATTATATTTGTTCTGCAGGTACACTTTTTCAAAAGTGCTTCCTGGAAATTACGAAATCACAGCGTCTCATGCATCGTGGACCCTGGAACGGGTAAACTGTCGCAACTCCGTAATGTATTCTCATAGCTTAGCTAACAGTTTGTGCTAATTAGTAGGCATCATCCCCAAATACTGTGGGGGCTCACTTTACAAGTGTAGATATGTCTTTGTTTTTAAGTTTTCTTATTTTTTAACCATCTTGTAATGTTAAGTGATTAACTTGGGTTTATTTAGAGTGTTTTTACAAACTGACTACATACAGGCCAAATGCTTAAAATCATAGACTCCTGTCTCAGGGGTTAGAGAGCAATCTTCTGTTTAACAGGTCTCAAAATGTTTCATCTTAGACTCATTAGTTTTTATTACCCCTACAGACCTCAACCTCTGTAGTTGTATCAAATGCCAATGCCCAGGCTGCAGCTCCACTAGTGGTTAAAGGCTATGATGTCTCTGGTGAGGTGCAAAGCGATGGTGAACCCATGAAGGAGGTTACATTTCTTCTCTACTCTGCCACTATGATGCAAGAGGTGAGAGTTTTCAGTGGTCAGAACCTCATCAAGGGCACTTTTTATCTATCCTAGTTCTGCTTGCTTTTGGGACATAAGGTATAAAACACAATGGGGCATGCTGATATAAAATAATCAGCTAAGGTAGTGGTGTGGTGTGACCCAGTGCAAACGCCACCGCACTTTGCCAACAATTAAAGATAAAATAAAGAATAACATGTTGTACTTTTAATGTCCACAGAACAAGTTAGTGGCTGTCACAGTATAGCAGGTTTAAAGTCATTCCCTAACTTTCTCTTGAAGCTAATAAGACAGTAAAAATAAAAATAATTATGACATTTAAAAAAAAATACTAAGAAACTGGAACGTACAAAGTCCTGTGTACTGTGTGGCAGAAAGCCTAAAGAACAGATTTACCTCTCACTGGTACAAAGCCCTGACACTGGAGACTCCTTCTGTAAATATGAAATAAAACATCAACATGTAAACAATTATACAAGCTTCTTTGGATAGGAACAACACTTTCTTTATTATCAGGCTTAGATTATGTTGATCATATGACACACAAACTGATGCACAGACAGATCTATGGCAAATTCATAAATAAGCAAAAAATGGCCTTGAGTTCCTGAACATGTAAGTAACATCTCTGTGTGACAAACAGGAAGGACATTACTGAAGAAAAACTATTCTAGACATTTGACCTTGCAGTGACCTTGATCTGTATAGATCAATTCCAAAATCTAATCAGTTCTGGTTACAATAATAATTTCTTATAAATCCTACAAACATTCAGCCATTTGTTTTCAATGGGAATCTCGGGTAAATGGATGGACGGACAGACAACCCAAAAACATAATGTTTCCACCGGAGGCATAACAAAATGTATTAAAACATGCACCTTAATATAAACCTGTGATTTGCCTTGCAGCCAGCTCCATTATGATCAGAGAGTGTTGTGTTTTCTGCAGATCAGTGGCTGTAGCTCCACTCCTGTAGATGGTGCTTTGTCAGATGATTCGTCACTTGTGTATCTGTGTAGTGCACAGTCACGTGAGGATGGCACCTTCTCATTTCCGTGCTTGCCTAGTGGTGAATACACAGTGGTATGATCATCCGTTTCCGTTGAATCTTTGCTGAGACACAAAATACTGTAGAAATAGCATCATGGTATAATTGAATCTGTTTGTAATCCCAGGTGCCATATTACAGAGGTGAACGGATCACTTTTGATGTTGCTCCATCCCGGCTTGATTTCAGAGTCGAGCACAACACTTTGAAATTAGAGGTAAGGCTAATGTTGATCACTTCTTCTATAATGGCTTCCCTATAACTTCCCTATAAGCTGAAATGGACATTAATGAATCTAACTGATCAGTATTATGCTGTATGAGGTAGTTGCTATCAGTAACAGCATAGCACTCAAAATAATATTGGGCATATCAACAGCATCAGTGTAGTAGAAAAGAAACATATGTTAAAAGGTGCTGATCACACATTTTCTTTTCTTTCCTTTTTCCTCTTTATCTTTTTTGTAGCCAATTTTCCGAGTGATGGGCTTCTCGGTAATGGGAAGAGTTTTGAACAGCCCTGATGGTGAGGGAGTGGCAGGAGCAGTTGTCACCCTTAACAACCAGATTAAAGGTAATTATAGTAATTTTATCTAAATGAAGTCATTTTCAATTCAAAATGGTCAAGTAATGTAAGTTAAGGCCTCTTCCATATCATTGGAAAAGCTTTTAGATCCTTTCAGTCGTAATATTCACCTCACATTCTTCCTGATATGTTACAACTCTAGCAGATGTTTTGGCTAATCCATGGAGACTAAGCCGGAAACCATGGGTGCCAACTCATTTGTATATGTGCACTAATAATACCTTATTAAGACAAGGGGGGTTACGGTTGGAAATTTTCAAGGTATGATAATCTAGTCTAAAACTGTGTTACTGTTTCCCTTTATCACATTATTAATCAACTTTTTAAAAATGCACAAACCAGTGCTGAAAATTAAAGGAAAATTTTATGAAATCTTTGTACAAAAGTGTCTTTTAAAATCCCTGTGTCTATAACAAAAAACAAAAACTATCTAAAAAAATATCAAATCCACTCCTTGTTCTTCTCTTGTTTCTGTGAAGGGCTTTTCAGTAAAATCTCTCACATTGTCAGTGTTTATCACCTTTTTGTTATAAGCTGAAAGCAAGAGTTGTGGCACTAATGCTGAGGCAGAAAACTCTAACTAGCTTGGCAGTGTGCAGTGTAGTTGTTTTCCTTTAGTTCTGGTCAGCAATGCTATGTTCTTCTGTGTGTTGGAAAGCTGTTGTGTATGATAAAGTTACACATGTATGTGGCAGCAGAGGTAGCAATGTAATGTGTTTACAACAGTCAGTGTATTGCTCTGTCAAAAGGTTTCAGGGCAGTCTGCGTCTCCTGTGCGGAGAAACGGAGGTCGCTATAGTATGATTTAGGGGGAGTCCAGAGGGAGGATGGTCAAAGCTAGACACATAAGGAGGAGAACCACTAGAGGAAGAAACTTGATTGGATTAAAAAACATAAATGGGTAGATGATGATAGACAGAAATGCATTTTAATCTGCAAGTCAAAGGTGAGGTAACCACATACAGTACTGTGCAAAAGTCTTAGGCACATGCAAAGAAATGCTGTAGAGAAAAGATGCCTTCGAAAATAATGAAATTAAATGTTTCTACATTTAAAAAAATACTATAAAGAGCAGTAAACAGTAATAAATGAAACAAAGTCAATATTTGATGTGACGATCCTTCCCTTAAAAAAAAAAAATAGTAGTTTCGGGTACAATTTGTGCAGTTTTATAAGGAAATGAGCTGTAAGTTTTACTGAGCATCTTGCAGAACCAGCCACAGTTCTTCTGGGGACTGTCATACTTGCTTCTTATTTTTGCAGCAAAACCCAGCAGCCTTCATTATGTTTTTTTTTTTGTCTGAAAAGTGGTCTCTTATGTAATATGCTGCTTTCTTTACTGACATACTAACATTTTTCTGTAACATTTAATTTTGTGCTGGAAAACTAATGTTTGGAGATCTAAATTGTTTTTGTAGTGAATCAGTAATGTAGACGTCATAAAATAAAAATCTATAACAAAGTTTGTACTTAAAAAAAAAAAAAAAAAAAAAAAAAAAGGGTGCCAAGACCCTTTTTTTTTTTTGCAGAGTACTGTACATACAACATGACTGTGACAACCCTAAGTAAAACACTTGTATGCTTTTCTCAGCAGTATTACATATGCTTTTGAAAAAAATCTCATTCCCTGTCCTTTGTTGTTTTCCACAGTGCTAACTAAAGAGGATGGTTCATTCCGATTGGAGAATATGACCACTGGTACCTACACCATCAGCACTCATAAGGAACTCATGTTTTTCGAGCCGATCACAGTGAAGATTGCACCCAGCACCCCTCAGCTGCCCGACATTATCACAGCAGGGTAAGGCCTGGATGGGTTGATTTTCAGGGAATATTGATTAATAGGGCTGTGTAGTAACAAACTTTTCATCTCCCAGGTATATGATTGAAATAAGTCAGCTCCCTATATACAGTACATTATTATAGGAAGCAGGGCTTCAGGGGTTGTAATCTTATCATAGCAAGCATCAGGGGACAGAATCAGAAATGTATACTACTTTAATTTGATTAAAATAAAATAGTCTTAAGATCTCAGATTCTAGCGAAAAAGAATATGGGGTCATAAAATCAAGTTACGAAGAACACAATGTGGTACTAACTAGGCATAATGCTAATGTTGATTTAATCATTTTGAATTTGAGTATTTGAGTATGAGTATACTGCATGGGGTGGTGAGGCTATAAATATGGTCCTTCTTTATTATTCTCAGATTCAGCATGTGTGGTCAAATCTCCATTGCTCATCTACCAGAGGGTATAAAACATCTAGGGCGCTATAAAGTCATGCTTTCAGGCCAAGGACGTGACCAGGCAGTGATCCGCACGATTGAGAGCAACCAGCAGGGAGTGTTCTGCTTCCAAGCCAAACCAGGAGACTACAGTGTACAGGTATTACAGCTTTCAAATGTAGGCATTAGTCAAGTCACAGCTAGTACCGTACACAGTGAAGGAAAACAACGTTTCACTGTGTACTGTACAGTTGTACATTACAGCTTCCAGTTCTGTCTCTCATATAATCTAGAAGCTGCTCAACCCTCCTACATCCAAACAAGGGGCTAAAATTGAATCTGAAATGTAATTATATGTTCTCTTGCTAATTTTGTTTTTCATTATGTGCCCTACATAGGTGACTTTACCAGAGGCTGAGGTGAAGGCTGGACTCGCTTTGCAGCCTCACACTCTCAATATCTCCCTGATTGACCGCCCAATTAATGACCTGCTTTTCACTCAATTCATAGCAGTTGTCTCTGGGACTGTCTCATGTTTGGGTAAGTCCTGTATTGTGTGTTTTTTTTTGTTTTTTTTTAAACAATTATTATTTTTTTTGCTTATATTGCATTTTGCTTATATTAAGTTAGATTTGCTGTGCACTTAGAGGTATGCTACAAGAGACTTAAAAGACATTTTGACCTTTATTTGGGAAAATAAGAGGACAAAAATTGCTTAAAAATGTTCATGGTATCATGAATCAGTAACAGTAAGTGTGGTCTTTCAAACTGAGTGCAATGTGCCATGGATTGTGTGCACACACAGGTATTCACTAGCATGAAGCAGTGAAGTGAGCATGCAAAGAAACTGCTGCATGTAAGCACTTGAGCTCTGAGAGCACTGATGTGCATTCTCACAGTCAATCAAAAAAGATAAATTTGATGAAAATAAATGATAAAGCAAAAACAAAAGACATGGATGAGAAGCAGCAGCAAGCGTGGTTTTTCAGCTTTAATGAGTAATTGTATTATATATATTTTCCCCCCTCTTGATGGATCCCTCAGCTGCATGTGGTGATCTAATAGTAACGCTCCAGCCCATAAGCAGACTGGGTGAGAGGCAGAACATTCAGCTCTCCAGCAGTAGCGAAGTACTCAGCTTTTCCTTCAGTAAAGTCCTGCCTGGAAAATACAAAGGTAAGATTAAAGCCACAGAAAATTACAGTGGTCGTCTTTGTCAGCATCAGCATTAAACTGTGTTAGCAGATTTACTTCTTTTGTTTTTTGCCAGCAAGTGTGTGTATTTCTGGTGTGTTGTATTTCTGTTCGGGGCTGCTCTAATGTTATGGTATAAACAGTAACAGGGGATGCATTGTGGGCAAGCTTTTGTTCAAGTGACAAAACCAGACATCACAATATCAGCCGTTTAAAAATGAATATTCATAAGCACATGAAGTGGTGTAGCTGTTTGTAGAACATGCCCGGTTGACGGTAAACGTCATTCAAAACACTATTGACGAAATATACTCAAAGTACCTATTATGTGACTGATCACTTGATTTAATGAAAGAATATACCAATTAAATTAAGACCTTATGATTCAGTTGCTGGATGACTTTTATGAAATATTATAGACTTAGCAGGAGCATTGTTGCCTGACACGAGTAACAAACCATATCAGGTTATAACAGACATTTAAAACCAGAGATCAGTACGATCTGCATGTTGTAGTCTATGTATGTGAATACTGAGCTCTGTGATGCGTTTGCCAAACAAGAAAGTTAATCCGCTAGCTAGCTAGCTCACCCAGCCACACACACAATACAGATGCTATTCGCATAATAAGAGCAAATATTTCCTGCCCTTCCGATAAGAAAGTAATTGTAAACATACAAACTACGATAAACTTCAAGTGTCTTTCTAGTGTAAACACATTCTGTATCAACAAGATAATGATGCACATCAGGGAAAGTTACAGAAATCTGTTTTCTCAAATTCTTGTTCCAAAGGATCTGGTAATGACAAATCATTTATTGATAATTTTGTATATATTTTTGTTTGTTCACTTTTTTGAAGACAAGAAGTCTGAGTCTTTTGTTATGACAGCTTTACATTTAAAAATGGTGCCACTGGAAATACCTTAGGAACAAACAGGCACAGTAAATTTGTTAGAGTTTACCTCATTGAAACAGTCTGAAAACACTTCTGGCTACATAGTGTAAGAGCTGATGCAGGTTTAACATAAAAGTACTTTGCCTATCAGTGTCCATTACCCATGAGGAGTGGTGCTGGAAGCACAAGTCGGTCGAAGTGGAGGTGCTGGACTCGGACGTGGACGGAGTGGAGTTCAGACAGACAGGCTACATGCTGCGCTGCTCCCTGTCCCATGCCATCACACTGGTGAGAGCATTTTTGACATTTACCACTATTAGAAATCAGTAGTGATAACAGTGTGTTAGAATTCATTTTCACATCCTCCTTATGCAACAGAGACTGAATATTATTTTTCGTGTGTGCGCTCGGTTGTATAAATGAGCTAAAAGTCGCTCTGGATAAGGGTGCCTGCCAAATGCCGTAAATGTAAAATGTGTGTGTTTGTTTCGTCCTTAAGGAATTCTTCCAAGATGGCAGCACACCTGAGAACGTTGGTGTCTACAATCTCTCGAAAGGAGTCAATCGCTTCTGCCTGTCTAAACCAGGTTTCTGTGATGATTGTTTTCTTTAGCTGTGTAAAATGATCTCTTGTTTTATGTAACTGCTGACATTGCTCCCTTGCTCCTTGTAGGTGTGTACAAAGTGACTCCACGTTCCTGCCATCAGTTTGAACAGGATTATTACACTTACAGCACGTATGTATATACCAAAACTGGTTGTAGTACATTTTACAGTTTAACTTTTCTAATCGCTTACTGTTAAACAGTCTGTTTTCTTACTGTTCTATAAGATTAATATGGAAATGACTTGTGTGCTGGTTAATTTACCACTTCACATGTGAAATGAGACACACTACACTCTGCTGGCAACATGTGTAGTATCATAAGGAATGCTTCACAAAATGAATAATGACTTGATGAAACAAATGTACTGTTACCTAACAGCAGGGAAATGTAATATTGTCAGCTTTACAGGTAATACATTTTTCACGAGATTGCCATCTCACTGTTTGATGGCATCAATTAAAAATGAGAATTGGCCAGAAATTAAGATGAACATGAATGTAGGGTTGATGTTGGATACAACTACTTGGAAGCCGAATGATCATCAAAAGCCTTTACACAAGACCAACAGCCATGCGTTCGTATCAGCTTTTAGACATGCTAGGGCTAGCTAGCTAAAAGTAATTTGCTTAAGTATCTAATCATACTCATAAAGTAATTTGCATAAGTAGCTAATCATAGTCATAAAGTCACAGACAGTGTAGCTGATCTAAGGGTAAATGCAAGTTATATGCCGTCTAACATTAGCTAGATAGATAGCTAGAAATTAATTTATAAATCTCTCAGCCAACCGTGTAAATTCACACCATTAGATAGATTATGTCAAATAGACATTACGTGGTAAACATTAGAGGTTTGTCCTTAGAGATGCCACAAACAAACCCCACATTCAGCCATTCCTTAAGAAGACATGTTTGCTTTTTGACAACCAGGTGACATCAAGGAGTAAGAGGCTGATTTTGCTGCAATAGCTCAATAGCAGATTGCAGTAAAAGTACTCATAAACATTCAACATAAATGGAGTAGATAGTCAGGGTCGGCAGGCATGTGTAAATGTGTTCATGTGAGTGACATCACATCCATAAAGAATTTAAGTTGGGCTCGTCAAGGACTAGGGAGGGAACAGTATGTTTGTTTTAAACTTTACCAAAAAAGTTTACAGAATGCAGCATACCATGCCAGCAATCTGGACCCACCATTTAAATTTCTCTATGTGCACTGAATTTTGTACCATCAGTCTTGATATCTGTCTCTGGCAATTTTTTTTTCCCAGATCTGCCCCCAGTATCTTAACCCTTACTGCTGTCAGGCATCACATGACTGGACTTATCACCACAGACAAAATGCTGGACGTCACAGTTACTATAAAGTGAGTGAGGGGGAAATATATATATATATATATATATATATATATATATATATATATATATATATATATGATTTATCATTTAAAAAGGGATAGGAGCACTTTAAAACCAAATACACCTCTGACCCAATCTCAGGTCATCCATCGAGAGCGAGCCTGCTCTGGTGCTGGGACCTCTGCGCTCAGCTGAGGAACAACAGCATGAGCAGCAGCTACTGGAGATCGCAGCTCGCAAGAAAGAGCGGGAAGAGCGAGGAGGAGAGGACATGGGACCACCTGTGAAGGAGAAACCAGAGGAGCTCCATGGGCCATTCCACTACGAGTTCTCCTACTGGGCACGGTGAGAACTTTATTCTTAGTGGAACTTTTTTTTTTCTTTTTATTTATTTTTTTGCTCTTTTATGATTCTGGAACCAGTGCTGGTTTGTATAATGCTCATCATTAATCAGAAATCAGAAAAAAATTACTGGTATCTTATGCCTAAGTTTAAGAGCAAAGTACAAAAGTATTCTTAATGGGTGATATTTGGAAGTGCAGAGGGGTGGTATGGGTGATGATATTAAGTGCAGTGAAAGGTGGAAGTTCTGTGACAGAAAATATGTGTGCCCATTAGTGCAGCTTTTTTTTCAATATTGCCCAGCCCTAGTGCCCATGATTTTATACACTAGGAAATATGTTCTGCTGCAACTGATTGCTCATGCAGAGTTTATAAAGAAATAACAGATCAGTCACAAGCCTATCCTTTTTTTATTACAAATTTATTAAGTAGTCAAATACACAGCTATATCATCTGATTGAGACACGCAGCACACCTGGTCATCTGGTTGCTCTGTTCATTTCATCTCAAGGATAAAGATTAGAGGGAGAGTAAATGCATGCTAACCGTGTATTATACACTATCAATGGTTTTAGCCATTATACTTTTAGAAGCGCTTGTTCCTTGTAACCATGATGGCCGGAATGACCAATCGCACAATGAGCAATTTCAGCCAGTGAGTCCATGTCCACTTTTGGCAAAACAAATATTTATATAAAGTTTATGTATGAGTTTTAATATCATCTTCAGTTATACGTAAAAATTATATAGGGAAAATTCATCACTTGCTTCTTGTACATTTTTAAAAAATGCTGCAATCTGCATGCTGTCTTCTTTCACACTTACGCTGTTCACCCCGTTTTTTTTTTTTTTTGGACAAGAGATGGAAGCCATAGCAATAAATCAGATATCATACTGAATTCCACAGTAACATTTTCCGCTAAGCAGATATCCTTGCAGAATACCATGCATCTGGTACTATGTCTTGCAATCTGTTTTTTAGAGCTGGAGAAAAGATCACAGTCACACCATCATCCAAAGAACTTCTTTTTTACCCACCTGAAGTGGAAGCTACAATCACAGGAGGTTAGTGTCCAAGCACTACATTTGTAAAGATCTCTTTTACAATGTTATTAAAATTAACATGTCTGATGTCGTATTTAAAAATCACCTGTATTTAAAAGATTATTACGGGTGATTTTGAACTGAGAGTAATAAAGTAAATTACAGTTAACAGAAGGTTTAAGTAAAATAACTTGTCTTTATAAATCGGAAAAAGTGGATGTTAGTCCTTGTCACATGACCTTCATCTCGTATTTGCATTCACACCTGTCATAAGTAGGATCCCCAGGCATGTGAAGAGGTTATAAATGATGTGTTGGTTTCCATAAATATTGTTCATATTCCTAATAATTGAGAAGGTTTATTGTGTATTTTTTAAAACATGTTTGTAATTTTATTGCTATAAAATTATTGAAGGCTCCTTCCTTCATTGTTTGCTTTGCCAGAGAGCTGTCCAGGTCAGATGGTGGAGATCACGGGGCGAGCAGGTCTCTTCTTGCAGGGACAGGTGACTCCGGAGCTGGAGGGTGTGGAGATTTCCATTAGGAAGTCTGGAGCTTCAGAGCCTCTTATCACTGTTCTCACTGACATAAGTGGAACCTACAGGTACTAAATGCTAACAAGTTTATTTTGTATTAACATTTGCTTCATCATTGACATGGTTCTACTCACAACTCAAATATAGCACACTTGACCCGATAAGTCTTCAGAAGTATTTGAAATTTTATTTTAAAATTTATATATTTTTCAAATATTTAAAAGTTTTACTATGTGTTTGTAAAATTCTCCCTAAGAAAGATTTAATCCTCAAAGGGGCAGTAATCTTCCCTTTTTCAGCATGTCAAAAAACTGTGATTGTTTAAAAATGAAAAAAGTGATAAACAAGTCCAAAATAACAAGTACGTCATGATGACTGCACATTTCTTTGTAATTCCCTAATGCATTCTAGTCATTTCCAGTCTTGAGTTAATTGCATGTGTAAGAAATCCTGCTTGGGCCAAAAAAAAGGAAAAATGCCTTTGTCAAATTTATTTGTAAAATTCTTCCATCAAAAAAGGAGTTGGGTTTTTTTATGCTTGCAAGAAGAAAAGTAAGTATGATAAAAGGGAAAAAATGCACATGGTCTTGAGAAGAAGAGGCCCAACCCATAATTTAAATACATTTAGACTGCTGACCAGCTGTTGGAAAATATGCTCAAGTCACATACAAGCTATATGTAGATAAGCCTTGCATTGCTTTAAAGCTATACCAAAACACTCATTTAGTCATGTTTTTGGACTGAGTTAACCTCGAGGAAGTACAATTCTGTTTCAGTATGAATCCTTTAGTGTTGCTTTCATGTTTCTTGAACAAGTTTTTATAACATTAAACCACACACTGGGCCTCATTTATCAAGATGCATACAAGTGGATTTATTGTTAAATCGTTTATATGAGAATTTACACAGAAATTTGGTTTTCGTGAAAACTCCATAAATTCGGAAAGATGTATGCATAAGAAAACTAACTAATGTAAACCTCCACTGATAGGCTTCAAATCATATAATTTGTAAGAATATAATAATATTTTTTTATTATCATAGACGTAGTCAGAAGTATTAGTAGTCATTTTGCACTTTCTGGTTTCCTGGTGGACTAGTGGCTAGCATGCTCACTGCCACGGCCCGGGTTCGATTCCTGATCAGGGAACCAACCCCAGCCACTGGAGGGTTGCATGAGCCAGCTCTCAGTGCCGGTCCCAAGCCCGGAAAGTGGGGAGGGTTGCATCAGGAAGGGCATCCAACGTAAAACTAGTGCCAGAATCAAAATATGCAGACGGGTGATCTGCAGTGGCGACCCCGAACGGGAGCAGCCAAAAGAGGAGGGGGGGTCATCTTGTACTTTCTTAACATTTAAGGAGTTTTGTGGGCCTCACTAAATGCAAATCAGCTATGAAGTGCAAGAGCCCAGTAGTTTACGGATAATATGAAGAAAATCAGCATTTTCGAAGCCTTTGTAAATCCGGCAAAAAGATTTTGTTTGGTTTGGTTTACACAAACATTTACACACACAACTTTACTAAAGGATTGATAAATGAGGTCCACTGTTGGTTAAAACATTCTACAATCATAAATATGATTATTAGTACTTAACACATCACCCCTTCCTCAGGACTCAGGATATTAAACATGCATTTATCTCATGACTTTTAATGTTCCTTTTCCCAGTGTCGGACCTCTGCACAGTGACTTGCAGTATGATATTAGTGCCAGTAAAGAGGGCTTTGTATTGACTCCAGTGGAGGGCAAATCAGAAGACTTTAAAGCCTTTGCACTGGCAGGTGTCACTTTTGAGGTAAATAAAAAATATTTATAATAAAAAAAAAATAGTCAAATGATTTTTTTTCATGTTTAACTCCTCATAAATCAGAAAGTTTGAGCTCTTTGCAGGGAAGCAGCACAATCTTCCACTCCCTCTAACTTTGTGTAAGATTATTTTTTATTTCGTTACTTTGCATTGGAATAATGTTTATTTTCTGAGGATCAAATCATGGAACCTTGAAGCCTATATATTTTAAAATAAACATTTAACCGATAGTAGAAAAAATAAGAGAGCATAGCTGTGAACCTTGTATTTTACAAGACAACAATCCCTGAACATTTCATGCAGCTAGTATGAATAGCTCAAAAGTAATGACTTTTTCAAGAGTAATGAACTGTGTAACTTTTTCTGTAGCGCTCGTTTTTACTGAAAAATTAGGGTCGTGCCCCTTCTTTAAAGCATCTGTATCTCTCATAAACTAATGCCGATACAAGTCTGCAATTTTGCACACTATTGATTGGGAATAGTGGCATTATTTCCAGATACTATGAAGCATCTGAGATGGTTAGTCGGGAACCCTCTGGTGATTTCACATGGACTCACCTATGTATACATGCATATGTACATACATATATTCATATTCTAAAAAAAAATTCTACATATTAGGGCACGTTCACACCTATTGGTCCATTTGCTGAGCAAAATCAGAGCATAATTGATACCTTTTAGTCTGTTTTTCACACTGCACATAATTAAACAAATAAAAGCAAAAAAAAAAAGAATTGGGCTGAGGGGCATGTAGGGCTGAAAATGTACATGTAAAACTCATTCATTCATTGGTAAGAAATATGGCAGTTATAAAAATTTAAACAAACTTTATGCCATATGTGTGTAAAAATTGCAGAAATCCAAGCACAGAGAATGCTCTGGTAGTAGGATAGCAGCTATCTCATTCATCAGTCCCAGAATCTGTAGTGAAGACTAATGTTTGGAGGAAAGATTAGTAATTCAGAATGCTTGTTGCTGCTCTGCATCAGTCTGTTTTTCTTAACAGATTAAGGCAGAGGATGGCCTACCTCTCTCTGGAGTGCTTCTCTCTCTCAGTGGTGGAAACTTCCGTTCCAATTTGCTCACACAGGACACAGGACTCCTGACCTTTAACAACCTGGTAAACAACAACCAATGTGAAAAAATTCATGATAATGAGTTGACCCATATCGCTGTCTAATGATACAGAATTTACTAGAGATACAGAATTTACCAGTAAAAGAAAATCCTTTTGTTTTGTAGTTCAATTTTACTCATAGTTGTTTAGTATTGAGTATTGCTCAACTGAACTTCTGCAGTACTGCTATTCTGCTCATAGTCCCATCGTCATGAAAGTGTAAATACTACTTAGTAGTTGCTATTATATAAACCTCCCCCCACAGAGTCCTGGCCAGTACTACTTCAAACCCATGATGAAGGAGTTTCGCTTTGAGCCCTCCGCTCAGATGATCACAGTAGAGGAAGGCCAGAGCCTCCGTATTCCCATCACTGGCTTCAAAACTGCATACAGGTACATCATGCGAGTGTGGAGGTGTACAGTGTGGTCCAAAAGTCTGACATCACATTGAACTTTTTTTCATTTAAAACTGGGAATAAACAGAATTTTGAACATTTTAAAACAAAGAAAGGAAATGTTCAATATCTTGAATATTAACTATTCAGTATTATATTACATATTCAAGATTATGCACTATTTCTAGGTCACTATTTAATTTGAAGCAAATTTGTGATATTGACCTTAACTGCTTTGTATAGAAGCTCTGATTTTCCTTGAGCATTATCCTCTCCAGGGAAGCATGTGTCCAGACATTATTCTGATGGATTTGATCTAAGAAGGATCATGCCAGCTCGAGTGCATTCTGCCATTAAAGTAAAAGGGGGACATAGCAAACACTAAGAAATTCTAAAATACATGTAAATATTTTTAAGGTAATATGCTATATTTTAAGTTTGTAAGTTTGTGGACACCTTACCATCACACCTATATGTGGGCCTGCCACAAACTGTTGCCACAAAGAGTCCAAATATTCCAGCATGACAATGCCCCTGTGGAAGAACTCGAGTGGCCTGCACAGAGCCCTGACCTCAATCCCACTGAACACTTTTGGGATCAATTGGAATGCAAATCCCCACAGCCATGCTCCAAAATATCTAGTGGAAAGCCTTCCTAGAAGAGTGGAGGTTATTGTAACAGCAAAAGGGGGACTAAATCTGGAATGGGACGTTCAGCACATATGGGTATGATGGTCAGGTGTCCACACACATTTGGCCATATAGTTTATGTTTACGACAGTTCAAAAGAAAAAGTAGTCAGTAAATGGTTAAAGTGTTTTGTTCATACTTTCAATTTTAAATTTTTATTTGTATAGCACTTTTAAAAGTGGGCATTGTCACAAAGCAGCTTTACAGAAATTCCAGATTTTATAACTCATTAAGCTAACAATATTTATTGTTTTTATACAATGTGAAATATATGCTTTTTTATTGAATGTATATTCATTGTAAAATTATCAGTAAATAATGATTGCTGAACTGATGGACGGGCATTCAGAATTCAGTGCTATCTAATTTTGGAACATTGTTGAGATGATTGGTAAAAGTTTGAGCCTGATATGTTGTGACCATTGCACTTTTTTTTTTTTTTTTTGGTCTGTAGTTGCTATGGCACAGTGCAGTCTCTGGGAGGCGATGCTGAGCAGGGGGTGGCTGTAGAGGCAGTGGGCCAGGGTGAGTGCAGCATATACAGTGAGGACACAGTGACGGATGAAGCAGGCCGGTTCCGGCTTCGAGGACTGCTGGTAAGACGTTATGCTAATATGATTGACAGTATGTGGGATATGAGCTTCTCATGATCAGCCTAGCCTCGCTTACACCTTTCTACAAGTAGGGGTTTCCGCATATGCATAGTCAGGAATAGTTCTAAATATATTCACATCCTAATGCACAAGAATAACTTGATAAATCTCGTTCTATTCTTAGAAATGTGTGTATGCACAGTTTATGCACAAAACTATGCATATGCACGGTTGATAAATACACAGTCCCCTCTGAATGTATTGGAAAGGCAAGGCCAATTCTTTTGTCTTTGCTATACACTGAAGACATTTGTGTTTGAGATCAAAAGATGAATATGAGATGATGGATCAGAAATTCAGATTTAATTTCCTGATATTTACATGTAGATGTGTTAAACAGCTTAGAACATGGCACCCTTGTTGGCAGACCACCCGATTTTTAGGTGAGCAAAAGTATAGGAACAGGTAGACTTAAAGTAAATAACACTTGCGTGCTCAGTTGGGTAAAGATCTGGTGATTGACTTGGCTGGTACAATATTTTACTTTTTTTTTTTTTTTTCAAAATTAAAATCTGATGAAGTCCTTTGTTGTCTTGGCAGTGTGTTTGAGTCATTGTCTTGCTGCATGATGAAGTTCCTCGCAGTTAGATTGGATGCATTTCTCTGTAAATTGGCAGACAGAATGTTTCTGTAGACTTCTGAACTCATTCTGCTGCTACTAACATGAGTTACATCATCAATAAAGATCAGTGAGCCCGTTCCAGAAGGAGCCATGCAAGCCCAAGCCATGACAGTACCTTCACCGTGCTTGACCGATGAGCTCGTTTGTTTTCGGATCATGAGCAGATCCTTTCTTTCTCCACACTTTGGCCTTTCGATAACTTTGCAAGTGGTTAATCTTTGTTCTAGAACTTTTGTGGCTCATCTCTGTATTTCTTTGTGAATTACAGACTGGCCTTCTGATTCTTAATGCTAATGAGTGGTTTGCATCTTGTGGTATAGCCTCTATATTTCTGCTCTCAAAGTTTTCTTCAAACGGTGTATTGTGATACCTTCACCCCGGCCCTGAAGAGGTTGTTGTTGATGTCACTAACTGTTGCTTTTGGGATTTTCTTCACAGCTTTCACAATGTTTGTCATCAACTGCTGTTGTATTCCTTGGCCGATCTGTTTGATGTCTGGTTGTTAGTACACCAGTGGTTTCTTTCTTTTTCCGGACATTCCAAATTGTTGTATTGGCTATGCCCAATGCTTATGCAATGGCTCTGATTGATTTTCCCTCTTTTCCCAGCTTCAAAATGGCTTGGTGTTCCCTTCACATTGGTTTATCGTTTTTAACAACAAATTAAGCTGATCTATTGTCTCATATTCATCTTTTGATCTCAAACCCAAATGTCTTCCATGTATAGCAGAAACAAAAGAATTTGCCTTGCCATTCCAGTACTTTCAGACGGGGACTGTAGTTGCAAAAAGTGGTGCTAATTAACTCTCAGAACTCTTGTGGATTAACCTTTGTTGTTCCCTCTAACTGACTTTCTTACTAATGGGTTTTGTCTGCCCATTTGTGAGGACTGTGCATTCCCTCTTCTGTTCCTCTACACTGAAACAAGTTCCAAAGTGCAGCAGTGTAGAGTATAGGTACTTCATTTTTTGACCCCTGCTTAAAGTTACACTATATGGCCAAATGTTTGAGGATGCCTGCCTGTTATGCCCATATGTGGGCCTTCCCCAAACTGTTGCCACAAAGTTGGAAGCACACTGTGCATAGGATGTATTTGTATACTGTAGCATTACAATTTTCCATCACTGGAACTAAGGGGCCCAAACCTATTCGAGCATGACAATGCCCCAGTGCATAAAGCGAGGTCCATAAAGACATGGTTTGCCAAGGCTGGTGTGGAAGAACTTGAGTGACTTGCAGAGAGCCCTGACCCCATGACTTGGAACGCCAACTGGGCAGCAGGCCTTCTTGCCTGACATCAGTGCCAGACCTCACTAATGCTCCTGTGGCTGAATGGGCAAATCTCCACAGCCACGTTCCAATATCTAGCGGAAAGCCTTCCTAGAAGAGTGGAAGTTATTATAACAGCACAGGGGGACTAAATCTGGAATGGGATTTTCATCAAGAACTTATGGGTGTGATGGTCAGGTGTATACAACCCTTTGGCCATATAGTGTATGTTTATGACAGTTAAAGAGAAAAAATAGTGTTTAAAAAAAAAAGTAGATGATTAAAGGTGGTTAAAAATGCTTTAAAGGTCTTCCAGTGTATTGTTAAGATCTGTTTGCAGTTGTTTTCTTTAGTGAATGTGGAGAATGTATGGATTTGCACAATATGATGCTGATTATTGGTTTGGAAAAAGCTATTAATACATGGGAATATCTGACAGCTACACAGGTCCTGCTGTTATTTGCAACTTGCAGATTACGCCTTGTAACCATCCTAGAAAGAGTCTAAATGTGTTTAATTTAGGGATCCCACCTGTGCTCTTCCTGCTCATGTGGATAAGATTATCTAGCTGCTAGCATGCCAATGTATTGTATTTAAGCACTACAATTGTAATAATTCATTTTGTATTGATTGCTTTTTGTATTGTTTGTCTTATTTGTTTTTTCCCCCTAGCCTGGGTGCACTTATGTCATTCAGCTGAGTGGAGAAGGCAATGACCACATAGAGAGAGCACTTCCTCAGCACAAAACCATAGAGGTAGAAGAATGCAATTATTAGTTATTATTTTTATTTTTTTTTTACATTTCAAACATTTATAAATGTCAAGTGTCTTTATTTATGTTGTAGGTGGGTAGCAGTGACATAGACGGGGTCAACATCATCGCCTTCAGACAAATTAATCAATTTGACCTGAGTGGCAATATTATAACTTCATCTGAGCATCTCCCAACTCTCTTGGTAAGAATATTCCTACTAAGAATATTGAAATCCATTTGCTTGTTTTGGAATTGGTAATACACTTCTGTTCATTCCCAGGTGAAGCTCTACAAGAGTGACAACCTTGACAGTCCCTTCCAAAGTGTGCCACTGGGCCAATCGCTTTTCTTCCACTTCTCCCCTCTCCCACGTGATGGAGAGGTAAATCTGTTTCCCCCTCTTATGACTGCGTATGATTTATGCTTAACATTTCATTATTCAATACTAATCGAATTTATTTTCTTACTGCAGAGTTATGTTTTAATGTTGGACACCACTCTCCCTCGCTCGCAGTATGACTTTAAACTTCCTCAGGTCTCCTTCACATCCTCCGGCTACCATAAACACGTGACGCTCACTTTCAATCCTACTGTATGTATACACAAAATGGTCTATGGATAGGAAGCTAGTCTTTTGCAGATTTGTAAGTAATTTGTAAATGATGTTTCCATTTACTCTTCACAGCGAAAGCTTCCAGATCAAGAGGTTGCTCAGGGATCGTACATAGCACTGCCTCTAACTTTGCTGCTCTTACTGGTGGTGTATAATCATGAAAGGGTAATTATTAATTTTACTGTTCTTTTAGAATAGTTTGCATCAAATGACTTTTTGTACCTGATTTTGAGTAGTTTATGATATAGCAATAGTAGATTGGGCATACCAAATTATCCCAAAACCTCTTTTATACAAACATAATTATAGCAATATTTATTTAGATGTAATGGATTGATGTGTTTAATTGTACAAGCAAGGTATACTTACAATCCTTTATTACACACACAGCTGAATTAGTTATAAAGTAGAAAAACACACTGACCTCATTCACATGCAACATTAAAAGATACACTTTTAATATAAGAAAGCTAAAATAATATTAAAACTAACTGTCCTCATGAAAACTGCAGTCATGCAGCAATGATCTACTGCAAATATCATCAGACTGAGTCAAACAATGACAGAGACAATGGCTAACTGCCTTGCTTTAAGGTTTTTAAGGACCACAGTCACCTCTTTGCTGAGTGTGATGATTGGCTCAGTGATCATTCAATTTCATTTACCCAGTGCAATTATTATAGCTGATTTTTGTCAGCAACAAAATGCAGCAATAGCAACCCCATGCACACTTGGGTCCTTTCTGCTCTAGGGTTTTTGCAATGGGCATATTTCCACAAAATCATTTCTCAACCACCTCTGAGCCAAAAAATGACATGGGCCCGCTCGTATCACTGGGCTAGCAGGGCTAAGCCCCACCCTGTCTTTAAATGATAAAAGAATCAATACAAGCTTTCGGTTTTAGTGTCCACTCATCTTATTTTGCGAATAACAAATGTTTTAAAGAGCAGTGTTTTGCTTTGTTGTGATACAGTGCAACAGCACCACCCGTGGTCATGATAAAAACATACAGAATGAAAAGAAGCAAGGCTTTGGCTAACAGTATTGAGCCCAGTGCCGTAGATTCATGCAGCCTATCAGTGGCAGTCGTGTCAGATGATTACACAGAGTAACACGCCCCTAGATCTGATCTCCAATTGGGCTAATGTATTCTAGCCCATTTCAGTGACATGTCCGGTCTACGTCATCAGCAGTTGTGTTAAGGATTTGTAGGAGAAACTAAAAGTATATAGACTAAGTACACATTTTCTAATCAAAATACAAATTACACAAAAGGCAAGATGACTGAACTATAAGTTTTATGGGGTTGTTTGATTAGATTAGATTTTTTCTGTTTACTGTGCTTTTTATTTGGAGGAAACACACCATGAAGCCAGCAGAGCATTATGGACTTGAAACACTAAATGTATCAATCACTGATGCAACTCCCTATCTACCTATATTTACAGCTTTTAACAAATGCCCAAACCTATCCAGAACGACTTACAGAAGTTGTTGTTATTATTATTGTCGTTATTATTATTATTATTATTATTATTATTATTATTATTATTATCAATATTAATAAGACCTATGGAGATAATGTATTGTCCAACTCTTATAGTTTCATTGTCGAGCTATTGATGGATATTAATTTTTAGCCGTCCAGTCTCATACCACCAGCAGCCTCCATTCCATGTCTTGTATGTATTTATATCTCTCTTGTCGCAAAACATTACATTTACTATAAATGGCAGTTTAGAAGGTGTAACATTTACCATCTGTTGCATACAGCTGTGTATATGTATGTTTGATAAATGTCAATTTTTTAGTGCGTACTGGCATTTCTTACACACAGAATTAGCACTTTTTCTCTGCGCAGTTTGACAAATGAGACATCAGATTGCTATTAACCATTCAACCATTGCTACAGATTAGCAGTGATTGGTGAATATCGAGACTGATGTGGAGGTCTTTCGCGGAAATACAAAAATGAAAACCCATTGCACAATACCTTATTACAAAAAGTAATAACAAAACTACACAAAAGTGTATCTATTATTTTTCTACATAATCTCCATTTTATTCAATGAAAGTGTTTCACCATTTAATGAGTGTCTGGAATCCTTTAGAAAAAAATTAAATTCTAATTTGACTCACCTTTGTACAAAGCCATGGATACACTACTGTGTAGTCTGCTGCATAAATTGATACTCTAATTAATGTACATAAAAATACAAATCCTGTCATTAATCATAAATATAGGCTACTGTGCCTTGCTGAAAATATTTGGCCTGGGTGTTTAGATGACTGTTTTCGTGTATGAAATCCGCAACATTTTTTTTTTTTTAAGATATGCATTAGGATTTCTTTTATGAGTTTACTGTGAAGCCTGCTACTGTGTCAGCCATTCACTGTCAGTATTATTCATGAAACCTGCCATTATCTGTAGCAATGGGGTCGAACCCACCTCTTACTGTTATTAGTAATATTTATATATGTTGGGCTATAGCAAGCTACACTAACAACACTGCTTTCTTACACACAAATAAGTTATAAAGTAGAGAAAACCTTTTTTTTTCTGCATAAATTATTAGTTTAAAAATAATAAATCCCTCCAAAATCATGGTTACTCTGTGGTCTGCAGGTGATCCCACTCTTCCTGCAGCTGCTCAGCCGCATTCAGGGCGTCCGCAGCCTGGCACAGACTAGCAATGATGGACAGGCCGTGGAGGATGCCAAGCGCCCAGCCAAACGACCCAAGACACGACGCACATGAGACACCAAGGCCATGCCCACCACAATTATATCTCTGGGTTATTAAAAAAAAACTGTGAAGGCCAATGGGATTCAGACCTTTTACGTTCATCTTAAAATACTTTTCTTTGCATGGACTGTCTCCATAGTGTCCTTATCAATAGATTGAGGTACATTTGATATGCATTGATAACTATCTGGTCCCTGGTATATGTGACTGCGGCTCAGAGATCCTTTGTGAATACGGGTCCTCTGTGAATGGTGGATGTGAAATGATACCTGTGTGTTCATATGTTGTAGATTCTAAGGCAGGACAGTGACTCAAGAAATTAATAATGATTATGGTTTATAAATTGAATATTTATTAACAAGTTGAATTAGTAGAATCAGTTTGCCCAGATTGTCTCCTAGGTGTGTTTTTTTTTTTGTTTTTTTTTGTTTTGGTTTTGTTTTGTTTTGTTTTTTACATTTTGATCATAAATTTCTAGTGTTGATCACATTTTTCCACAACAAATAACATGCATTAAATGACAGATTTTTGAATGTTCCGTTTGACTTAAATTAAGTTTTGAATGTTCCATTTGACTTAAAAAACCTCTAGGTGTGAAGCAAAATGTGTGAACTACAAATATTTTAAACATGCTTCACCTTGACTGTTCTGTAATTTGTTAAAAGTATTCAGTGAGGCTTTAGATCACAGCCCATAGCATGAGATCACAGGGTCTTTTTGAACTTGCAGACATAAAATAACAGTAATCCCCAAAATACCCCTGCATGTGTTGTTAATGACTGTGTAGTGTGTGGCTTTGACATTGGAATTGTCTCTATCTGACTTTTTTGGTTTAAAAAAAAAAATTAGTTAATTAGACCCTGACCAGGATAAAGTGGTTACTAACTATGACTGCATGAATGATCCTTGGAAGATATCAACCCTGATCGCAAGTTGAGTAATGGCCCAAAGCTGGAACACACTTAGCACGTAATCTGTAATCTTGTGGAATAAGTCCAGTGAGCTCATCCATCTCATCCAAACTGTTGCTTAATATTGGGTCACTTTTGGCCCACAACACACTTTCCATTACCATTGGACCAGATTTCTCTTCTATCTGGAAAATTGTTTAGTATTTGTCAATCAACAAGACGAAGGTCTAATAACCACAACATTACAGAATATTAAGTAATGTAAAGGATATTTAAAAAAAAAAAAAATAGGGTGTGCTATTACCTATTATTATAATAATCAGTGAGAGGATATGGTAACAAACCCAGTAAATACCTGGCAAGACAGCTAAATCAGTGACAATATAACACAATACCAGCAGTTAGGGATACAAGAGGGAAGATGGGCATTAATTGTGGTTTTTTTTTCATCTTTTTATATATAAATATTAATATAAATTAATAATTATATACATCTGACAAAACCAGCACAATAGAGAAACTTTAATTTTTCTCTGGTATCAATTTTCTAAAATGTCAAGATCAAAAATACTCAGGTGAACCCATTTGTGAGAAACAAATAACACAAGCACTAACCCACCTCTAAAGCGGAAAGGCTCCTTGCGTAGATGGGTTCCAGGTGGAATGGTTTTAAGCATTTAAAAGCAAAGTTCCTGTTCATCTAATTAAAGTATATAATCATAGTTTTGAGTGTATGCACCACCTACCAGAAACAATGGCACTGACTCACATTTGTTTTAAGAAAGAATAAGGACCTCAACCCACTGAACACCTTTGGAATGAACTGGAACACCAACTGCAACCCCAGACCTTCTCACCGACATCAATGCCTGACCACACTAATGCTGGGTGGGGGTGTGGTTGTCAGGTGTCCACATACTTTTGGCCAAATACTGTATATGGGTCAATTTTGACCCATTACATAAAAGTTGTGTATTTATTTGTTTATAATGTGAAGTCATGAACACAAAAATAAATATCTGTAAAGTACACACATGCTAGAAAGAGGTAATCAATTAGAATATATGGTTCCCACATCCATAATAGCAATTAAACCCATAAAATTCTCTAAAATGTGTGATTTATAATTAATTTATAATTGACCTAATTTATGGTAAATAAGGTAATTATACACACACACAAAGTTCATGTCCCTTCCTTGGATGTGCAGTGTTTCTCTCTCACACACACACACAAACACACTGTCCACGCAAACTAAATATTTCTTTACTATAACCTGTAAGATTTTGTGTGCACGCACACACACACACACTCAGTCTCTCCCTCTCTCTCTCTCTCTTTCTCTCTCTCTCTCACACCCAAGGCTGTTTCTTCCTATAAGCGGTTTAAGCAGTTGCTTAGGGCCCCTGGACCACCAGGGGCCCCATGATTTTTAAAACAGATATACAAAAAAGTGCACTTTACTATCACTTGGTGAAAATAGGGGGCTCCCTTGCATAGAAACTGCAATTTATGTAACTAAAATAGGTAACTAGCGTAACTAATATCAGAAGATCTTGTAGCAGCAGCGATCATGAAGTGTTGATTTCTATCTGGGGCTGAAAAACGCAAAAAGCAGAAAAGGAGAAACGGACCTTGACAAACAATTTGTCAACTTTCTTGCTTCCACTTTTTGATGTAATTAAAACAGATAAAGTCAGTGGCTAACTACAGCTAACTATCAAGTATCTAGAGCAAGAAGTGTTAGGGTAATACACCGATCAGCGATAGCATTTAAATCACCTGCCTAATATTGTGCAGCTCCCCATTGTGACACCAAAACAGCTCTGACCCGTCGAGGCCTGGACTCCACAAGACCTCTGAAGGTGTGCTGTGGTATCTGGCACCAAGATGTTAGCAGCAGATCCTTTAAGTCCTGTAAGTTGCAAGGTGGGGCCTCCATGGATCTGACTTGTTTGTTCAGCACATCTCACAGATGCTCGATCAGATTGAAATCTGTGGAATTTGGATACCAAATCAACACCTTGACGTCTTTGTCATGTTCCTCAAACCTCACACTATCCTGCTGAAAGAGGTCACTGCCATTAGGGAATACCGTTGCCATGTAGGGGTGTATTTGATCTGCAACAATGTTTAGGTAGGTGGTACGTATCAAAGTAACATCCACATGAATGTCAGGACCCAAAGTTTCCCAGCAGAACATTGCCCAGAGCATCACGCTGCCTCCGCTGGCTTGCCTTCTTCCCATAGTGCATCCTGGTGCCATCTCTTCCCCAGGTAAGCGACACACCCAGCCGCCCACATGATGTAAAATAAAACGTTCATCAAACCAGGCCGCCTTCTTCCATTTCTCCGTGGTCCAGCTCTGATGCTCACGTGCCCATTGTAGGTGCTTTTGGCGGTGGACAGGGGTCAGCATGGGCACTCTGACTGGTCTGCAGCTACGCAGCCCCATACGCAGCAAGCTGTGATGCACTGTGTGTTCTGACACCTTTCTATAATAGCCAGCATTAACTTTTTCAGCAATTTGTGCTACAGTAGCTCTTCTGTGGGTTTGGACAAAACGAGCTAGCCTTCGCCACGCGCGTGCATTAGTGAGCCTTGGGCGCCCATGACCCTATTGCCCGTTCACCGGCTGTCCTTCCTTGGACCACTTTTGGTAGGTACTAGCCACTGCATACTGGGAACATCCCACAAGACCTGCCATTTTGGAGGTGCTCTGACCCAGTCATCTAGCCATCACAATTTGGCCCTTGTCAAAGTCCCTTGGATCCTTGCGCTTGCCCATTTTTCCTGCTTCCAACACAACTTTGAGAGCTGACTGTTCACTTGCTGCCTAATATATCCCTCCCCTTGCCATTGAAACAAGATAATCATTGTTACTCCCTTCATCTGTCAGTGGTCTTAATGTTATGGCTGATCGGTCTATATACAGTGGGGTCCAAAGGTCTGAGACCACACTTATAATCTGGGATTATTTTTTAATTTAAGACTGGAAATAAAGAAAGTTTTAGAATTTTGAAAATTCTAAAACAAAAAAGGAAGTGTGCAACATCATGACTATGCAGTATTCAAGATGTCGCACAATTTCTAGGTCACTATTTGAATTAAAGCATCAGGATCATCAGGTTTTACACAAACTTGTGGAGTTTGTTTCAGCTCAAATGCACACTGTCTTAAAGCTGAAAGGGGACATACGAAATACTAAGAAATTCTGCAATTCATGTAAATATTTCTAATGTTGTACTTTTCACTGAAGTTGTTGCTGATAATATAATTTGTAATGAAAAGCTTTGTATTAAATTGAAAAAGAATGTCAAACAGAAGCACTAGTGGTACACGAGATCAGACTTTTTCTTCATTCTGATGTCTGATGTGAATATTAACTGAAGCTCTTGACCTGTATCTGCATGATTTTTTTTGCAATGTGCTGCTGCCACATGATTCGCTGATTAGATAACTGCATAAATGTGCAGGCATACAGGTGTTCCTAATAAAGTGGATGGTGAGTGTATATACACATATATACATGTATATATACATGGAATAAGATTAAGTATTTTTTTAAAACTCAAACATCACTTCTCACTTCTAGCACCAATAGCAGGTAACCCAGACTTCCTCCCTTCATGCCAGGACCTGGTGTTTAAAAAGGGTTAGACCATCTTAAAAATTGTATAAGAATAGAACCAGGCAATCCTTTGAGGGCTTAAAAATATATAATTCACAGCATTCTCATTTCTTCCGGTACACGTAAGACCTTTAGTTTTGAAGAATACTCAATCTTGAAACATCCTTTCTGGAGGAAATTCTCAAACAGCAGATCCCTGATAAATTAATTTCATGCATATATGGGACCTTTTGAATGAAATTAAATCATTCTACTGAAGCCATTAGGAGACAATGGCAGCATGAACTTGGACAAGATATAGATGACTGTCGGAAATCTCTTAAGGGAAATGCCCTAAAAATTCTTAGCTGTAATACAGATAGAGAAACCCAATTTAAAATACTATACAAAATGCACATTACAGTGCCCAAAGTGTAATGCAGACTTCGGCACATATGTGCATATGTTTACATAAGGTCATAAGTTTACATATGCCTTGCAGAATCTTCAAAATGTTAATAATTTAAAAAAAACGAGGGATCATAAAAATTTAATTTAGTTTTTTATTTAGTCCTGCCCTGAATAAGCTATTTCACATAGCAGATGTTTACATATAGTCCACAAGACACAATAATAACTGACCCCAACTGTATCACCCCTTCAGTGTATTTTGGCAGCTGACATGGACAACATAATGCTAAGTTGACCATATCACTTGCCGAATATTTCTATATTTTGCAAGGAAAACTATCTTTAAACACTGGGTAGCTAATATTATACCCTCACTAGGAGAATGGTATGGGGAAATCTTAAGAATATTACCTCTGTAGAGAGTGGGTTTTTTTTTTTTCAGTGGTGTACTTAATATATGGCAACCAAAATGCAGCACATCTGCCTGAAGTGTAGTCTTTACTGTCTTTTTTATGGTCTTCTTAAGATACATACATACATACACACACACACACACACACACACACACACACACACACACACACACATATATATATATATATATATATATATATATATATATATAATTTTTTAAAAATGTATTGTACTTACAATACAATAAAAAAATTTTCACTGGTAACTGATTTGATATTTTTACAGAATAGGGTGAAAAGATCCAGATGTGGTCTGCTTAGGTCGCCTACCGTCAAGTGTCTTTAGCCCGGATGTGGGCTGCTGGTTTCCGCTGATATCCTACAGTGTGCTGCGTGTGTAAATGATAGGTGAGCCACTGACTGCATATCGCTGCCCCGGAGAGCCGACGGGGTTCAGAACCCAGTAGAAATCTTTACCTGCGGGGATTTTCCGATACACAGACAGTATCATCTTCATGTCCCTGAGCAGGACGCCTCTGAGCTGACCGTCTGCCGCAGTCCGGCCGCCAGTCTCGGGGAAGATGGTGAAGAGGAAGAGCTTGGAAGACAGCGAGCAGGAGAGCTGCGGAGGAATACCGTTTCCCATCCAGACCTTCCTGTGGAGACAGACCAGGTTGGGGATTTTAGCCGTGACAAGGAATCACATGTTTTTAGGCAAAAATCGAAATATAATTATAGGCTAAAGCCATTTATCTGTGGTCGCTTATTGAGGCAGATGGGAGATTTGTCTTTTTTCCCCCCCTCTCTCCTAGTCATTCTGCTAGGTCTCAATATTCACTTCCAAGCGTTTTACTGGTTTAATGCCATCTTTCACAATCCATGTGTGATAAAATGGGCTGTGTATTTAACTATGTATTATTGTATTTATTTAAATACATGTATTACTATGTATTACTGTATTTATTTTATGTAACGTATGTATGTATATATATATATATATATATATATATATATATATATATATATATATATACACACACACACACACACACACACACATATTGAGGGTATTTAAATGTCTTGCTCATTGGCCTCAGGCTGTCTTGTTGTTTTGCGTCAGATTGTTCACTAACAATAACATAATATATGTAACCTAATAACTAAGCGGTTCTTTGATGTCTGTCAACACCTGGTTCTTTATTCGCATTGTTTTCAGCGCGTTTTTGCGACCGAAGTTAGGGAAGCAGTATGAAGCATCCTGCGTGGTGAGTACTCAGTGTTCCTCTGTGCTGCTTGCTTGCTCCCCTCACCCATCCTCCTTCACCGCTTATTACACCTGAGGCTTCTGCCGCTGTCACGTGACTGGTCACGTGGCCTTATTCTATGAGCAGGCTGCTATTTGATATTGCGCTTTTTAAAAGACGCACAAAATAAATTGGATATGTAACAATGGCAGTGAATGCAAAGGGCTCTTGATATACTGTACAGGATGTTTGTAGAATCGTAAAGCCTGCGGACCACGTGACCACACCATATACAGGGGATATAAGACGTCTACACATCCCTGTTAAAATCTCAGATTTTCATGGTGTAGAAAATGTAACCAAGATAAATCATGTCTGATCTTCTTCCACCTTTAATGTGATATAGCAACCAACACAATTCAAGTGAAAAACAAATAGAAACATTTTAGGAAAAAGAAAAAGAAAAAAAACTTACAATAACCTGGTTGCATAAGTGTTCACACCCTTTTGCACCTTTTGCTTGTAATACAGCACTCAGGTTTTTTTTTCCTTTTTTTTTTTAAGTCTACCAACTTAGCACATTTTGATTTGGCAGTTTTATTCCACTCTTCCTTGCAAAAATGCTCCAGATCTATCAAATTGCAAAGGCATCTCCTGTGCACAGTCCTATTCAAGTCATTCCACAGGTTTGCGATAGGATTTAGACATAGACTCTCATTGGGCCTTTCCAAAATGTTGATCTGCTTCTTCTGAAGCTGTTCCATCCCTGTTGACTTGGATTTGTGCTTTGGGTTTTTATCGTGATGGAAGGAGAAATTTTTCTTCTTTTCTCTTACTAACAGAGGCCTGCAGGTTTTGTGCCAAAATACATTGTTATTTGGAGCTATCCATTATTCTCTCTGTCTCAAACGTGGCAGCAGCACTTTGTCAGAGACAGAGCCAAAGAGGAAGGCGAGGCTGTACACGGACCTTATGCTAGGTTTTATTAAAGGCCTTAACAAGTCTTGGCCAGAATGTATACTTTGTGAGGCTAGCTAATCATAGCATAAAACCTAGCAAAATGAAGTGACATCAGCACACATAATACACTTCATTTGTAAGGAATACATGGTCATTTTTAAGGAATAATAAGTAGTGCCCTATTTTGTGTTCCTCTTGTAGTCTTTTGAGCGGGTGCTGGTGGAGAATAAGCTCCATGGGCTTTCTCCAGCTCTCACCGAGGCCATCCAGAGCATCATGCGCTGGGAGCTGGTGCAGGCCGCTCTGCCTCATGTTCTCCACTGCACTGCCATCCTCCTCTCCAACCGCAACAAGCTAGGTAAGAACCCAAAGCCTAAAACTGCTTACTATGACACACACAGCCTGTTACTGGTGTGTTTAACATAAACTTTGATGTTCAACTATTCCTTTTTATTTTGAGTACTGTACAATTCTCAGTTTTTATTACTAATGTCATATCTCAAACACTCTGTTGTGTCTTAAATGGAACAATCAGTATGGGGAATTTAATTACATGGTCATTTATGCACACATGCACAGTTTTATAAATCTTTTGGGTGTTTATGCTTCTAAAACGTTTTTGTATGCTTTGTTTTAATGTTAAATCTAGATATTATTTTATACGAGGCCCCTGGATTACAGCATTTATAGCATTAAAGATACTTTAACATACTTTAATACTGTCATGAAAAATGGTGAAGAAAATACAACCATTTGTCATTTTAAAAGGGCTACATAATGCTTCAGATTGGGCTTCTTTTTTTGTTGTTGTTGTTATTTATTTATTTATTATTTTTGCATGCCATTGCTTGAAGCTGCATTTTAACCTTTAGCACTGCCTCGACCAGGGCACCAGGATAAACTTGGTGTAGCCGAGACCAAGCTACTCCACACTCTTCACTGGATGCTGCTGGAGGCAGCTCAGGAATGCCACCAGGACCAGGGACATGGATGGTCTGGGGGAGGCAGCAGTGGCAGCAGCAGTGCCTTCTTCCAGCCTTTGAGTAACCAAAGCCATCTGGAACGCAATGGCAGTACTCCAGAAGAGAATGAGTATGCTCGAGCCAAACTTTACCACAAGAACATGGCCACTGTAGAGCTGTTCGTTTTTCTCTTTGCTCCTCTTGTCAACCGCATTAAGGTCTGTTCTGTTCCTTTGCATATTTTCTGTCATTTATTATATTTACCTACTGTATGTCTTAATTCAGTATACAATTTATGTCTGGCGTGCCCAACTCCAGTTTTGTCAGTCCAGCACAATTTGATGAGTTGAATCAGGTGTCCTTAAGCAAGAATATCACCAAACAGTACAAAGCAGTAGTGGTGTATGATGTATGTAGGCCGTAGGCAGGCTAATATGCAACACATTTAAACCTAACACTTTGTATTGGACAGGAGTCTGATCTTACATTTCGATTGGCTAGTGGCCTTGCCATTTGGCAGCCAATGTGGGAGCATCGTCAGCCTGATGTGCCTGCCTTCTCTGCCCTCATCAAGTCCATGCGCAACATTGTTACCGGTGAGATTTGGGTATAACTAAATAATATGTTATCCCAAAGGTAAAAAATGATACCAAAGCAACTTCCTTTCACACAGGAACTAGATTAAATTTTGTTTATTTTCACAGGGCTTATTTACATAAACATTATTCCGATCAATTAAAACTTCAAAATAAAACCTGGATTTATACTACTTATATTACTTCTTAAAATCATATATAGTATTGGAATGTCAAGGCCAATTCTTTTGTTTTTGCTATACATTGAAGAGTATGAGATGATAGATAGCTTTCATTTCCTGATATTTACATCTAGATATGATAAACAACCTAGAACATGGCATGTAGAACATTTGTTTGAACCCTCCCATTTTTCATACTATTCATATTTGCCTTGAAAGGAAATTTCAGGCACAACACTTTTATAAAAAATGTTATATAAAAAACTTTTGACGAGCATTCTCTTTAAAATATTCTCCACAGCAAAGAGGAACTCTCTGGTAAATAACCAGTGTAGTCTCTGTGCTCCCAGCAACCCTTGCTCCACGGTAAGTACTTAACATCTCTTGATAAAAATCTAGGATTGGGGTATATTTTATTTACATATGAGCAAAATAGGAACCAGCTACTTTTCTTACCTATTTCATACCCATCACTTACCTCAAATAGGAACAAGCACATATTCATTAAACTAAACAGGACGCAGGATAGTTAGGAAATTACTGAGTGATTGATCTGATGGTTGTGTTTATTATTATATAGCCCTCTAGGCCTCACAATTCCCAGAGAGCTTTTTTCCTGCATTAATGTGATTTCTCACTGCCTGGGTCATGTAATCTGATTTCCTCTCCTCTCCAGGTGGTGTGTGAATCTGCTCAGTCTGACTCCTCCTCCACTTCAGTGAAGGGCCAGAGCTGTCGCCGTGGCAACTCGGTGGAGAGAGGAGGCACCTCACAGCAGCCATGTGATCGAGGCCTCACTCAGAAGAAGTGAGCATTCTTAAATTCATACAGAAACACACAAACAAAACACACACAGATTGAGCTAGAAATAAAAATATATACAGTGGTAACCAAAAATTTGCATACACCTAGGCTAAAGACATTCAAACTCAATGTTTCACTCATTTCATGTTATCATCCATTGCCTGTGTTGTCAATTAGTAATTAATTGACTTCTAATCTACTTTATTTCCATAAGAGGGAATTTGAAAATAATAGATAAGAGACAGATTTATTTCAGCTTTTATTTACTATATCAGATTTTCATTTGGTCAAAAGTTTACATACACTTTGTTAGTATTTGGTGGCATTGCCTTTTAATTGCTTGAACCTGAATTAAACACTTGGGGTAGTCTTCCACAAGCTTCTCACAATACCTTGCCAGATATTTTGCCTATTCCTCCTGACAGAACTGCTGTGGTTTGCTGTGTGGGCCTCCTTGCTTGGGCATGCTTTTTCAGTTCAATCCACAAATTTTCTATGGATTCAGGTCAGGGTTTTGTGATGGCCTCCAGTTCTTTCAATTTGTTGTCTTTAAGCCATTTTATTTTACAACTTCAGATGTGTGCTTAGGATCATTGTCTCTCTGGAAGACCAACTGTGAACAATTTTTAACTTTCTGGCTATTGTCTTTGAAGTGTTGCTTCAGTATTTCAAGATAATCCTCCTTCATTGTGATGCCGTCTATTTTTACTTTTAGTGCACCAGTCCCTTTTCCAGCAAAACACCTCAACAACATGATGCTGCCACCCCATGCTTCACAGTTGGGATGGTGTTCTACAGATTAAAAGCCTCACTCTATTTCCTTCATACATAGCACTGATCATTATGGCCAAACAGTTGAATGTTTGTCCTCCAAAAGGCTAGGTCTTCATCCTGGTGATCACCTGCAAACAGTCTAGCTTTTTATGCCAGGCTTGGAATAGGGGCTTCTTCCTTGGAGAACAACCTTTCAGGACATAGTGAAGTATGACTCTCTTAATGGTGGATGTATATATTTAGTATCTGATAGCTCCAGCCCCTTCACCAGTTCCTTCATTGTTGTCTTGGGGTTCAGTTGAACCTTTTGGACCAAAATTCATTCAACCCTGGGAGTTAATTTGTGCCTCCTTTCTGAACAATGCAGTGTCTGTGTGGACCCAGATTTTTATATTTGCATACAGTTTTTTGTACAGATGCTTTTGGTACCTGCAGTTGTTAGGAATTGCTCCTAAGGAGGAATCGGGCTTGTGGAGGTCCACAAGTCCACAAGTCTTAGCTGAGTTGCATGGATTTTCCCATGGTATCAAGGGCAAAAAAAGCACTGGCTCTAAAGGTAGGACCTTATACAGCTACAGGTATGCTCCCAATTAACTCCTAATTATGACAAATGGCCAATCAGAAGCTTATAAATGTCATTACATCAATTTCTGGAATCTTCCAAACTGTTTAAAGAGAGTGTCTTGTTGTGTGTAAACTTTTGACCCACTGGAATTCTGATATAGTGAGTTAAAGCTGAAATAAATCTATCTCTAATCGATTGTTGTAAAATGACTTCTGATGTGATCAAAGTAGATACCCTAATTGACTTGCCATAGGAAATTTGTACTGTTTGGTTTACTATTGATGACAAATTAAAGGAAAAACCAACATAAAGTGTTTTTGTAAGGTGTTGGGTAACTACAAGCCACCGAATTAGCTTCAATGTGCATTGGCATAGATTCTACAAGTCTCCGTAACTGTACTGGAATGATGGAGCAATTCTTCCAAAAGACATTCTCCTCAGTTGATGATTTGATGATGGAGGTAGAGGGCTGCTCCAAAATCTCCCATTGGTGTTAGTTGAGTTGATTTGATGATTGTGAAAGCCATAGCATATAATTTATATAATTTTCATCTTCAACAAACCATTCAGTGAGCCCTCGTGCCCTGTGGATTTGGCGGAGTCATCCTGGAAGATACCACTCCCATCAGGATAGAAATGTCTTGTCATAGGATAAAGGTGATCAGTCAGAATAACTTCATATTGATTTATGGTGCCCCTTCCCTCTAAGGGGTCAGCAAAATGCCTCTCATAGCAAAAAACATCAAGCTTTTTTTTTATTTGTCACTTATCTATATGTATGGAGATGTAAAATTCATTCATTCATCTCCAGTAGCCCCTGGCCACAATGTCACAATGGATCAGGAGTATATCCTAGGAACACTGTGTGTGAGGCGGGGACACACACTGAATGGCACACCAGTACATTTTCTATGTATAGGGGCACTATGCATTCACATATTGACACCTAGGGCAATTTAGGGTAGCCTGTCTACCTACTGGTATGTTTTTGGGAGGTGGGAGAAAACCAAAGAACCCAGAGGAAACCCACACAGACACTGGGAAAGCATGCAAAACTCCACCCAGACAGTAAATCAAGGTCAAGATTCAACCAGGGACCTGCTGTGCCACTGTGGCACCTGATATGTAAAATAATTTTCAAATACCCAAAATATCAAATATTCATCTCAGTTATTAGTTGCAAAAAAAAACAGTTGCAAAAAAAAAAAAAAATCACATTTTGGTTTCATATAGAGTATTTTTACCCTTTTCATGTTACTTTTTTTTTTTTTTTCGTGTCAAACCAACCTGAATGTAGATACACTCACCAGTCACTTTAATAGGAACACCTGTACACCTGCTCATTTATGCAGTCAGCCAATCATGTGGCAGCAGCACAGTGCATAAAATCATGCAGATACAGGTCAAGAGCTTCAGTTAATGTTCATATCAAACATCAGAATGGGGAAAAATGTGATCTCTGTGACATGGCTTGGTTGTTGGTACCAGATGGGCCTGTTTATTTCAGAAACTGCTAATCTCCTTGGATTTTCACACACAACAGTCTCTAGAGTTTACACAGAATGGTGCAAAAAAAAAAACCCACCAAAAACACTGTGTGAACTGCAGTTCTGTAGATGGAAATGCCTTGTTGATAAGAGAGATCAGAGGAAAATGGCTAGATTGGTTTGAGCTTCCAGGAAGGATACAGTAACTCAAATAAGCACTCTTTACAACTGTGGTGAGTAGGTAGCCCCCTACCACTGTTCAGTCTTTTTCAGATTGTGTTGTCATGAACATAAACATTTAATGTGCTTACAGAGGCCTGTAGATCACATGATGTAACTTCTGGGTTTTTTCTTTATATCTCTGAACATTAAACGGTGTGACCTTGGACTGAATTTGTTGGGACTCCTGGGAAGATTAGCAACTTTCTTGAAGGCTCTCCATTTGTAAACAATCCTTCTCACTGTAGAATGGTGAATTTCTAATTGTTTGGAGATGGCCTTATAACCCTTCCTAGATTGATGAGCAGCAACAGTTGCTTCTCTGAGGTCATGGCTCGTGTCCTTTCTTCTTGGCAAAAAGTTCTGCATTTATAGAGGTAGACACACTTCTTTATGATTAACTAAACCTGTGCATTTCATTTGCAATACCTGGCTGCTGATTACTCTCATAATGCTTGTGGAAGTAGGTAGGGTGTAGTTATATTTTCCCACCTGCTTTCTGAATGTTGGTTTACTTTTTGGGAAAAAAAAGACTACATATTGAAATCTGTTGTGTTTTTTTTTTGTGTCACCTGAGGTTGTTTGTTTGTCTTTAGAAGTTGGTGAGGACCACACAATTTTTATTTAGGCTCTGATAAATAAAAACATCTCCTGCTCTTCGTAATAGGTTGTCAGCACCTGGCGCTATCTCTGTGTGCCAGCGGGCACGCTATGCCACCTACTTTGATGTGGCTGTGCTACGTTGCTTGCTTCAGCCTCACTGGACAGAGGAGGGTGTGCACTGGGCACTTATCTTCTACCTGCAACGGCTTAGACAGATTCTACAAGAGAAGCCTGAGCGCCCACCGGAACCCCCCACAGCACCCCTGCCTCGACCACGGAGCAGCTCCATGGTGGCTGCAACGCCATCTCTGGTCAACACACATAAAACACAGGTAGATTACACTGCAAACCTGTTACATGTGGACTAGGGGATGGACTTATATGACACAATTATATGAATCAATGTCACAGTGCATCACATGCATGTATGCATATGCATGTATGCCTATGTATGTATGCCAGTAAATTTCAATTATTAATTTATTATCGATTAATATCAAATAATTATTTAGTTAAAGAAACTACTAGAATATTATTAAAGTGGACTTGTTATTCGGATCTGTTTAGCCATTAGAAGTAGTCTTCTCTGATTTCCTCCAGGCATTTCAGCTCTACACTGATTTTTCTCAGCTGTTTTTTTTTATCCTTTCACATAGATTTAAGAATTTTAGCTACTGACCCGATACTCTGTATTGGTACAAAATTTACACCAATATAGTGTCACAGCTGTGTCCCAACTTTGAAACATAGTGGAAGTAGCATCTGGGCCCAAATAGATGGCAGTTTTCCAGGAGAATTTCATGGTAGCAATCTGTCACCTAAAGCTTAATTGAAATTAGCTGATTCAACAAGACAATATGGTTTACAAGAAAAAAAAAAATCTGTTTTGGAAAGGCCAAATCAGTCCACAGCTTAATGTAGTTGAGATGCTCTGGCATAGCCTGAAGCTGGCTGTTCAGGAAATCACAGAAAATCTGTTGAAATGAAACAGTTTTGAACGTGGAAATATTATGCAAGTCTTATCATCAGAAAACATTTGTTGATCTACCGGTTATTAAATACAAGGGTTCACATTCTGCACTGTGAATACTTACTCAATATGTTTAATAAAGACAGTAAAAAGTACATTTTTTGTGTTACTGGTTTAAACAGAATGCTTATCTGTCAGTAAGACTTGAATGAAAATCAGACCACATTTTAGGAGACAAATGCATTTGATTCCAAAGGGTCCACAGATGTTTTCTTGCAGCAATTGAAGAGATTTAATTTTTCTGGACTCTGATATTCCATGATTGTTAATTGTGTATGAAATGATGTGATACTTTCTCTGTTCTAAGGACATGACCTTGAAGTGTAATGAGGAGGGGAGGTCTCTGAGCTCGGAGACCTTCTCCAAAATATCCTTTACCAACCTCAGAAGACAAGCCATCCCAGACCTCTCTACAGACATGGGCATGAACATTTTCAAAAAGGTTTGTTGGTTCCAGGACCTTAATACACATTAATAGGTTGAGAAAGCAAATGCTGATGCATTCTACCTGCATGTTAAGGCTTTTGTTTCCCTTTAGTTTAAGAACCGCAGGGAGGACAGGGAGAGAAAAGGCTCTATTCCTTTCCACCACACGGGGAAGAAGAGACAACGGCGTATGGGGGTGCCTTTCCTCATGCACGAGGACCACTTGGATGTGTCACCTACACGTAGCACCTTCTCATTCGGGAGCTTCTCTGGATTGGGTGATGACCGGCGGCCCCTGGAGCGAGGTGGCTGGCCCTCCAGTATCATGGGTAACACTAGTAGGGCACTTAATTGATATTAGACAAAAATGTTCTTATTTATGAGAGTAGTGATAACAATTTAAACATTAAAAGTCGGTGTGAGTAATACTTGAGTAATACTAAAAACTAGCTGAAGTGTAAAGTCTAGGCTTATACATACATTCTCTTGTTAGATCAGTTCTGGTAGTTTGGGGCAAAATGCATTAATGTTCTAATGCTTGAATTTTTTAAGACCATGAACATGATAACAGCATATAAGGTGTCCACTGCTTCAAGAGAAGTGTAGATTAAAACCACCCCTTTTGTCATTCTTACTTTGGCTTTACAGGGATAAAAGTGAGGCACAGTGTCATTCTGTGATATTTTTACTATTTTTACAAAAACTTTTTTTGATAATATTATCTAATATTGCATAATAATACATGTTGGACTATGTTAAATGTGTATGTTGATTTTTTGTCTGGCAGGGAAGTTGACTCGTCGTGGCAGCACAGACACAGCAACGGATGTGGACAGTCTCGGAGTAAAACACTCTCATTCCCACCACAACCTGCCTGACCACTCCAACAGCCACAGTGATAACACCATCAAAGAGGGTGGTAAGGCATCCATCACCCAGTGGTGTCAAAATGATTTATCTATTTTTCAGTGTCCGCTACAGTTTCAGGCGGTGGAGACAGAGACAGTTACAGGTTAAGATCCTTAATTTTAACACATTTACATTTATGGCATTTGGCAGACACCCTTATCCAGAGCGACTTACAGAAGTGCTTTGAAGTCTCTATCAATAAATATATCGTGATACTGGTTCTCTAGGTCACAGACTAACAATACCAGCAGTCTAAAACCTCTGTTGGGGAGGTAATATAGTAAGAGAAGCATACAGACAACACAATTTTTTTTAAAAATCCAAAACATAGAGCAGAATCAGGAAACAGGCAGAAGACAGGCTATATGCAAACAGAGTTACTTGGGCAAAAGCCAAAGACATAAACTATAAATACAATTACTAGAGAACATACATGTAAGGCTTGGTATTGACAGGTGCGTGACACTGAGCGTATACTTCACCATGAACAAAGATACACAAGGGCTTAAATACAAAGACTAAAGAAAGGGTAAACTGAAAACAGGTGAAAGTAATCATGGCACACTAGGGAGACAGCTAATAACAAGACATGGGAGGAGACAAGACATGAACAAAATGCACATGGCAAAACAAACACTTGACAACACAGAAGTAGGTGCTGTAGAGCTGAAAGCTGCAATGCGCTGAGAGCCAATGCAGCATAAAGCACTTAGCATAAGGGGGAATATGTGACAGAGCTTGAGCTTGGGTGGAGCCTTCATTTCTCCTTCATCTCCAGCCTTCCCCTCCATGCAGCAGCTCATGTTTGGCTGACTGGGGAGGGGGAGGCTCATATCTGGGCAGCCAGAACACTCGTCTCAGGAGGCTAACAAACTCAGTTGTGTTTTCCAGTCTTTGGGTGACCAGGTTTTTAGCCCATTGGCGTGCTCGGTCGGTGAGCTGGGACAACATAAACCTCAGCCATTCACTCTCCTCAGACTTAGCGTCCGTCTGGCTTTCAAAATAAAATTGGCACTGTAGCAGGAATCTTTCAGGGGGGGAATTCAGTATCCTCGTAGGGAGCTGGGGTGTCCATGAGTGGACATTGTGGAAATTGCATAGAGTCAAACATCGTGATCCTGGCGTTTCACCAATTCTGTTTACCTGCTGCCTCCATGTATTCTGTCAGGCGGCGGAGACAAAGACAGTTGCAGATTAAGATCCTTTATTTTAACACAGGCAAGCAAATCCAAAATGTAGAGCGGAATCAGAATCAGGAAACAGGCAGAAGTCAGGAGATATGTAAACAGAGTTACTTGGGCAAAAGACAAAGACATAAACCAGGAACCAGAAATGTAGTCGTAACTATAAACACAATTACTAGAAAAAATAAGGCTTGGTATCAACAGGTACGTGACACTGAGCGTATACTTCACCATGAGCAAAGAAACATGAGGGCTTAAATACAAAGACTAATCAAGGAGCAAGCTGAAAACAGGTGAAAGTAATCAAGACACACTAGGAAGGCAACCAATGACAAGACATGAACCAAAACAAAATGCACATGGGAACGTAAACAAACCCTTGACAACACGGAAGTAGGCGCCATAGAGCTGAGAACTGCGATGCGCTGAGAGCCGCAGCATGCAGTGCTCAGCACAAGGGGGAACACGTGACATATAGTTTATCCTTAATTATGCATTGTTGTTATTTTATACCACAGCACTGTAAAATGCTCAAGTGTAATTGGTCAGAAAGCGTTGATTAATTATCTGGTACAGCATAGCTCTAACAGTAGTTCGAAAGCAAATGATCTGTTTTTATATTAATGTGTTAGTTCTAATATGTTAGTGTTTCTATGGTGGACGATCTACATATAACTGATTATAAATGTGTAATAATTGATATGGCAAACCTTACTGTGAGGAGACATTTATTTAGCATTTTTGGAAGGAATCTCCACTGGTGCTTTGTAACAATCGAAGGTAAAGCTGTAACTTCAGGATAGAGGGCTTGGCATTTTTACTATAACACAACAAGCTGCATTTTTTTTGTATTATTAACTTCAGCAGAGAGAAAAATAAGAGAGCCTGGTCAGGGAACAACTGTTCATAGCTGCTGTAATAACAGGAACTAACTTATTTCATGGACATTCTACAACATTAAATGTCACTATAAACAGATCAAAAGCATGATGTTCTTTAATTAATAAAAAATCTTATTCATTGACAAATTGTTGTGGCATTAAGAATAACACACAAAATGGGACCTTCTGTTATTTAAAAAATAATCAACTTTGGGGGCAGTAACAGCATCACACCGCTTTGTCACTGATTATTTCCTATAACAGCATGCCCCATTATCTGACTCAACCTTTGTCTCCCTTTCTCTCTGTCTCTCTCATCTCCCAGTCCGTTCCCAGATCTCTACTATCACTATGGCCACCTTTAACACAACAGTGGCCTCCTTTAATGTGGGCTACACTGATTTCTTCACGGAGCACATTAAGAAGCTCTGCAATCCCAACCCCATCCCTGAGATGCCCTGTGAGCCATTGGCTTGCTCCAACCTGCCACGCAGCCTCACTGACTCTTGTATCAACTACTCATGTCTGGAAGAAAGAGACAGCATTGAGGGAACCAACAACTTTATCCTGAAAAATGGCATGCTGGATCTCTCTGTAAGGGGAAGAAATTTTCAGAAAGTTGTTTGCTTTATTGTCCAGTTTTTTTGGAATAAAATGAAAATAAATGCCCTAGGTCAGTAGTACATTCATTGCTAAGTAGTGATCGGAAGATAAGATCAAAATCTGGAAAAAAATCATACTGATAGTTTCAGAGAAAGATACAGTGGTGTAGGCATTGGACAAGTGATTGGAAGGTTGTAAGTTCAAAGTGTTGGAGAAATTCTCTCACAAAGTGTTGGAGAAATTTTGGCCCACACAACATTACTTCAGTTTATTCATGCTTGAGGGCATTCGTTTATGCACAGCTCTCTTAAGATCCTGTCACAGCATCTCAATGGGTCTGAACTTAGGTCTGAACTTTGACTTGGCAATTCCAACACCTGGTTTTTGGCCATTCACATGTCAAATTGCTGGTGTGCTTGGGATCATTGTCCTGTTGCATGACCCAATTTCAGACCAGCTTAAGCTGCTGGACAGATGGCATCACATTTGTCTCAAGAATAATCTGGTATATAGTGAACTTCTTCATTGTCTAAATGACTGCAATTTTCCCAGGTCCTGTGGCTGCAAAACAAGCCCAAATCATCACCCCTCCACCACCATGCTTGACAGGTGGTATGGGGTGTTTGTAGTGATATGCTTTGTTTGGTTTTTGCCATGCCATACTATATATGATGACCAAACATATCCACCTGGTTCTCATCAGTCCAAACGATATTGTTCCAGAACTTTTGTAGTTTGGTCAGATGCAGTTTTGCAAACCTAAGTCGTGCTACAATATTCTTTTTGGAGAAAGGGGGCTTTTTCCTAGCCACCTTTTCATGAAAGCCATACTTGTTCTGATAGTGCTGCCATGAATATAACATTTAATGTGCTTACACATTAAACATTTAATGTAGCTATATATAAATGTATAAATAAAAACATAGAATTGTAGGAGGGTGTACTTTCTTTTTCCCATGACTGTAAGCCTCAGCCAAATGAGATAAATGTAAATATATGCAACTTTGTGGAAGTTTATAACCAAGGTTTCCTTTTTCTAATCTCATTATAATTTCTAGGCTGTCCTCAGGGCTGTGTATGCCATCCTCACTCATGACATTAGCTCGCGGATCTGCGATGTGGCCCTCAACATTATCGAGTGCCTCCTGCAGCTGGGTGTTGTGCCCAGCATGGCCAAGAAGGGTGCCAAACCAGAGGACAAGGTGAAGGAGGCAGACCTTTCTAAGGAAGGAGCCAGCCAAAGTGTAGGCGGTGCTCATGGTGGTGTAGCTGGCGGCACAGGGGCTGTTCCCAGTGGAGGGAGTGGAGATGGTGATGGAGGAGGTGATGGTGGCGGAGGAGGAGGTGGCGGAGGAGAGAGTGGAAGTGGAAGTAAAAATGATATTAAAAACAACAAAGGCAATAAGGTATGTAACTGAAATTGATTTTTGTAGGACAAAAAGTGAAAGTTAAGAGAAAGTAGGATTTTTATGCCCATGAAAATGGTCATGTGCATTTACATATGCATAGCATTTCTGTACTGCCAGTAAATAATAATAAACTAGTACTATATATTCTGATGGTATAGTACATGTACTACCATACTATATTCCATGTCATATTCCCAGGAAGAGGACTCTGCCCTTAGCACCCACAGATTAGCTCTAACTATGCTTATTAAAATTGTGAAGTCTCTCGGCTGTGCCTATGGCTGTGGGGAAGGCCATCGCGGGCTTTCTGGAGACCGTCTGCGCATGCAGGTCAGTGTCTTTGTTTTAATAATCTATGGTCCTGTAGCTGTTCCTTTTTAAAAACTGTACATGCTTAAAGTTTCAAGCAGTGCTTCCATAAATTTCAGTCAAATCAAGTGCTTCAGGGTTCCAGACTGTAAACCTCACTATTATAGCAAACATTGGCAAACATTTCAGGAGAATTTGATCCAGTTTGAATAACAGTTTAAATAAGAAATGATTAGTGGGTCAAATGCTGTCAATCAGCGAAACTGTATTGCATTATACAAACCAAAAGGTGAAACTATCGCCCATCATCTCAAAAGACATTGTTAGCCTAAGTAATACCGTTAGTATTACTTAGTTAGTATTACTTAGTTAGTATTATAGTATATAAATGTCATAAATTAATTGTTAAAGATATAAACACAAAGAACACTTAAATTATGAACCCCGACAATGCCACAGCCATCCATGGCCAGGCATCCAAGAGAGCATTTGGCCGTGCTCTCTGTGTGGGACAGATGATATTCCTCTCTCCCTTGTCAATCACAGCGGCACTCACCAATCTTGGCCACCTCTGAGCTCATGTATGTAGAAGAGGGTGTTTAGTGCTTTCCTCCGAGTGCGTTCATTGTGCGCTGTGACGTGTGTCGTGCGCTGTGCGCTGTGACGCTGTGTCGTAAAGATGCAGTGGCTGGCTTTATGTGCCTTGGTGGAAGCACACGTTAGCCTTCACCCTCCCCAGTTGGTATCTGTCGTGTGATAACGGAAAGCTGGATGGTGGCTGGGAATTGTCAAATGAAAATAAAACAATATATGTAAATGAAATGAAATTCAGCATTTTAGCTAAGTAGTATGCTTTTTGTGCATTTTTATATATAACAGTGTCAGAATACACATATGCAATTTTATCTGAGATGAACAGACACAGTTTGAGGCAAATGAAAATTTTGGCATTGTGTTTGTTGTAACATTCATAAGGCATAAATAGAAAACTCCAGATGGATCCAGACGGAACTTGTGTATCTTAGCATCTGGCACCGTAACATCATTTGTAGTAGTAAGTTGGATTGTGTGTTCACACTGTTTGACTTCCATTGTGTAGGCTCAGAACTGCCTGACCAGTCTGTACAAGCTAGATAAAGTGCAGTTCCGGCAGACCATGAAAGAGTACGTCAACAAGGATTCTCTCAACAACATAGTGGACTTTCTGCATGCTCTTCTTGGCTTCTGTATGGAGCCCATCACTGACAGTAAGAGGAAATGTCTACAGCCATTGTATACTACACTAGCTCATAATCAACTATAAATTTTTTTAACTCAGTAACATAAAAAAGGCTGATATTGTAAAATCAAAATGGACTCAAAAAAGAAAAAAATGCATGCATTATTTATAAATTACCAACATGAGGTAAATTATTAGTGTAGCCATTGAACCCAGTTATAGTAAATCACAGTTCTCCCCCATTTTATAAACATTTGAATATTTATGTGCCATATGATATTTTCAGATAGCCCAAATAAAGGCACCACCATAATGCCATAAAATGATCAGATAAGATCATAACACATGAAACCTGTCCCTACTGTACTGCATTTCTGTGTGTGTCTCAAGGCTTTCTGTGTTTGCTCGTTTGTTTCAGTCTGTCTATTCAGCATACAATGTTTTGCAGTGTGACATGATCCCTAAACACTGTGATCAATTTAAAAATGTCTAGACAGGTAGTTTATATATTTCACATCAGGGGTGTAGGAAATATATAGTGCCCTGCATAAGTATTCACCCCCCTTAAACATGTCCACATTTTGTAGTGTGACAACCTGGAACTGTAATGGACTTTTGTATGTCCTTATAATAGCATTTTATTTCCACTGACCTCTCTTTAATAGTATGCCCCTTCCCATGATGACAAATTGATGATAAACACCTTTTCACAAATACAGTGCCTTGCAAAAGTATTTAACCCCCTTAAAAGTTATCAGATTCATCTGATGACAAATGACACTTGCAGAGATTGCTCCAGCCAGTATTATTATTGCAAACCAATATGCTCTTAAAGCTAATGTTCAAAGTCAAAATTCTTTGTCAGCAGATCTTTAAAAAAAAAAATTAAAAACTGAAAAATGCTGCTTGCGTAGGTATTTAACCCCTTCAGACTAGTACTTGGTTTGCATGCTGACTGGGAGTGATTTTCCACCCATTCTTCCTGGAAGATTTGCTCCAGGTTCTTCAGGTCTGTTGGATGACGCTTGGATGGACCGCAATTTTCAAACAGTGCCACAGATTCTCTATTGGATTGAGAGCTGGGCTTTGAGATCTAGCCACTGTAGAACCGTAACCTTTTTTTTGTTGTTCAGCCACTTGTGCGTTGCTTTGGCCTTGTGTGTTGGGATCTTTGTCCTGCTGAAAGGTGAGGTTTCTCCCAAGTTTTAGTTTTTTGTCAGTTTAATGCAGGTTGTCTTTCAGTATCTCCCTGAATTTTGCACCATACATCCATCCTTCAATTTTAACAAGACCCCCAGTCCCCGGTGAGGAAACGCACCCCCACAGCATGATGCTGCCACCACTTGTGATGTACTGCAAGTGGAGACGCATGCAAGTGCAAGAAAAGGGCATATTTATTAAAAGAGGCAAGCAGACAACTCCAAAACAATGTACAAAATGTAATCCAAAACAGGCATGAGGTAACAGAGTAAGAAGTCAAAACCGGAGTGACCACACAGAACAAAACGGCTAGGTAAGTCAGGCGACGAAACACTGAACAATACTGTGCGATGAACAAAGACACACAGGGGTTTAAATACACAGAATAATCAAGGGGGAAACTAGGAACAGGTGAGACAGAACATGAAGTATACAACCAATGACAAGACAGGGGAGGAGACAGGACATGAATGAAAACAAAACACACATGTTAACGTAAACAAAGTACTAACTCGGAAGCGCGCCTCCATTTCTGTCTTATCTGACCACAAATCCTTATCCCACATTTTTGCAAGGCACTATATAGTGATACAGAGTCTACACAGTTATAGTTAAATATTACACAGTTATATAAATACAGGGTGTATGAAAATGATCTTTTCAAATTTAAATACAGGGTGTACAAAAATTATCTTTACAGCTTTGATACTAGAATTACCAATCAAGGAAATGTAGACACGCAAAACCCAAAATCACAGGTTGTGATATTGGGCAATCTAGGCAGCCAAAGAATGGCACATCCATGGCAAGTCCACCTGTTTAGGATTGTCCTATTCAGAGACTCAAAGATAATCAAGGACCAATGTGACAATGTACCATTATCAAAACTTAATGTGTTTCTTTGTAAAATGGGAAAATCTCAATCTCAATCTGGTTGACTTTTTATATTGAATAAAAGTTGTAAAGATATTTTCGTACACCCTGTACATGTTGCAATGCTTATACTCATGCCTATACTCAAAATTAATCAAAATCTGTATTCCATTCTCTAAAATACTAAGTAGAGAGTAATCGTATTGTTTTGGAAATACTGATCATGTCTGTTTGTTGTTTTCCATTCATTTTTCTCCACTCTCCCATCTCTCCTCTGTCTCTCGCCTCCCTTAAAACTGTGTTTTAGGGACTGGTAGGGGCTCTAAGGGCAGTTTAGGCTGTAGTGTGGATAGTTTTTTCCTATTCTACCCTCAGATGTACCCTCTTCCCATAAAACACCAGTGTCTGTAAATAATTCTTCCTCCATTACTCAGTCACTCATCCTTTCAGTAGACTTGCCAATCTTTAATATTAAGAAATGATAGATGGTGCATGGTTAATAAGTGTTGAGTTTCTGGTGATTTTTCCCAATTTTCAGTAAATTATGTGAACTAAATTCTAATTTACTTACAGTACTTCTAACTGTTGGCAAGTTAGTGAACATATGAGTGGAATGATAATGAAACCCTGAAGGTCCCTTGGAGTGTGAGGTTGGTGCGTGTGAGTGTGTGTGTGTGTGCGTGCGTGTGTGTGCGTGTGTTTGGGGTGGGTTAGTGTTTTCCTGAAAACTACATGTCTGTGCTGGCCTGACACCAATGTTGCCCCACATCTCTTCTCTTGCAGAATACGGCAGTGCAGGTGAGAGGTCCAGGAGGGCGAATAAGCGAAACTTCGGTAGATACACAATATCTAAATTTACTGCCAAAAAACTAGGCATTACTCCCATTCCTGCACCCCTCCCTGTGTCTAAGGTGACATTCTCGCCTCCAGATTAGGATGAATACATTAGAGTAGCCACCACTAAAAATGACATGAGATCTTTCTAAAATACTGCTTTTTCATAACCAGCAGAAAAAAATAAGTTAATGCTGTGATATGAAAGCATAACCTGATTGTTAGGTCCAAGACTGTTATCAGGCCACAGACATTTGCACGAGTACACGCCTTCAGTCCCTTTGCCTTGCATATGTGCTTTATAATTTTTGCCTTTTCTACATCTTGTATGTGCTGATGGCTTCTTGCTTGCCCTGTTGTTCTCTCACTCATGCCTGAGCCTCAATTCAGTTGCTCCATCTTGTCTTTCAGCCTCATGCACAGCATCTAAAATCACTTCTATATGTTTTCAGACAAGGCTGGCTTTGGAAACAATTTTGCTACAGGAGGGGATAAATCTCTTGCCCAGAGCATGGAGGCCGTGGTTGTGGGCTGCATGTTCAAATCTCTCATAACCAGATGTGCGTCCACTACACATGAGCTGCACAGTCCAGAAAATCTGGTGAGGCCCAGCAATTAAGAATGACTTTATTTGCAGTCTCATAAATGTCATGAATTCATAAGTACCATATATTTTTCATTGTGTTTCAGTGTGTTGCGTGTGAATGCTCTGCACCTTATCACTAAGTTTATGAGTCTTTTCTCTTTTCTCTTTACCTCTCTTTCTCTGTCTCTGTCTCTTTATCTCTCTTATGTACACCATTCACATAAAAAAACAAACAGGGTCTGTACTGTGACATTCGACAGCTGGTTCAGTTTATCAAAGAATCACACGGCAATGTATTTCGCCGTGTGGCACTAAGTGCCCTATTGGACAGTGCAGAAAAACTCAATGCCACAAAGAAAACTGAGGACAAAGAGGAGACCAAGTCAACTGCACAAAAAAGGTTACTACATTACACAAATAGCACTTAGTCATTTAACATAATATAACATCAGGATCATCCATTATATCTTATCATTTAGGGGATTTTTTTGTATTGTTTATGAATGTCTATAAAACAAGTGATTTTTCAAGTGAATTCTTATACTAAATATTATCATAGGGATTTTTAATAAATAGTTGTAGCACTTAAATTAATAGCCAGTTTTTACTGACACCTGCCACTGTCCATTAGTGTTCATAATGTTCAATAATTATGGGGCAGTCGTGGCCTAATGGTTAGAGTCTCGGACTTGTTACCCGAAGGTGAACCTGAAGGTCGTGGGTTCGAGTCTCAGGTCCGGCAGGGATTGTAGGTGGGGGGAGTGAATGACCAACGCTCTCTCCCACCCTCGATACCACAACTGAGGTGAGACTTGAGCAAGGCACCGAACCCCCAACTGCTCCCCGGGCGCCGTAGCAAAAAAGGCTGCCCACTGCTCTGTGTGTGTGCACTTGGATGGGTTAAATGCAGAGCACAAATTCCGAGTATGGGTCACACTTCACTTCACTTCAATACAGATGAGACCAAAAGTTCACATGCACCTAGGCTAAAGATATTTAATTCAACTCCACACATTTCATGTTGCCATACAATTTTTTGGCAAGTCAGTAAGGGTATCTACTTTGTTCACATATTAAAACAATTGATTAGAGACAGATTTAATTCTCCTTTAATTCACTGTATGAGAATACCAGTAGGTCAGAAGTTTACGTACACCAAGATGACTGTCTCTTTAAGCAGTCTGGAAGATTCCAGAAATTGCTGTAATGACTTTTTAGAAGCTTCTGATTGGCTAATTGTAATAATTAGGAGTTATTTGGCAGTGCACCTACTTTTAGAGCCAGTGCCTTTTTGCCCTTGATACCATGGGAAAATCCAGGCAACTCAGCCAAGACCTCAGAAGTCTGGTACCTCCTTAGGAGCAATTTCCAAACAACTGAGGGTACCACAAGCATCTGTACACACAATTGTGTGCAAATATTAAAATCTAGCAAGCTGAGATGAAATGCAATGATGGAGCAACTCGGACCAGAATTATCCCTCCAGACTGCCTGTAAAAAGAACCATCTTCTGCTGGCTTGGAAAGGTTTGCGTTCTGTAGTATACACAGTACAACATTTTAGAAAACAAAATCTCACTTATGTTTAAAAATCCAGCTTTGTTTCTTTTCAAGATGCCACAACACGAGACTGGGTGTTTTCTTCCTGGAATGATGTGACAGATTTTATTATGGGGCACCAAATGTAAAAAGTTGAATACTCTTTTCTCACTTTTTTTGAAAGGCTGTTTATTCTGATACATTTAGATAGTGACTCATGTAAAATAAAAGTTTCAGTGTTTTTTTTTTATATATAAATCTAAATGTTAAATTATTAAATGTAAAAGTTAAATGTAAATGTCAAATAAAAATCAAAATGTTAAATATAAATGTAAATGTTAAATGTAGAACTTAAACGTTCTGTTCATATGCTAATTGCCTGCCCTCAGAGTGTGTGTCATTGCGAAAACACATCGCTGGTAGCGTTGCCACTTTTACACCATACTGTGCTAGATGTGGAACAAGGTTGAGGATGTAAGAAGCAAGTCTGCTGGTAGCATTTTTGGGCTAGTTTAAAAACAGTCTACGGCTGCCAAGAGCTTGTTTTAAAGCAAATAATAAGAATTAAATAAAATTTAGATTTAACAATTAGATTTACATTTCTTTTTTTATATATTTGACTTGAGTACCTATCTAATTGTATTAGAATGGCCTCAAATAAAAGTATAAAAAAAAGAGTATTCCACTTTTTACATCAAATACAGCACCTTTTACGGGACCTCTTGTTGTACAAACCAAAACCATTCTCTCTGACTGTTGATTTTGTCTATACTTTTGTATTTTTCTGTTGTTTTTCAAAATGAAAGTAAATATTTTGCTAATCCTTTTTTATGGTAAATTTGATTGTGCAGTTCGTCATCTGCCTCCACCCAAGTACCTTCAAGAGCCATATTGGTTAACCTGATTAGCATCTGTTGCAATATGCATGTGTGTCAGTGAGGAGCAGATCCCTGGAGCTCTGTTAGGAAGGAAGGACTTCTGGAGGAAGATGTTCAAGTCTCAGAGTGCTGCCAGTGACACCAGCAGCCAATCAGAACAGGACACATCAGAGTGCACTACCGCCCACTCAGGCACCACCACAGACCGGCGCTCACGCTCTCGCTCCCGACGCATCTCACTCCGCAAGAAGCTTAAACTTCCAATAGGTGTGTGTGTAGATGTGACATCCTATTACCCTCATTAATGTGCTCAGAATTCAAAACTCACTGACTGCCTGTGACTCAGAGATATTCGCTGTGTGTAATGTACAATGTTATGTCATTGTACATTTTCTGGACTTGGATTTACAGTTGGGTCGTGCTTATTTGTTATTATGTTGGCTTGAAAGAGCCAACTTTCTCTTCTTCTTCTTCTTCCTCTTATTCTTTTTCTTATTCTATTGGGAAATTTGTACTGTTATCACATAGAGTCACGAAATTCGGCACAGTAGATCCCATACTGGAATGGGGTGCTTTTGCTTTTGGGAAATATCAGAATTACGGTTGCCACTTAGCAGTGCTCCGAAATGGCCCATTTGACCTTAGAGAATTGATTGGGGTGCTTTTATTTTTATTTGTTATGTCATTCAAACCAAACCGCAGGATTCACAGACATGATACTTAATCATTATGTAGTACATGGGGAATCTCGCAACATCCTAGCAACCAGCTGGATTATCATAGCAGCCTGATGACAACACCATAGCAACCACCTAGCAACCACCAGGGATCATATAGAAACCTCCTAGAAACACCATAGTGATCACCTGGAACCCCATAACAGCCACCTAACAACACCCTAACAACCACCTGGAGCAACCAATTTCCACAACCAGCTGAGTTTCCTTAGCAACCACCTAGCTACAACCTTAGAACCAACTGGGATCATATTGAAACATTTAATCATTTAATCATTTAAACCTCCTTGAAACACAACAGCAACCACCTGGGACCACATAACAGCCATCTAGTAACACCCTAGCAACCAGCTGAGTTTCCTTAGCAACCAACTAGCTACAAACTTGCAACCAACTGAGATCATATTGAAACCTTGTAGAAACACCATAGCAACCACCTGGGAACCCAAAACAGCCACCAGTCAACACCCCAGCAATTAGCTGAGTTTCCTTAGCAACCAACTACTTACAATCTTGCAACCAACTGGGATCATACTGAAACCTTGAAACACTATAGCAACCACATGGCACCCCATAACAGCCACCTAGCAACACCCTAGCAACAAAAATGGTTAGCATAACAATGTCCTAGCAACAACCTAGCAACCAACAGGAATATAATAGCGACAACCCAACAACCAGCTGGGATGGCATAATAACCACCTAGCAGCACCCTAGCAACCAACTGGGTTAGCATAACAACAAACTAGCAACACCCTAAGAACCAACTTGACTATGCTAGCAACCACCTAGTAACACCCTAGCAACCAACTGGGCTAGCTTAGTAACCACCTAGCAATGCCAACTGGGTTAGCATAAACAGTTTACATGTGTTTAAATGCTTTAAACATTTTAACATTTTAAAATCAATCACAACAAATCACTGTAGTATCATTTAAACCTTTTAGTGTGTTTAGCGGGCTCTGTCAAGCCAACATCAAAGGACATTCATGAACTTTAGTCTTCTAGTTTAACATTTTGTTGTTATTGGTTATTCTGGTTCATCATTGTTGTGTGTGATATGATGGGGACATGTCATGTTTCATTACATAATCTTTAAGCCATGTGCACATTTGTGAGTCTAGCATACCAGTGCTTCATCTGGCAATCCAGATGAAGCACTGACCTTTTAACTTGCTTTTTTAACTGCTTATTTTAAATTTGATTAGAAATTAAGAATGAATTATATGCACATGGCTTATGCACCATTGGTGTACTGAAATGTCAGAGGTTCAAACCCATTCTCTTCTCTCTTTTTTGTGTTCTTTTTTGTCGCCAGCATGCCGTAGGACTGTACGCCTTCCATTCACTCTCTCCGTCCTACGTATGTGTGTATGTGTGTGCATGTTTTGTGATCATTACAGATCTCTAAATAAAAATTATGGGATCTTTTTAGTGTACTTTGAATGTTTGTAAGCCCTGTGTATGCAGTAAGCTTTTTGTGTGTGAAATGTGCAAAATTGTTTTTGTCCAAGCCATCTGTGTGTGTGTGTGTGTGTGTGTGTGTTATCCTTCCCCTATATCAAACCAGTTCATTTCCATTTCCATGTTGCTCAATTATCATCTACACCAGACACTGCCCAGACTGCCTTTTATAGTAGTGCATTAGCAAACATATAGAAGATACATGATGATAACATGTTAACAATAACTATGTTTAATAAGTCAGATGGTCTACTTTAGTTTGGGCAGCCATGTTTTCTGTTGTTCACAACATGTGACCACGTTTGCAGGCAACTGGTTGAAGCGTTCATCCCTGTCCGGGCTGGCTGATGGCGTGGAGGACCTCTTGGACATCAGCTCAGTGGACAGACTTTCCTTTATCAGGCAGAGCTCCAAGGTGAGACATTGTGAAGAACTAAAGAGTTATGGGCATTGTATATATTTTATCAGCTTTTTCCATGCAAAACTTCCTTAGAGAGAATAACAGCACTGGGTCTCATTATGTAATATCTTCCAGTAATGTTCCTGTTATTTTTTTATATGCATTACTTTACTGACATGACCAATGTGACGTGACAACAGTTTCTGTTGATTGAGAGCTATTCAAGATGAGTAGATGTTTTAAAGAATAATGATTTGTTTGCATTTATGCATTCTTTAGGGGTGTCAGTAATTTTGCCACATATGTTCTTGAATGGGCTATATGACACAAATATTGTATCACGATTCTTGAAGACATACTTGATATGTATCACCATATATAGGTGTAAAACCCCAGTGTGTGTGGGTGGAAAGGAGCAGTCAGGAGACAGGTGGCTTTTAACACAGATTCATGATTGTGTTTATTTTTCACCATGCTTTTCAGTGCTCTTTCAAAAACATAACACAAAAGCACCAATTGAAAAGGTGCCGTCCCTAGCTCGCGGCTTTAGCCCTGTTCAAATTCCAAGTTCAAGTTCACTCCACATAAGTAGCCTATCGTTAATAGGACACAGGTGAGAATCATCACATATTACCTGCCGGTTCAACCAGCCGCCTCTCCGTCTGCAGGTGACGTTTGACCACGCCCCCGCTGCCACATACCCCTGCTGCCACATACCTCCACTGCCCAGCTTAGGCCAGGGAGCTGTCTGGCCTGCAGCTGACTCATAGCCCTCCACTAACCCCCACGTGAGAGGTAATAAACCACTACCATCTGTGCCTCCAGCCCAGACTACCTTGAACAGCTGAAGTGCCAGTTACCAAATGAGTGATCTGCACTTTGGCATTGCAATAATATCCAGCCAGCCCCAGGAACTGGGGGCGCATGTGCCCATGCCCCCAGTGGAAGCAAAGATAGCATACTTCCAACTGCCAAATTGCATACTTCTTTGGATTTGCTGTGAGTCCCACGTGTGTCAAGGATCTCGGGACAGCTCTCAGATGCTGTAAATGCTGCTGGTCCATGCAACCAGGTAGAGGTGAAAATAGGTTGGAGAATTACCATCACAACCTGACAACCTGTGCTGTCTGGGACGGTGAGAGGTGATCTCCACGGGGGACTGGGGTGAATTGGGCCACGCCTTTCAGTTTTACCTCTGGTCCCAGCTCCTCCCTCTCGGGAACCACTGTTGCCAGAGCCACAAGAACCACCTCCCTCTATGGAGGAGATTGAGATGGTATATTGACGTGGGTAATAAAACAAGTACGTTATCTCCTGGTGCAAATCCCCATAGCTGAGTACCCCTGCCATACAGTCGGGATTGTTCTTGGTCCTGACGCAAAGGTGTTAGGTGACTTAAGGTGTGGAGTTTCACTTTCAGGTCCAGAACGGCCTGTATTTTGTTTTTGCTGTTAGAAGTTTCCTCCTCCCAATTTTCCCTAATGACATCTAAGACACCACAAGGCTTGCACCCGTACAATAATTCAAATGGGGAGAACCTTGTAAAGGCTTGTGGGACCTCTCTTACTGCAAATAACAGGGGTTTGAGCCACTTATCCCAATTCCACACATCATCGTGAACTAACTTACGAATCATATTTTTAAGGGTGTGATTAAACCGTTCAACCAGCCCAGCAGTTTGTGGTTGGTAAACACTGGTGCAAATCAGTTTAATCCCTAATAATTCATGCAGTTTGTGAAGATGACATAAACGTAGTGCCCTGGTACCTCGGTCATAGGGAGCTGGAAGTGGAGGGGGAAGAGAGAGGGAGAAAGAGGAGGGAGAGAGACACAAAGAAAGAAACAGGAGAGTGGCCTGCCACAGTGGACACCGCCAGGTGATCCTCTGCTAGCTGTACGGCTTTGTCCAGGGATGCCAGTCAGTGGCACTTGCCCACCAGATCGAGAATTCCCTCAGTGTCCTGCTCCTCAGCTAGCATCCACTGCCGACAGGAGTCCTTGAACTGCTGCGTGAAGACAAATGGGCAGCTGAACTCCACGAGTTCCGTGACCTGGAAGCATCATTGATATTCCTGTTGATGGACCCATTGCATCAACACCTTCTAAACGGTCTGGTACTCCAGCTGCATACGCAGCTACTGTGTGGCTAGCTGGGCTCCCCAACAGCCAGGGCAGTAGGTGTAGAGCCCACTCTTCCTCTGGCCATCCCCATCTAGCTCCCACGCACTCAAAGAGTTCCACAAAGGCCTCCGGATGGTCCGTGGAGGGCATCTTTGTGAGTGTTGGTGCTGCAGATGGAGGTGTGGCTGGTTGCAGCAGCATCTGGAGCACCTGTCAATTCTCGGCCTGCTCCTGAGGGATTGCCTCAAATCGCTGATGATTTTCACACAGGTTGAGGAAGGACTGATGTTGTATCTGGTGAAGGCTAATGAGGGACTTAACAAACTCGCTAAAGGGAGAAGCTTCCATGACAGGGTCTGGTACCTGCTCCCGGGTTTCGGGAATCACTGTAAAGAGGACTCAGGAGACAGGTGGCTTTTGACACAGCTTCATGCTCGCATTTATTTTTCACTGCGCTTTTCAGCGCTCTTTCAAAAACTCAAGACAACGCATCAACTGAAAAGGGGCCACCACTAGCTCACAGCTTTTGACCCGTTCATATTCCAAGTTCAAGTTCACACTCTGCAAGTGTGTCGCCGGGTCTGCCGGCTATGCCACAATCTCTCTCTCTCTGGTTACAGCCGCCTGAAAGCACAAAGTAGCTTATCTGTAATGAGACACACGTGAGAATCATCATGTGTTACCTGCCAGTTCAACCCGCCTCCTCTCCGTCCTCAGCTGATGCTTGACCACACCCCCGCTGCTAGGTTTTCTAACAATAACAGTACAATACAATTACAAATACATTTTTTATGCATTTAAAAAAAATACTTGGTCAATGCTTTATTTAATTTAATTTAATGTCTTTGAAAAAATAACATTTGTTCACAAAATAAAATCTAAAAGTATTTAACATGGATGGAGGGAAAAGACAAATCTGTAAAAATAAATTTACACTTTTAAAGATTAAGTACAAAATTTTAATATTAACTTAGCTCCTTTCAGTAAATTTATAATTATGTAAAAAAAATCACAATATCCACATTATCTCAGAAAATAATAAAGTGAAATAATTCATCACAATTTCAATATTATATTGTCATATCACCCGGTCCTATACAGTCCCCTAGAAAAGTATTGGAACAGCAAGGCCAGTTCGGTTGTTTTTGCTATACACTGAAGACATTTTGGGTTTTCAAAAGATGAATATGAGACATTAGATCAGAAGTTCAGATTTCATTTCCTGATATTTACAACTAGATGTGTTAAACAACTTAGAACATGGCACCTTTTGTTTGAACCCACCCATTTTTCAAGTGGTCAAAAATATTGGAATATGTGACTGTGTTTCTTGTCGCCTAGATATGCCCTGTTAGATTGGTTGTTTAAAGAATTAATAGCTCTAATTGTCTACTCTTGGTTTGAGCCCTGGGTTTCACCTGTGAAGACTGCATTTGTTGTTAAAAAGGATAAACCAACATAAAAAGCAGAGAGCTGTCTATGGGAGAAAAGCAAGCCATTTTGAACCTGAGAAAAGAGGGAAAATTGTTCCGAGCCATTGCACAAATATTGGGCATAGCCAATACAACAATTTGGAATGTCCTCAAAAAGAAAGAAATCACTGGTGTACTAACAACCAGACATAAAACAGGTCGTCCAAGGAAAACAACAGCAGTTGATCACAGCTCTCACATGTGTCTGTCAAGAAAAACCCAAAAGCAACAGTCAGTGACATCAACAACCTCCACAGGCAGGGATGAAGGTATCGCAATCCACCATCTGAAGACTTCAAGAGCAGAAATATAGAGCCCATACCAGAAGATGCAAACCACTCATCAGCAGTAAGAATCGGAAGACCAGATTGGAATTGGCAAAAAAAAAAAATACAGAGATGAGCCACAAAAGTTCTGGAACAAAGATGAACCTCTACCAAACTGATGGAAAGGCCAAAGTGTGGAGAAAGAAAAGATCTGTTCATGATCAGTGATGTATCTGAATATCTTCGTACATCGTACATATTGTTGTTGTACCTCTCTTGTGGTTTTATCACCACCAGGATGCCATGGATTCCCAGAGCACTTGGCTATGAAGAATAAGAGCATAGTAAATCTGGGTGCCATTAGACAGGGCATGAAGAGCACCATCCCAGACGCCTCTATCTTTGCTGGTGCACTGGACCTGGTTTGTTCCAATAATTCTCCTGACCCACCCTCATAGCATGGCAGCTCAGAGAGAGACCCTTTTGTCACTTCCAGGCTAGACTATAATGTGCATCATCATGCAGAAAGACAATGACTCAAAAGACTTCATCAGGGGAAAAAGGTGGAAGGTTTTAGACTGGCCAAGTCAATCACCAGACCTTAACCCAACTGAGCATGCATTTCACCTCCTGAAGAGGAGACTGAAGGGAGAACCCCCCCATAATAAACAACAAATGAAAGAAGCTGCAGTACAAGCCTGGAAAAGTATCACAAAAGAAGAATGCAACAGTTTGGTGATGTCACTGGGTTGCCGGTTTGATGCAGTTATTGAAAGCAAGGGATATGCAAACAAATACTCAGTGTTAATTACTTTAATTTACTTTTTATTTTTAATATTCATTTTTTGATTTCAAACCTAAATGTCTTCAGTGTTTAGGAAAACAAAAGAATTGGCCTTGTCGTTCCAATACTTTTGGAGGGGACTGTATTTGATATTGCTATTTTAAAAAAGTTCTTATGAAAATCCTTTTTTGCTAGAGGAATGCTAAGTACTTTATTCATCTGTTTAAGCAGGAATTTTGAATCATGTGTAATATTTATTTTAAACAAGCATATTTGAAATGTGCCAGTAATTCTGGAGTCTGTATCTGTGGAAGACCTTCTTGGATTTTTATATGAATATGTTTTAATTTATACACATCTATGTTTAAATCATTCATTCATCTTCATTCATCTATAAAGTAACCGTTTATATTTAGCCTTAAATCCATGAGTGTTCTTCAGCTGTTCATAGGCTACATATCATGGGTCAATAGCAAAGCAGCACTAACAAAAAATTTTCTACAAACTTCAAGAATAATACAATACTTCCCAAACATTTTATCAATAACTAATTCATAATATACACACACACACACACACACACACACATATATATATATATATATATATATATATATATATATATATATATATATATATATATATATATTTTGCATTTTACTATTTTTTTTAACTACAAATTGTACAATTGTACAAATACAAATTACAGATTTTTTTTTTTTGCTACAAACTGTAGAACAACAAATTGTTCCTTTTTTTCTGTCAGACACATTTAACAAAAATTGCAAATTATTTTTTGCAGTTTTGGCATATTGACAAGGTAGATGGGAAAATGAGGTCAAGGAGCACTAGTGGTATGCATTGAAGGGTAAAAATAATATTATTTGATTTATATTTTGCGTTTTATTTTTGCACTTATCCTTTTTCTATTTGGTATTTATGATGCACCTACAGAAATTCTTTTTACATCAGTTTCTGATAAAATATGGAATTACACCTGTTTGTAGAGGCATAAAATGTCATATTTTTGGAAAAATGGACCTGGAGGCTGACCACATTGTCTTGCCAGGTGAAATTCACCAGTGCTGTCAAGCTGTCAGAAGGAAGTGCCACAGAGTACGGCCGGGAGGAGGAGGAGAACTTCTTCAAGAGGCTCGGTAAATGGCGGTCTGGCCGACGGAACCCATCCAAGCTTCACCACACAGAGGAGAAAGATGGTAGAACCCTGGGGCTTTCCCCCTCAGCCGCCTATACGTCCACCACTCGCTCTGTGTTTGTGCCAGTCCGTGTCCTGTCCTGTGCTTCTGGTGCACTCACTGTTCTCTACCATCTTCCATGCCAACTCTGTGTGCGTGTTTGTATTTGGTTGTGCATCTCTTTGGGAAGCTGTCTGGTGACAAAAGGACAGTGATTTTGTCTTTTTTGTCCTGGCTGTCCATGGTGTAATATTGACTGCCAGAACTTCCAGCTCTCCACAAGAGGTGCCTAAATGTGAAGTATTGGATGTTTACATGAGAACATCACATTGTTATTTGAATCTTGCTTATTTAATTATACTAAATGGTAATAATAGCATCAAATGTAGAAAATAACCAAAATTATCAACCATATATCTGACTAACTTCGTACATCGTACATATTGTTATTGTACAACTCTTGTGGTTTTATCACCTCCAGGATGCCATGGATTCCCAGAGCGTTTGACTTCGAACCACGAGGCAATGAAGAATAAGAACATAGTAAATCTCGGTGCCATTAGACAGGGCATGAAGAGGTTCCAGTTCCTCCTGAACTGCTGTGAGCCAGGCACCATCCCAGATGCCTCTATCCTGGCCGCTGCACTGGACCTGGTTTGTTCCAATTATCTTCCTGACCCACCCTCATAGCATGGCACCTCATAGAGAGACCCTTTAGTCACTTCCAGGCTAGATAACTATAATGCATTATATTTTTAATGCATTATATTTTTGATACATCAACAGTTGTTATTAGTTAAACTCCAGTACGTCCCCAAAACAAAACATAACTCCTATACTAGATAACTTATACTGTCTTCCTGTACACTTTTGTATTTATTATAAAATCCTCATACTTACCTACACAGCCATACAAGGCTTAGCATCCCATTACCCTTGTGACCCTATTCAATCTTACACACTCACGTTGCACATCCAGACTTTCTGTTCTGCACCAAGCCTCTTAGCAGGCTGAAAGTGGTGGCTGACTGAGCCTTTTTGTTGTAGCACTCCCTGTCTTTGTAACATTCTGCTGGAAGAGCTCTAAAATGCACCAAGTCTTTTTTATTTAGTGCCATCCGTAGACTCTGCTCACTTCATCCAGCTATTATACCTGCATTCATTCAATATTAGGACTGTCCACTCACTGGTATACTGCACTATACCTCTAAGCAGTACCTTTACCTTTGTTCTTTGCACATATGGACAGTAACCTGGTATATTGCACTAGCTTTTTGTTTGCACTCTAGCTGATATAGCAATCTTTCAGTATATGCCACTGTGATATACTGTACAAGACCATCTGTTTTTTTATACACATCTTCTGATCGTGCTTCTACTTTTCGTAGAAAAGTCAATCTAATCAGTCAATCATGTGGCAGCAGTGCAGTGCAAAAAAATCATGCAGATACAGGTCAAGAGCTTCAGTTAATATTCACAACAAACATCAGAATGGGGAAAATGTGATCTCTTTAACTTTAACTATGGCATGGTTATTGGTGCCAGATGGGCTGGTTTGAGTATTTCAGAAACTGCTGATCTCCTGGGATTTACACACACAACAATCTCTAGAGATTACACAGAATGGTGCAAAAACAAAAAACATCCTGTGTGTAGAGGGTCTGCAAGCTGAAACACCTTGTTGATGCGTGAGAGATCAGAGGAGAATGACCAGACTGGTTTGGGCTGACAGTAAGTCTATGGTAACTCAAATAAGCACTCTTTACAACCATGGTGAGCGGAAATGCATCTCAGAACTCATAGCACATAGACCCTTGAGGTGGATGGGCTACAACAGCAGAAGACCACATTGGGTTCCACTCCTGTCAGCCAAGAACAAGAATCTGAGGATATAATAGGCACAGGCTCACCCAAACTGGACAGTTGAAGACTGAAAAAAAAAACCAGGTAATTTTTTTTTCTAATCTTCAGCTGTCCAGTTTTGATGAGCCTGTGCCCATGGTAGGCTCAGATTCTTGTTCTTGGCTGACAGGACTGGAACCCAATGTGGTCTTCTGCTGTTGTAGCCCATCCACCTCAAGGTTCGATGTTTTGTGCATGCTGAGATGCTTTTCTGCTCACCACAGTTATGAAGAGTGATAATTTGAGTTTCTATATCCTTCCTGGCAGCTTGAACCAATTTGGCTATTTTCCTCTGATCTCTCACATCAGCAAGGCGTTTTCCACCCACAGAACTGTCGCTCACTCAGTGTTTTTTTGTTTTTCACATCATTCTGTGTAAATAGAGACTGTTGTGTGTGAAATTCCCAGGAGATCAGCAGTTTATGAAATACCAAATCAGCAGTTTATCAAATCAGCCCATCTGGTACCAACATCCATGCCATGATCAAAGTCACAGTGATCACACTTTTTCTTCATTCTGATGTTTTATATGATTGGCTTATTAGATAACAGCATGATTGTGCAGTTGTACAGGTGTTCCTAATAAAGTGGATGGTGAGTGTATGTACATATTATTCTGCTACCTTTTAAACTATATACTGTACACTTATAATATTAAGGCACTGCTACTGTCATATTTATATTTATTTTTATTAGTTTTAAGAAAATGTTTTTAATACCCGTAGTTAAAGATCTCTGGTTGATGCTACCATCATCTGACATGTTATGTGCTCTTGCTTTGACATGTTGTGACATGTTATGTGCTCTTGCTTTGACTTGCTTCTTTTTTAATTAATTTTTATCCTGTATTGCTTGGAATCTTATAATAATAATAATAATAATAATAATAATAATAATAATAATAATGTCTTTTTTGTGTGGCATTGCCTTTTACAAGTTATTGCATAAGCAATCATTTGATCTGGAGCATCTGAGCTCTCAAACATAACTCAATTATCTTCCTGAATTATTAAATCACTGTTTAATTAAATTTGTCTGGCACCAGGATTTTGTTTATTTCCATATGGCAGAGGTAGTCTGTTTATTTATTTTGTTCATTTGTTTATTTTTTCCCATCAGGAAGCTCCAGTGGTGGCGAGGGCCTCCTTGTTCCTGGAGTGCGCTCGTTTTGTGCATCGTTGTAACCGTGGCAACTGGCCAGAATGGATGAAAGGTCACCACGTCAACATCACCAAGCGAGGTCTTTCACGAGGACGCTCACCTGTGGCCGGGAACAAGAGAAACAATAAGCTGCAGTGGAACGCAGCTAAGTATTTCTACCAGTGGGGCGATGTGAGTCCATGTCCACATACTGTAACTTGTGTTGAAATATCTAAAATAAAATATGTAGGGTTACAATAAACATGTTAATGCTCCATATGTTAGTAAAGAAATAATGCACGTGGTTTAATGGAAAAATATTTTATGTTGCAGTTTGCATATCACTAAAGAAATTATTTATTTAATTATTTAGAATAATCACTACCTTAAAATAAAATATTAACAACACAGTTGAACAAAACTTGATGGACACAACCCATAATTTGCATTATCTTTTGCCCAATTTGCAGAAATTAAATTAAAATTGATGATGTTTTTGGATGGAAGTATACTTGTTGAGCATTTAGTCCTTCAGACCTTTGACACTAGGGATCTACTGATCCCATTTTTCCATGTTTCAATATGATACCCATGTCAGAGCTCTGGGTATTGATCAATACCCAGTACTAATCTAATATTATTGATAGCCTATTAGTAACCAAGCCTTCTCTTTGCTAACTTCTGTTCCAAGTTATGCAAAATATTAGAGGTTCAATAGCAGTGTACTTTAAGAGAATTTGTATCTTGTGTTTATTAGCAAAACATGTATCAGGTCAGTGAGAATAACACATGTTCATGACATAAAATATGTCAGTGGAACAGATTGGAAAATAATGTAATAATAATCTGGTGTTTTTAGGCCAGTATCAACCGTGATACTAATATTCACTATCAGGCCTTGTTTGATTTTCTTTGCACGAAGCAAAATGATCCATTTAGACACCATCCTACACTAAGCATCAAACTTCTTAAGATTTAATGGTTGCATTAACCTCTATGTCATGTTTTCTCCAAAAGGCAATTGGCACTCGTCTGAGCGAGCTGTGTCACTCAGATAGCGAGAGTCCAGCTAACATCCTGGGCTTTATTTATGATGAGGAGAGTAAAAGGAGGGCGAGGAAAGAGGATGAAGAAGAAGACTTCCTGGATGACAGTAAGAGAGGCAATATGGATAAAGCTCTAACATCATTCTAAAGAGAGATCATGTCACTGATCTTGCGTGATTCTTTGTCTCTCTGTTTAATAGTAATGGATTTGTGTATTTCCAATTTTCACAGGTACTGTAAACCCCACCAAATGCAGCTGTCCCTTTGCTCTTAAGATGTCTGCTTGTCAGCTCCTTTTAGAGATCACTACCTTCCTGAGAGAGACTTTTCCCTGCCTTCCACGCCCACGCACAGAGCCCCTAGTGGTCAGAATGTGTACTTATTCCTCAGTTATGACTGACCAGATTTACTGTAACTATAGAGGTCAATGATATTTTAACCCACCCAAGAAGAGGGTTAGACATAAAAAGTTAGGAAGTCAATCTTTGAGGAAATACACTATATTGCCAAAAGTTTGTGGACAACTGACCATCACTCCCATATCTGGGCCTTCTCCAAATTGTTGCCACAAAGCAACAAGTGTGGAAGCACACAATTGTCTTTGTATGCTGTAGCATTAAGATTTCCATTCAGTGGAACTAAGAGACCCAAACATGTTCCAACATGACAATGCCCTGGTGCACAAAGCAAGTTCCATGAAGACATGGTTTACCAAGGTAGGTGTGGAAGAATTCGATTGGCCTGCACAGAGCCCTGAACTCAATACCTTTGGGATGAACTGGAATGACGGCTACATGCCGGTCCTCCTCACCCGACATCAGTGCCCAGCCTCACCAATAATGTGGCTGAATGGGCAAATTACCACAGCTGCAAAATCTAGTGGAAACCCTTCCCAGAAGAGAGGAGATTATTATAATAGCAAAGGGGAGACTATATATGGGTGTGATTGGTCAGGTGTCCACATACTTTTAGCCACATAGTGTATCATCATAAGTTCACAAATGTGCCCAAACTGTCCCAATCTTATAGGATTTAGAGAGCTGCCGGCTGCGTCTGGACCCAGAGCTGGGCCGCCATCGCTACGAGAGGAAGATCAGCTTTGCCGGAATCTTAGACGATGAGGACGGCCATGATTCCCTGAACAGCAGTAGTCACACTCTGAAGTCAGACACAGCATGTGATGAAAAGAAATCATCTCAAGAACCCCTGGGTATGATTTTTTTTGTGCTGATTTATCTGTCCTGTTTGTTTATTTACATACATTTGATTCTCAGCTGCCCTCTTCAGCTCCCACCAGGAAGATCCGCATTGGAGGTTCTCGGCTACTGCAGATTAAAGGGGCAAGGAGTTTCAAGGTGAAGAAAGGTGGTTCTCTGTCCTCCATCCGTAGAGCTGGCAGTCTGAAGAGCACCAAGATGTCTCGGCAGGACTCGGAGTCCGAGAACGACGCTGAGTCTGATCGTCTGCTGTCTCAGAGCAGAGACACGGTCACTGATATTGGTGAGAAAGGTTCCTTGATATATCTGTCTACATACTGAGTTGCACAGTTGCAAATGTCATGACTAAGACTAAGCGAATATTTGTGTTTTGCTTGCCTAAAAATAATGATTTTCCAGTGTAAAACATATGCATGACTCCTGCCCATTTCTCCTATGCACATTATTTTTATAATCTGTAATATTTTACAGTTTATGCTCAGGTACTTTCTGGCAATACTAAAAAAGGTGAAATAAATGTATGAAAAATATAGTATATTGAGTGTTTTAATCAGTGGCAGCTCATCCATAGGGGCAGAGCCCCATTCAACAAATCTTACTCTTCAGTAAGTCCTCATTCACAGTTCCATACATTTTAAAGTATCTTGAAATATTAATTATCTCTTTTGAGTACTTTAAAAAAAATTTGTTTGACAGATATTAGCTGATGTTACATTGATTTACTCACCTGCCTAGATGTTGTGCAATCATAGGGCAGCATGTTCAGTGTCACACGTAGCTCCATAGCTTTATTGTACCTAGTGATCAAAAATGGGAACTGTACCAAGTGCTAACAGAGACCCACTTGGGCAGAAATGAACATTTTCAGTAGATGAGAAGCAGTGGACAGGACAGTTAATGACATAGTTGTCAGGGTCTTGCTTTTTACGCCTGATTAGGCTAGTTTAAAAATACTTTCCATCCATCTTGTTTTATAGCAAATAATCAGAATCAAATCTAATAAATTTCCTCAAACAAACGCAAAGTGCAAGTGCATAAAGTGTTTCTATGATGTACATTTCTATGGTTCTATGAGGGTAAAGTGGGATTATGGAGTGAGTAATGTCCATATATCAGAAATGCGTGTGCACCATGGTGACGTTGTTTCCCATGTAACGGCTGAAAAAAAGGAAAAATATATCTCCCTTTTCCAATGCCCAGATTGTTAGGACTTGTTTCAGGTCTTTTGTGTGGGTTTTGAAGTGTAGTTGGGAAACCTGGCAGCCCTGGTTAATGATATTGGCTTTTCTGTGTGCACCTTTGTGCATCAGGAAGCACGCTTGCTGTAACAAACAGCTGAACAAAGGTACATCTAAAACTGCTCAAAATGAGCTGCTAGACTATATGCTGGATGACTGAATGTTGTCGACTCTCACCTGCCTATTACTGGGGTTCTGTGTGGGCTGGTTAATACAGCAACAAAAACAGCTCAAGTCAAGGTGTTTTTTTTTTTTTTTAGTTTAGTTTTTTTTTTTTTTTTTTTTGAATAATGAGGTAAAAACACTTTAACAAGCATTACATGTATTTCATAGTCTTGTTTACAGGAGTTGTGAACTTGTATCTGTATTTTCAGGGAGCCCCTGGAGTGCTAGTGAGCCCAGCATTGAGCCCGAAGGTCCTGGAAGCACCAGTGGAGTGGACGACTACCACCGCAACATGTCATGGCTACATGTAAGTTCACACACACTGATTTGTGTGTGTGAGTAAGTGTGTGTATGGTTATAAACATGTACTTATTTTCATCCCCTTCCAGATCATGATCCTGCTGTGCAACCAGCAGAGTTTTATCTGCACCCATGTGGACTATTGCCACCCTCGCTGCTACCAACGCCACAGCCGCTCCTGTGCTCGCCTCGTCCGTGCCATCAAGCTGCTTTATGGAGAGACTGTTGATAGCCTGAGAGAGAACAGCTCCAGCAGTAGCGTTAGCACCCGTGCCAAGAAAAGCAAAGAGGTGTAAAAATACTGTTATTAATCATACAACAGTACTAAACACTTTCATGTAAATTTTTAAAAATATTTAGCACCAGTAGAATTTACAAAATTGAGGCTATAGCTACTTTTCAGTGTCTAAACCCAGGCAAAACTGCTAATCTAAATGTGTTACTTCATTGTAGTTTATAAAACTGAATACATAGCTACTGTTAGTTGCCTAAACACTAAGGACTTCAGTGTTATCAGTCACAGTGCAGCATTAAAACTATGCATAAAAATATTGAGCACCAACTCGAGCCCCCAAAAATCCCCAAACCCCTGAAGCTTATCATACAATCAATGCAAATGTCGTCATTTATAAATAATGGTTTTACCCACATTAGTTGGTTGCCAGCCTATAAATTAACACTTGATACAGCATATTGTTTTGTATTTTATGCTGACAGTATGAACCTTATGCAGGAGTAAAAACACAGAAGTAACTGAACTGGTCACAAAAAGAATTATTCTTTTATATTGAATAGTTTTAGGGTTCATTGCCTAATTCTAATAGCTCTCTTTCAGTGCTCAGACAAGTCATGTCTGCGGACTCCATCTATGAAAAGACGTCCTACTGACAGCAACGCAGAGGGGAAAAAAGACACTGGGATGCTGAAGTACATTCGCACACAGGTCCTGCCTTTAGGTTCCTAAAAGCAGTATTAGAATAATAGTGCTTTTAAATGAACAGTCCTCTCTCTTAATATAGCATTGAAATTCCACCCAAACACCCCTGACATCAGACCTGCATACCAATGATGAAATAATGATGAAATAAGATCATATATTATAAAAGATGCATCACTGTTTAGACTGGAAATTTACATTAATGGTTGTCACCTGTGGTTTACTGCTGCGATGTATACAAACCCTAACCCTAGAAAATCCATTACCCTAGATTACCCATAGACCCATAGACCAATGATTAGCTTTCCTATGCAAAAATATCTGTTATGTTTTACATTTGCAGGTAATGAGTCTGTCACCAGCACCTCTTTCCCTGCTTATAAAAGCAGCTCCCATCCTGACAGAGGATATGTACGGAGACATTCAGCCTGCTGCGTGGGAGCTCCTGCTCAGTGTTGATGAGCACATGGCTGCTGCTGCAGGTCTGTTTCTGATCCTTCTGCAATATTACTACTACTAATAATAATTATAGCTTTGAAAATTGTAGGATGCACAGGTGCTGTACAGAGGGAAAAATACATCAATACATACAGTAGAATAAAATATAGAATAAAATATAAATTGCTCAGGCATAAATATAAATGTATATACATATTCTCGATAAAATATAAAAAACAATACAATTATGCATGGTAGTTGAGTTCTAAAGACAGTCAAGTATAAACCAGTGCAAGGAAGCTGGATAAAGATGAGAGTGTTATTGTAGTTTGAATTCAATGGCTGTGAATTGTATTCATCAAACTTTCTACTTATAAATGTGCAGTTTCTCTGTAAACTATTTTTATGACATTATGGTCCTGGATTTCTTTCCTTTGATTTACTTAATTATGTGATTATTATTCTTTAGTGATCATTGTCCATGAATTTAGGTTGTTAGAGATATAGAAAATTTTCATCTGTAAATCAGGCCTGTGTGTCTCCTCAGCCTGGATGCTTTTTTGTCTGAGGGAAATTCTCTTCTGTCTTAAATGATCAAAGGTCTATCATGTCCTTATGTCCAGCAGGAAAGATACATTTCATGTGTAATTAACCCAGAAAATTAGACATACAATTAAACAATGTCTAAGCCATATTGATTGGATGGTAAGCAACAGGAATTTATTCATTTAATGTAGGAATTTGTCTTTGAGCAATGCAGAAGGGCTCACCTACACGCAGACACACGAAGAAGAATTTTGTGTCTCAATGTATTGTGAAACTGTTTTGTTGGAGAAGTTATTTCAACCACATTCAGGACTTTTAGACTTATAATTTTACTGGAATCCTTACCTAAACTTGTGTCATTGTTTTTTCTCTCGCTCCCTCTCCCTGTCTTTCTCATGCACACACTTGCAGCGGCAATGTTTCTGCTGTGTGCAGTAAAGGTTCCTGATGCTGTCACTGAAATGATGATGGCTGAGTTTCAGCACCAGGAAGCAAGTCAAAGGATTAACTCTGTGCTCAAATTCTACACTGTCTGGAGGTTCCGCTACCAGGTGTGGCCTCGCATGGAGGAGGGAGCGCAGCAGATCTTTAAGGTACTAGTCACTGATACACTGTGTCTCATTTACATTGTGGGGAAATAAGTGTTTTTTGTTATTTAATATACTTCAAGTGGATATATCTACTTCCACACAATGCTGCAATGTCTTTTGACTTTGTACTTTTAAATATGAACAAAAGGTATGTATTCATAAGCATAAACAAAGATGTGTTTAAAAAACGAGATTGATAGGAAGAGATATTTGGACAACACAAATTACCGTCATTAATATGTTACCATCATTAATACTTTACCATCATTAATACTTTTTTGCAAAGCTGTTGTTGGCAATTACAGCTATGTGATGACTATGGTAAGAAGTAATTTGCTTGTGTTTCATTTTTGGCCCATTTCTCTTGGCAGATTGTCTGGCAAATTGTCAATTCCCCAAGCTTACAAGATGCTTGCGATTTCAAAATCTCCATAAATGTTCACTGGGATTCAAGTCTGGAGATTGGCTAGACCATGTATAGCCTTCTTGAGTTATTTTGGCTGAATATGTTTGGGGTTGTTGTCTTGTTGAAATGTCCATCTTCTCCCCAGATTCAGTTTCTTGGCTAATGAGATTAATTTCTCTAATATGTCCTGGTACATCACTTCATTCATGTTTACTTTGATGACGTGTAATGTCCCAGTACCGTTTGCAGAGAAGCAGCCCCATATCATGATGCTCCCACCTCCATGCTTCACTCTGGGTATGGTGTTCTTGGGATCATATGCACAACCCTTTGTTCTGCAAACATAACAAGATGAATTATTGCCATAGAGTTCTGTCTGACCAGGGTATATTGTTCCAAAAGAGTTCTGATATGTCTAAATGCTTTTAGATGCTTCTTTTTTAGCAGAGGAGTTTTGAGTGGGGTGTAGGAATGGAGATGATTGTGGTACAGTTTATTGCGTATTGTTCTCTGTGTAACTGTTGTTCCTGCTGCTTGCAGGTCACCCTGAAACTCATTTCAAGTGACTGCTGGTTTTCTGCTTTGTGAAATCTTGCATAGCACACCTGTCCCACGACAAGTAGTTGTGGGTCCATGAACTTTCCACCTGCATATTATTGAACCAATTGTAGTGACAGGGATGCTTAAGGTCTTTGCTATATTAAAAAGACATTATGTGTGTACATTTATAGTGGATATGTGCACTGGAAGTGTATTAAATAACAAAAACAATAGTGTCTGAATACTTATTTCCCCTAATTGTAGGTGTGGGGATCAGATCACACAGAAAGGTCATAAACAGAAAATACAAGAAACACATGACTGGAAACTAAAACTAGGAGACAAATTAAATCAAGACAACAGGAATCTATGTAACCTGACACACCGGGGCATGAATGGAGGCAGTAACTGGCATATAGGTTGAGAGGGGCCAGAAAGTTTGGCACAATCTGACGGTGAAAATTTCAAGCCTTGAGTCTGGGATGGGTACACAGGTGGGGTAGGGGCGATTCAGGCCCTAGACATGTACTGGCACAGGAGCAGAAATTGACAAATGGAAGGAGTGGCATTCAGTCCTGAAACTGACAGAAGAAGGATCAAAAACTGTGACATACACAGGGAAAGAAGCAGGGCCTGAGGCAGTTGCTGAGAGTAACACTGACTTCACTCCTCTGCAGCACAGAGAATTAAGTCTAACTCAGGTGGCTCTGTGACTGTAGGTTTCATTCTTACACAGGTGTCTCTTTATTAAACAAAGTGTCTCTATTATAGTAAGTCTTTTTATTGATATTTATTCGTAATTATCTATATCATATTAACAAAAGGAATGACATTCAGAGAGGTAATTTCCATAAATCTACTGGGAGCTAAAAACTAAGAAAATAGAACCTTGAAACCAGGAAAATTAGAAATAGACTCTTAGAAACTAGGTCTCAAAGCTAAGAGAAACTAGGAGAGCAGGGAAGTTAGAATAAATAACACAGCATAGAGTTCAGAACTGCAGTATAACATGCAATACTTTGCTAATAACACATACAAACTGAGGGCTGTTCTTCTCACATTTGTGTCATATACAAACTCTCTGTCTTTGATTTGTGTGTTTTTTCTTATAGATTCCTCCACCCAGCATTAATTTCACTCTGCCATCCCCTATTCTGGGAATGCCCTGTGTGCCCATGTTTGACCCGCCTTGGGTGCCAGTGAACACTGGAACTGTGCCAGATGCAATCAGTGAAGATCAGTCTGTAAGTTCACCACATTGGTACTTAAACTATGCCAAAGAAAAAGAAAAGCACAAAACCATAGACCAGAACTTCAATTTTTTTTATCTCCAATTAATAAATCTGATTGGCTCCCATTCAAAAACTTGATATACACACACCTGTGACTCCATCACAATAATTGATTTCTTCATTAATGCAGCAGGTGTTACACCAACAAACCCATTACACTACAGTTTTTGTTCTGTCCATGGAATACCTTAATCTTTGCCCATTATATTGCTCAGTAACCAACGCTTACTGTGAACAGACTACACTGTGTGGCAGAAGTATTGTTTACTGCAAATATTATTAATAATAAATCATTGAATGCTGGATTTCATCATATTGTATTTGTCACCATTTTATAAAACCAATAAGCCAAAAAGGGGCCTGCGGTACAGTGATTTTATCACAGGTAATGGGGTTTTAAGAATGCACTTACCTGTGATAAAATCACTGTAATGCATGTCATATCATGGTTTATTGCTTTAATATGCCTCTGTGGTCCACTTCCAGAAATCATTCTCAGCTAGGGCTGTGTCACGCTCCCACCAGCGTGCCGAGCACATCCTAAAGAACATGCAGCAGGAGGACGAAAAGAGGAGACTGGGGCGGGAGGCCAGCATCATCACAGCCATCCCCATCGCTCAGGAGGCCTGCTACGAGCCCACCTGCAGCCCTCCACCTGAACAGGAGGAAGAGGGTTAGTCTATTTGCCTGCTAGTTAAATGAAGATGAGTGGCTGAAAGCTGTCTTGGGACAGTTGCTTTCATTATTATTAATGTTTTTGGTTTTTTTTGCTAATCTGCAACTAATAGTCTTGTCACATGACCTCCATCTCTCAAGTTTGTATTCAGGCCTACCATCAGGAGAATCCTCAGCCACAGGAAGGGCTTTTGTGTGTTTATTTCCATATGTACTGTTTTAAATTACTAATAAATAGAGATATAAGGCATAGATAAACGCAGGATATTTTAAAAGAGCTTTTATAATTTCAATTGCAATATTTTATGATAAATATTGCTATAAAATCAAAAAGGTGGCATGGGCCAATGGGACGTCCATCTTTATCTGTCCTGTGTAATCTATAATGATGTGTGGTGTGCCAACAGAAGATGTGGTAAATCTGGCGTCTCGTCGTCTCTCTGTGAGCCCCTCTTGTGCCTCCAGCAACTCGCACAGGAACTACTCTTTCCGCCGCGGCTCAATGTGGTCAGTGCGCTCAGCAGTCAGTGCTGAAGGTTAGCTATTCATTGTCAATGTGCAATAAATTAGTAAATAAAAAATGCTCAAATTAGGTATATACAAAACCTGGTGCAGAGCCCGATTTTAATAAGCATGATGTGATGTGCATTTATTTTTGTAATGTAAAGAACATTATTTTATCTTGACATATTTGTTCTTTCAGATGATGAAAACACTACAGAACACACACCAACACATCACATGTTGCAGCCACCTCAGGCTGTGTTCCCAGCATGCATCTGTGCTGCGGTGTTGCCCATAGTGCACCTAATGGAGGATGGAGACATTCGAGAGGATGGTGTTGCAGGTATGGCGGCCTCACGAAAACCTGATTTTGTGCAGATTAGAGTTTTTTTAATCCTGCAGCTGTTTGCTCCTAAAGATATTGTGACTGATCCCACAGTTATTTATACCACCTGCAATATTTTCTAATGAATTAATTTAGTTCTATTTCCCAAATTAGCAGTTTGAACCACAGTGACCCCGACCAGGGTAAAGAATTTACTGAAGATGAATGAATGAAAGAATGCAGTACAAGTCATACAAGCTCCACAATGCATCCAACATGCTCCCATATTTATCAGGATGGCCTTTCTTTGTCTCATGAGCTTTATAATTGGCATCCATGAGAGTAACTGTATAATTGGCATGAGAGTTAAAACTAATTGCCCCTGTGACTTTTTGTTGGGTCCTGTGGATCGCAGTCCTGATGTATCCCTCTACTGCAGATGATATTTTGTTAAGAAGTTACATATGTTGATTATGATTGTGATAAGTAGTATATAGCATCACTGAAATAAATTTGGAAATAAATTCTAAATACTAAAGTATGTTTTCTAAATAAATGTAGAAAATAAATACATTTATTTCATGAATTTGTAAAATATACAATTATTAGCTAGGTATAATTCATGACAATGAAAACATTTGCATGTTGTTTATAAGTACGTGACACAATTATTTTTATATTGGCTTTGTACTTACATTAATGAAGGCTTATCTTAAATTAACTTGGACCTGAATTAGTTATGAAAAAAAATTGCAATAAAAATTTACGTATATGACTAACTTCTGATAATGCCTCTGATTACCGTAAATAAACTTCCTAATTTTCTAATGTTTGCATCATTATTTTCATCACTGTGTACATAGTTAGTGCCGTGGCTCAGCAGGTGCTGTGGAACTGTCTGATTGAAGACCCAGCTCTCGTTCTCCGGCACTTTCTAGAGAAACTAACAGTCAGTAACAGACAGGTAAAACATGATTACAAATATAAGTAGTCCTACAGCAGTAAATATAGTAAAGTCATGCGTATGATTTAGCTGTTAAAGTATCTAAGCAGGTTCATTGTCTTTTTTAGGATGAGCTGATGTATATGTTAAGGAAGCTGCTCCTCAACATTGGGGATCTTCCTGCACAAACTTCACACATCCTCTTCAACTACCTGGTAAAGCCCAGTTGTTTAAACCACTGTGCACATGAAATCTAGATAATTTAATCACAAACATAGAAGCATGAAGTCTTAGAAATGTGAAGGCTGTTTGTGCTTTTCACTCAGGTGGGTTTAATCATGTATTTTGTTCGGACCCCGTGCGAGTGGGGAATGGATGCTATCTCAGCTACACTGACCTTTCTGTGGGAGGTGGTGGGCTACGTGGAGGGCCTCTTCTTTAAAGACCTTAAACAGACCATGAAGAAAGAGCAGTGTGAGGTGAAACTGCTGGTCACTGCCTCTATGCCAGGTAGAACATTTTAGTGTGACTGCATAGGAAAGCAGACGGTGTCTGTAATAACACTACATTTTTTCATGTAGCATCCACACATGAAAAAAGTATCCCTGTTTTGATTTCCACTTTGATTTGGTGAATATGATGTGTCTTGTGTGTGCGTATAGGAACAAAGACTCTGGTGGTTCATGGGCAGAATGAATGTGATATTCCTACACAGTTACCAGTACATGAGGATACACAGTTTGAAGCCTTGCTCAAGGTAACTCTTACAGTTTTAGATTACCTTCAAATAACACATTATTAAGGTGTTAAATATTAAGTTAAATATATACTCATACATTCAAAATGTGTTATGATCTACAGTCAGGTGACAAATTAAAGGAAAAACCAGCAAGTGTCGTGGTAAGGTGTTGGGCCACCAGAACAGCTTCAGAGTGCCTTGGTATTGATTCTACAAGTTTCTGGAGCTGTACTGCAGCAATGAACATTGTTCCTCCAAATTATGTTCCCTCAGTTACTGGTTTGATGATGGTGGTGGAGAGTGCTGTCTAACGCATCGCTCCAAAATCTGCCATAGGTGTTTATTTGAGTTTCAATCTAGTGACTGCAAAGGCATAGCATATGATTTATATAATTTTCATACTCATCAAACCATTTAGTGATCCCTTGTGCCCTGTGGATTGGGGCAGTGTCATTCTAGAAGAGACCATTCCCATTAGGAGAGAACTGTTTCCTCATAGGATAAATGTGATCAGTCAGAAGAATTTTGCATTGATTTGTAGTGACTCCTGCCTCTAAGGGGAAATGTGGACCCAAACCCTGCCAGCAAAATGCAAAATGCCCCACAGCATTACACTGCGTGTTTCACTCACGTTTCCCTTCATTTGTCACCCATCTGTAATTAATTTTTGCAGTGCTCCAAAACCAAAATATTTACATGCTAGATAGAGAAGTAAGATATTTTATGGTATACATGCACTTTATAAATAAAAGGGCAGACCTGATTGTCCGTATAAACACAGTAGATATTAAAGATTTGCTGAGGGGGTCAGAAGAAAGGTATAGATTACTATCCCAAATGGGTAAGTCTTTGATAGTTTTATATCAGCCATTTGCTTTACCCTGCACTAAGTACATTACATGGATTTTGTAATGGTGTACAGGCAGTCATCAAAAAAAAAGTTTTAAATGCTTGGAAAATTCCTCCTCCAAAACATACAGTAGATAACATTTGATTGACATTGTATTTTTCTTACCAGAACTTATACAGTGTAGAACATTATAAATCAGACAAATGTAAGGCCAGGAAATCATGTGACCACAGCAGAGTATCAGGAACTACAGCAGATATATAGACATTATAAGATATCAGGAGGCTAATGCAAATGCAAGCTTTCTTTATTAACAAAAGCACGAATAAAACAAACAAGGTGAAGACATGGTCGTAGAACTAGCAAAGGGAGAACTGTGAACAAAACCAGAACAGAGCATAATCACAAACCAACAACACTTTAACAAAATAACAGATACTAAACAACTAAGGAGTGAAAATGCAGAATTATATATGGGCACTAATTAGGGAAAAACACTAATCAGGTGAGGATTGATAAAGGAGGCATGTGACAAGGTCCTCTGGTTTGCTGGGGCTGCTGGGAACTGTAGTTCATGTTGGACATTTTGTGGCCAAAACCAGCATTGATGTGACAGACAAGCTTACAGCAAGCCTTTTGAATTTCAGTGTTTTACACATGATGCAGTAATTGTTGCAAAGAGTTATCAGATAATGATCCATATATCATTGGCATTTTCATTACCATTTTGCCTTGACCACTGTTTTTTTTTTTTTTTTAATCAGGAGTGTCTTGAGTTCTTCAATATACCAGAGGCTCGCTCAGCCAACTACTTTCTTATGGACAAGCGCTGGAATCTCATCCACTATGCCAAGGTGTGCTTTACATGTGTTAATGAATTTTTTTTGTTTTTCAGTATAGCATTTCAGTTTTACTTCATCGTTTGTCCTTTTGTAGACATACGTGCGAGACATCTACCCTTTCAGGAGATCAGTGTCCCCTCAGCTCAACCTGGTCTACATGGAACCAGAAAAGGGGCAGGAGCTCATTCAGAAACAGGTGCATTTTCTTTGTGAGATGTTAACTTAAGCATTCCTTAATAAATCAAGATGTTGGGATTATAAAGCTCTATTTTACTTTTTTTTTGTAAAAATGAGTTAATGTTATAGATACACCACTTATCCAGAGCTGAATATATTTGAAATTGCTTTAGTAAGTAACAGTGTTGTTGTTCCTATTTTAGCACCCTTGTGTTTATTGAGGTTACTAAAGTAAGCACATGAAATGTTAATAACAATAACTTTATTTTCCAGGTGTTCTCCAGGAAGTTGGAGGAAGTGGGCCGAGTTCTCTTCCTCATTTCACTCACCCAGCGCATGCCTGCGATGCACAAACAGTCCCACGTCTCCTTGCTTCAGGAAGACCTGCTGCGTCTGCCCTCCTTTCCTCGCACAGCCATAGATGCCGAGTTCACTCTCTTCAATGAGCCTCTGGGTAGCTCTTCTGAAATTATTTTATGTATACACATTATGGCCAAAGCTTTGTGGTCACCTGACCATCACAGCCATATGTGGGCCTTCCCCAGACTGTTGCCACAAAGTTGTAAGCACACAATTGTATTGAATGTCTGTAGCATTAGAATTTCCCTTCACTGGAACTAAGGGGCCCAAACATGTTCCAGCATGACAGTGCCCCTGGGTGCAAAGTGAAGTCCATGAAGACATTGCTTGCCTAGGTTGGAATGGAAGAACTTGAGTGACCTGCACAGAGCATTGACCTAAACCCCACTGAACACCTTTGGGATGAATTGGAACGCCGACTGCACCCCAGGCCTCCTCACCCAATATCAGTGCCTGACCTCACTAATGCTCTTGTGACTATATGAACACAAATCCCCACAGCCACACTCCAAAATGTAATAGAAAGCCTTCCCAAAAAGAGTGGAGGTTATTATAAGAGGCGGGAGTAAATCTGAAATGAAAAAGCACATACGAGTGCTATAGTCAAGTGTCCTCAAACTTTTGGCCATATAGTGCATCCTCACATGTTTGCCTTCAGCTGTGCTATATGAATATATCAGTACATCTTCAGCTAATTAAAATGTATTGATATGCTTATTGGAGGCAGATGTACCTGTTGCTTGTTTGGTTGTTTGTTTTATGCGTTTGTAAAATTTCAGGGAAAGAACTCTTTGGGATGGACACTTTGCACAAGGTTTTGTGGATCAAGCTGCTGGAGGAGATGTTTCTGGGCATGCCTAGCGAGTACCCGTGGGGCGATGAGATCATGCTCTTTCTGAATGTGTTCAATGGAGCCCTCCTGCTCCACCCTGAAGACAGTGCCCTCCTCAGGCAGTACACTGCCACAGCCATCAACACTGCTGTGCACTTCAACCATCTGTTCTCCCTGAGTGGCTACCAGTGGATTCTTCCCACAATGCTTCAGGTGTGGAACACAAATAGAAGCCCTCTATAACTAGAGCATCAAAACTATATCAATAAAAGGCTGTGAATCTATACATTTGATAGTATTTAAGCCACTACTTAAAAACTTTCATAAAACTTGCATAACATGTCAGGTGTGATGACCAGTGCCATGTTTTGATTGCCTGGAAACCTAAATGTGTTGGCAAAAAAGTGGTAATTAACATACTGTAATAACATATGGCCAGCTTGTTAGCTAGTAGCTAGTTAAGTGCATTAATACATAATATAAATTCCCTGGGATGGGACAACTATGTCAAAAAAGTCACCATATCATTGGTGAATGTTCTCTCCACAGTTTGCAAGAAAAATACTATTTCATACTGATATGTTTAACAAGGCGACATATTCTGCTAGTCAGCTTTTGCGTTATACTTTACTTCACTCTGTTTCATCAACCAAGGCCTGGGCTGTAGGTCAGCTGGCAGTGGGATTCAAAACAAGTAGTGCGCACTATAGTTACAACATCGAGGTGTGCTGCACCACCCTGAAGTGCATTATATTTAATGATACATAATGGACAAAGTTCAAAAATCCTGTACTTGAATGAAAGTAGAGATGCCTTTGGTAAAATGCTACGCGAGTAAAAGTAGAAGTCTTTGATTTACATTTCTACTAGCCAAGTTTTCTTCTACTTCAGAGTTAAAATGAAGAGTAACGATTGACATGCTGCAGAAAGTAATGGAATAAAAGTAGAATATTTTTCTTTGAAATGTAGCAGAGTAAAATTATAAAGTCTGCAAAAATGGAAATACTTTAATAAAGCACAGATACTTGAAAAAAATACTTACGTCCAGTAAAGAATTACATCTACTTCGTTACTGTCCACCACTGCATACCTTTTTTTTTTTTCTTTTCTTTTCTTTTCTTTTTTTTGCAAAGCTCAGTAGGAACCAGTGTTTATTTTCTTTCCTAGTTGCTGAATCACATTGTCCACAGACAACGAATAAAAAACTAATAGCCCGAACAGAAAATCTGTTTGTCCCCCACATGCAGGCTACTGATTTGTCCACTCCTGCATCTTGGGTAAATTTGTGACTGCTTCCTAAAACTTGGAACAACTTATGTGCACGTTGATGTAGGTACCTTAAACACTGATTACTGATTATTCTGTTTTGTTATTATTTACTGTATTGTGTTTGTTCTTCTTCACATCAGACATACGCTGATTATGAAAGTAACCCATTGCTTCGTCGAGGCATTGAATTCTGCTGCCGGCAGTTTTACATTCTCCACCGCAAACCATTCATCCTGCAGCTGTTTGCCAGTGTGGCCCCACTGCTGGAGTTCACTGTGAGAGCATAAAACCTTATAATTCATAAGTCCCTACTACGTTTTCCATGCTCCTTTAATAGTATTCAATAGAGAGATCAGCTGTAGTTATCACCATTTTTATGGTGTGTTGTCGTAGACATTGGAGCACTGATTATTTCTTCCCTCAGACCTGCACCAGTACTGGACTGTCTAAAGGTGTGTCTGCCCAGTGCCTGTTTGACCTGCTGGTGTCCCTGGAAGGAGAAACAGCCGACAGCCTGGATGCTTTGGAGCTGGTCAAAGCTGAGAAGCCACTACGTTCTCTGGGTAAGAGGTCATGTTAGACCCCCTCTCACTAAACACTCAATACAATTCACTTTCAAAACATACTTCTTATGCATTTTCTTCCACTCAGATTTTTGCTATGGCAATGAGGACCTAGCCTTCTCCATCAGTGAATCCATCAAGCTGTGTGTAACTGTGGTGGCCTACGCTCCTGAATCCTTCCGAAGGTGCACAACCTAAGATACATCCATAGTCTGTGATAACACCACTTAGCCTGTATCAGTACTCATACTATGTCTGTGGAATAACATCATGTTTGTGTCTCCTCTTCCAGTCTACAGATGCTGATGGTTCTAGAGGCGCTAGTTCCTTGTTATTTGCAGAAGCTGAAGAGTAACAGTCAGGCCCTGGAGTCAGCGTCTGTAGCCAGAGATGAGATTGCAGCCATAGCCGCACTGGCCACCTCTCTGCAGGCTTTGCTGTATAGTGTGGAGGCCCTGACACGGTGTGTTCCTCTTTCCCTGTCTCCACACAGCTACAGCCATCCCAAAACCTTCCTCTTTGCTTCACAGATATGGTTTCATGATGTCCTATTGGCTTGTGTGTGTATTCCTTTGTTCATCTGCCCTATTTGTGAACATTTGAAAGCTTTGGTTCCAAATTTCTAGTCATTGTTTCTGGGTCTGGAGAAACCGTATGTCAGGAAACCGGAGAGCCTGGAGGAAATCCACACAAACATGTGTAACATGCTTTTCTGGAACTTATTATTCTTAATATGACCATGGATTTCCCTAGTTTTTTTGGCTTTGGTTTTTTTGATTTTATTGGCTTACTAAATAGAAACTGAAATACTGAAAGTGAAAATGTGTCACATCAAAGTCACAAGGTTTCCTAGTTTTATAGTTTCTGCCTGCCCTTCTTTTTCTAGTTCTAGGTCCTAGTCATGTTTATAGTGGTTTCTAGATTTGACCTCAGCTTGACTGCTTTTTGTGCATTAAGTATGGAGTTGCCCGTGATGACAATATCTGATTTATACTAAAAAAAATTCCAAAAAAGTAGCAAAATAAAGACTCCTATAAAATACTTTCACCAATCTAAGCTTTATCTCCATGACTAAATTGTAGAAGCCATTTTATTTATATAAAAATGCTTGTTACAAGGTCTTATTTGTTGTATAATGGTTTTGGGTATTGATGGTGCTAATGGTACTAATTTTGCTGTGCATTTTGTTTGTCGTTCCCCAGACCTATGACTGCACCTCAGATGAGTCGCTGCGATCAGGGCCATAAAGGAGGAACTGCTGCCAACCACACAATGTCTGGAGGACCAAATACCAGGTCAGGGCTGTTCTCTGAGCACAGTATTCTGTGTATTTAATGTGTATTTAATTTAATCTGTACACTACACCAATAGCTTAGGTTAATGGGTTAAAGTTGTGAAAAGTAACAACCTATGCACAGAGATAACCTGCACCTGCTGGAGGAGGGTCAGGGCATGCCCCGGGAGGAGCTGGATGAGCGCATCGCCCGCGAGGAGTTCCGCCGGCCTCGAGAGTCGCTGCTCAACATCTGCACTGAGTTCTACAAACACTGTGGCCCACGACTAAAGATCCTGCAGAACGTGGCTGGAGAACCCAGAGTCACTGCTCTAGAGCTTCTGGATATAAAGTCTCATATGAGGTATGAGCAAGAGAGGAGGAAGGGATTGCAATGCCTTCTATATGTTCTATATGTATAGAACACCTTTTTCTGATTTAAACTTTGATTTCACAAGCTTTCATATCAGTTTGCTCCACAGATTTAGTCTTGCTTTGCCTTGTCTGGGAGCTGTTTTCTTCCTTGTCTGTCAATCTGTGTGAACTGAAGAGATACAGGAAGTGTTCAATTATTGTAACTGAAGGCTTTAATGGGGTTGAGTATGTATGTATTGTCATATGTATGTATATGCCCACAATGCTTCCAAAAACATTCAAGGTTGCAAACAACATTTGGAGCAGTAAACCAATTGGCAAAAGTACAAATACAAAGCATAATCAAGTTATGGGGAGGGTAAGCAAAATGTCTGGAAACATACATGAGTTTTATCTAACAGTGTGCAAATAATCGATGAAACCACAAGGGCCAAAGCACTTAAGAGTAATGCTGATGCTGTGATTATATATTCACAACAGCAATGCTGGAAAGAGTACAAAAGACTGACTTGAGTAAAAGTACTGCTACTGTAGTAGTAATTCACTTGAGTAAAGCTAGTGGACAAGAAAATTACTCAAGTAAGAGTAAATAAGTCATCTGGTGAAAAACTACCTATGCTGAAGTGAACACCACCTCCATTATCAGCAGTATATAAAGAAAGGTAATGTTAGCTGGCTAGCTAACTTAGCCAAATGCTGTTGGGGTAGCTTGCTAGCTAGCTAGCTCATGTTAATTCATACTTGTTTCTAGCTACGTTATTAGCAATCTAGATCATTATCACACTGTTTCTTTTGAAGCATTTAAAACTGAAAATACCTGATAAAATGATCTCGAGTTGCTCATCTGTCTCCACTGTCTCAGACATTGCTGCTGCTGACTTAGCATTTGGCACCGGAAGTTAAGTCAAATCAAGTGTTTTTTATTGTCATTCCTCTATATAGGTTGTATACATTGGTGTATACAAGGTGTGAGATGAGTGCAAACAATACAATAAATACACAGGACAGTGCATGTCAACCAGACAGGACAACAGAACAGTGTTATTTTAAATTTGCAATTGGCTTACAGTCTGTAGTGAAGTTTTATTTTTAAAAAACTCAAGTAAAAGTAAAATTATTTAATTATACTAAAAAATGTACTGTTACAGTGAACCATGTACTCAAATACTGTAATGAGAGTACATGAAGTTCGTTACTTTCCAGCCCTGGAGAGCAGAATTAGAAATACAAATACCCAATTAGAACAGAAGTAATGTGATCCTTTATAATCCAAAGTCTGTCTTTTATCTAGGCTGGCAGAGATTGCACATTCGCTCCTGAAGCTGGCACCATATGACACCCTGACCATGGAGAGCCGTGGTCTGCGTCGCTACATCACCGAAATGCTGCCCATCACTGACTGGTCATCAGAAGCAGTGCGGCCAGCTCTCATCCTCATTCTCAAGCGCCTGGACCGCATGTTCAACAAGATCCACAAGATGCCCACGCTCAGGTGCGCCCGCCCACAGGCTCTGTACTCCAGGTCTGTCCACTTTTCCTCAGTCGCCGTTTCTGTCTGTTTCTGCCTCCCTCCCTCCCTCGCATCTCTTTGAGATGCGACGCTCATCGTTGTCGTCGTGTTTTGGTGCTGTGCGCTTCGTCTGTGCCCACAGCTTTCTCTGTATGGTCTTGATGTGTTTGAGTGTATATACTTTGTGCCCAGGTGGGTATGAGGTAAGTCAGAGTGAGTGATTTTTGTTCCTTTATGATCAAACTGTTAACAAAAAAACCCAAAAACATACAAATATCATAACAGACCTACTGGTTCATGGCAGCAGCAAGAAAGCCTTAATATCTGAAGGTTTTGTACAGAACAAGTTATGGAGGCTGTTTTATAGCTTCTACAAGACAACATCCGCTCTCTATTCCGTTTTGTACATCAGTCACCTTTTTGCCATGTGGTCAATGTCTGTGTGCTTTTGCTTTCATTCATTATTCTATTTTTAAACGAAAAACCAAAACCCGAATGGTTTTATGATTTTTTAAAAATTCTGTAATCAACACGTTAATGAATAATTGCTCCTTTTTCAAAATATTTTGTAATGTAAATTCAATATTATCTCTTTTCTCTTTGTTATTTGTTAAATTAATGTGCTGCTACATGTTCTCGGAAAATAACTTTTGTTACTGCAAGATCACAAGAATAAGTTATTATGATCTCGAGAAAACAACTTTTGTTATCTTGAGATCACAAAAAAAACCTCATGGCCTTTCTGGACTTCCGTAAAAACGTTATCGTTTCTATAGTAACAGTAAATTTAACATATTCAAAATAAAAACCTGTTATAAAAAAAAAAGAAAATGAATTGTATAATGTATTTGTTACTTTCAATAATTGCAACATTTTCTGAAAGCAAAGTAAAGTCTTTAATGGTTGCTGTATTTATTCTTATGAATAAGAAAACCAAACAGAGACCTTCTCCTGAATTTGATTTCAGACTTAAAAATAGAAAATTGAATGAATGCAAAAGTACACGGACCTGTCAATTATAGTGGAGCTACAAAAAACACTTGTGGTTTTATGAATAATTTTGTGAATTATTCAGCATTCAGAAAGTGTTTTACACATTAATAATTTGTAGTCCTTGCTTGTAATTTCTAAACAAGAATCAAAGGTATACGAACAGGCACAGTAAAATAAAGTTTAGAACATTTAGACAGCAAATTTAGTTTTGTGTTGAATGCAGTGTAGATCTGATATTTGGCTTTCATATGTGTACTACTGAAACACTAGTGTTTGTGGGTTTTTCCTAGACGACAGGTGGAATGGGAAGCAGCCAGCAGTCTGATCGAAGGGATTTGTCTGACTCTTCATCGCCAGCCGATAATTTCCTTTCTCCCCCACCTGCGCTCTCTCATCAATGTCTGTGTCAACCTGGTGAGCATCACTGATCTTGGACACACTTTATTTTGGTAGACTGTACACCTGGTGATGACCTGACCTACAAAACTAAATATATAGCAGATTTATTAGCAGGCTCATAATGTAGCACTGAACTCAAAGTTACACTGGATATAACTCTGACTTTCTCACATTGAACCAGTTTGCTTCTGAAAGACTGGATACATGAGGTCCCCTGTCCTATTACAGTGAGTTGTGTGTTTATCTGTTTAGGTGATGGGTGTGGTTGGACCCTCCAGTGTAGCAGATGGTCTGCCGTTGCTGCACTTAAGTCCTTACCTCTCCCCTCCTCTCCCATTCAGCACAGCTGTGGTTCGCTTAGTGGCCATGCAGATACAAGTAATGCACTTTAGTCTTTTTTAGCTGGGCACACTAATCCTTTGATTCAGAGTAGATAGTAGTCAGTCGCAGTCAAACTTTACTTCTCTGTCATTCACAGGCTTTGAAGGATGACTTCCCCCTCAGTCAAGTGATCTCACCCTTTACCAATCAGGAGAGGCGAGAGGGCATGCTACTTAACCTTCTGATTCCATTCGTGCTGACTGTTGGCTCAGGAAGCAAAGGTCAGTGTTGAAAAGATAAATCTCAAATAAGTGTATTAACGACTGACCCATTGATAAGCCATCTCTTTGGATTTTAGCAATTAACAGTTCCAGTTTATTTTTAAATACCCTATATGTGTTCATTTCAATTCTTAGCATTATAAACATAGAAATATACACACAAAAGCATTTCAGATGCACAATGATTCTCATGTTTCATTTATAACTTTTACTGCCTAAATATAAAACTTTGTTAAAATTCTGCATTTCAAATATTTAATTACAGGTATCATCTTGAAAAACTGATCCTATCTGAGGCATGTTGTATATTTTTATATATGATAGTACCACACATACCCATAAATTTGTGTGTGTGTGTGTGTGTGTGTGTGTGTGTGTGCTGCCACAGACAGTCCTCAGATTGAGCAGGCGGAGGTCTTCCTGCTCCTGCAGACAGTCATCAACATCCTGCTGCCTCCGCGCATCATCAGCACATCTCGCAGTAAAAACTTTGTTTTGGACGCATCCCCGGCACACTGCTCCACCCCTGGAGACACGGGCAAGGACCTGCGCCGAGAGGGTCTGGCTGAGTCTACGAGCCAAGCCGCTTATCTAGGTACAGATATTCAACTGGGAACTATAGGACATAGAATATGACTAGGACCTACAGATTTAGGTTGTGGACACAACTGTGAACTGTAGTTTTAAGAGTTACAGTTACACTGAGAGATATCATGATTGTACTAAAATAAATAAATAAAAGTAACCATTGTAATTCTCTTTGTACATGCTCTCGTGCACAGCTCTGAAGGTGGTGCTGGTGTGCTTCGAGAGGCAGCTGGGTAATCAGTGGTACAGACTGAGTCTGCAGGTGAAGGAGATGGCTCTGCGTAAAGTGGGTGGTCTTGCTTTCTGGGATTTCATCGACTTCATAGTGCGCACTCGCATCCCCATCTTCGTGCTCCTGCGCCCCTTCATACAGTGCAAGGTGAGCGAAACCTAGAACCGACTTCTTTATTACTTGCACAAAATACACAAAATACCCAGCCACCAGTGCAATCATCCTCTTGTCATTCTTTGAAAATCACAGGGAGATAAAGGAGGAAATAAGCATCACATAGACATGTTAACATAAGCATCTGTTATGAGCTTCACACAACATGAGTGAAACTGCTCATTGTTGCTGTTGTGAGAAAATTGATCTTCTGACTCTTTAAGAAAGCTACATTCACTAGATGTTTGAGAGTGCTATAATGATGAAATGTTGAATTTTCTCTCACCCCTGTCAGCTGCTAACCCAGCCGGCAGAGTCTCAGGAGGAGATTACAGCCCGGCATCACATCGCCGACCAGCTGGAGAGACGCTTCATCCCACGCTCACTCTGCAAGAGCTCACTGTTCGCTGAGTTCAACAACGAGCTCAAGATCCTGAAAGAAGCTGTGCACAGTGGCTCGGGTGAGGAAACATTCACTGTTTGAGTTTTCGTTAGAGTCAAAGTTGATTAACTGCACTGTTAAAACCAACTGAAGTAACAAGTATTTAATTTGCAGGCTAACTGGGTATTATTATGTTCGTAGTGTTACCTTAAATTAAAGTCAAATTAAACTCAAGGTAATTGAGTAGTTGAATCCAATGGATTTTAATCAAGCCAGTAAATGTAGCTGTGGTGTAGATACTGAACTGGACATTAAGTAAGGAATAAAAGTACAGCACGTGCTGTTTTGGAAAAAATCAGCAGTGGGGTGATGTGATGTTACCATAATAAATGACCAGAAATAAATACCAGAAGATTATTGTTTTATTATTATTTTCCAATAATAGTATCTCCCATATTGTTTTATTCCTCTTATACCACAGCAATTTGCCAATGATTATTTTTTTATTATTGAAGTACATGTTACACTTTTTATTCATTTAGAGTTACATTTAATGTTGCTGAATTAAACAAGGTATTTCCTGTTATCACTTACATTCTAACAGCTATAAACAGTCATTTCCTCTTTTTTATCTCTTGAAGATAATAAGACAAAAAAGCAGTTCATCATGTTACTGAATAACCAAAAGCGCAAAGTCCTCTGTCCTGAACATTTAGCCGCATCCGAAAACTTACAGGAACTGCTTTCCCTCTGACTGTTACAAAGCACTGACATTGGAGACTTCAGGAAAACACTAAGAAAACTTCACCATATGAACAATTAAACGTTTTTAAATCCGTATACATGGAGCATCTGCCACACAAGTCCCTGTGTACGTTGTTACTATAGAAATAATAATGCATTGGAACAACCATATTACTATAAACCTGTGATTTGACTTGCAGTTGGAACTCTTGTCTGAGCCGTGCAGTAACAGAAAATTAATCAATACCTTCTGACCAATCAAAATCAACATTTCAATAGCATAAGTGCTATAAGTGTTTATAATACATTGCTACTGTATAGGCAAAAGATGCTGCCTACACACTGCTCTCTCTCTTTTCAGCATACCAAGGAAAGACATCCATCAGTACAGTGGGCACCTCCACATCAGCCTACCGGCTGAGCCTGGCCACCATGTCTCGCTCAAACACAGGCACAGGGACAGTGTGGGAACAGGATAGCCAGCCGTCCCGCCAGCCCTCACAGGACACACTTAGCCGCACTGACGAGGAGGAGGAGGAAAGTAAAGCCAACCCTCTTCCATCTCCAGTTTAGATTTTACAGAGAAATAATATTTGATCTAAAATTTTTAAACTGCTCACCAATAAAAAGTCACTCTCTTTTTTTCTTCTTGATAAACTTGTAAGTTTTTCGACCAAAGGGACTGTACTAAGAAGCAAGCAATATTATTTAACAAGCTAATGTGTTTAACTTGGGTTGAATTTAAGGTAGTCTCTAATTTACTTGCTCATTCACCAATTCAGCTTTCTCTCGCATTTTGTAGGGTAGTTGTGGCACTCATGGTGTTCTCTGTATCTGGTTATGCACTTTTCCTCTTCCTCCTCTTTCTTACTAGATGATTCCATAAGCATTCCCAGTGTGGTAAGTGAGCATGAAGCTTTCTTACCCAGCTTAATTACACAGCGCCGTTTCTCCAGCCATGCCACAGGCTCCGCCTCCACGCAGCCAGAGCCGGGTCTAAGCGCCATGCTGCCCAGTCACAGGTAAACTTCCCTACTCACTCAGCTGCTAACATTATCACTAACTGTGAAGCAAAAAAAGACAATCATACAAACTCCTCCACGTTAAGAGTCAGTATACATCTCTTTGAGCCACTTTGATGGATTTTCTGTTTCCTTCATAGATCCTCACTTTTTGCTGGAGGTCACCACATTTTATCTTAATCTACTTACATGACATAACCATATTTTTCCTTTAAAGAGAGGGGTGAACGTCAGCTGTGACTTGCATGCATCTCCAGTCTTTCCCCTAACCTTGTTCCCTGCCCACTCTGCAGTGAACCCAATGTGCTAGATGAGTCCCAGGGGCTGCTGGAGGAGGGTACCCTGTCACGGTACAGTGTCACAGCCCTGTGTGTGCGGTGTCTCACTGTGTGTGTGCCGGGGCTGGGCCTGCCTTTCCCAACTCATCACATTCACTGACTCTATGGACAGCTCTCCCTCTCTTTCTGTTTTTTTTTTCCCCTCTACCCTCTCTGTCTCACTGTCCTCTAATTGGTTTTGTTCTTTTTCTCTGGTATGGACACTAATACTAAATGTCACTACTTACTGTCACTGTGTGGTACTCATGTCATTTCCAGTGAGCCTCATGGTGCCATGGTGTCCATTCATGTTTCAGGCTTTTTTCCACTGCTCAAATTGGAGTTCCTCTTTGGGGTGCCAGTCTCTGGGCCTGAGGAGTCTGGTCTGGCATGTGCAAATCAGAAAAAAATTTGCTGACATATTATAGTTTAGTAAACATAGTTTAGTAAAACATAATGTCCCCTATTCATAGTTTATTCATTAAATTTTTTACAAAATGGAAATCTTGGAAATTATTTTGAAGGGTGCAAGACCCTGCCAACACCAGCTCCTCTAAATCCCTTATGGTGTTGTGAATGACATTGCAGGTTTCTAATCTGCAATTCATGTGTCACGATTTGTCTTTGTCACTGTGTTTGATTAATGATGAGCCTTGGACTGTTGGGGGTTTTGTGGAATGGACACACTTCCTCTAAACTCTCCTGTGTTTCTGGAGGATTTAACAGGGATTGTGTTCAGCTCCCTTAACCACCCCTTGCTCACATGCTGCACTGCGGATTCGTCTACAGGGTCGCAAGCGTCCAAAGTGAGCCAGGCCATCACAATCTCTTACTTCAGCCACCACTTGGTCGTAAAAGAGGTCTGAGGCAGGTGAGAGGGCATTAACAATTTCACATAAAATGTGCATGAAATGTAGTGTTTTTAATTTAGCAATGAATAAAAAGGTAACAAACAAGTAGATTGAAAGAACATGCAACATAAGGTAATACTGAATAGCTTTTCTTAGCTTTTTTCCTAAATAATGAAGTCTCCATGGTAAACTTGTAGGTAGCCTTTTACACAAGGACATTTTAATGTTGTTGCACTTGTGTCAAAAGAACCATGACTCATTTTTGCCCCAGAGTGTAGTTTGTAGGAAGAAAGCCTATTTCTGTTTTCTCCAAAACTCAACGAGAGAGGGGATTGTCTTTTTTAGCTTCGTCGCCCACTGCTGTCCATCCCACGGATGCAGGATGAATGTCGTGGACGGCAGGGAGCCAGACTCTCAACTACTCGCAGGAGCATCCAGCCCAAGAACAAAGCAGTTGATAGAGGTGTGTATGTATGTGCGACATAAAAATGTAGTATATTGATTAAAGCTAGAGTTGATATTAGTTTTAAAACTAATTAGAAGATCAACTGTAATTCTTCTATACCCATGCACATAGACTAACATTATTTTGAGCAAGCTGAGGATAGATGGTTGTTTAGCATATCCTAACATGGTTGGGAAGATGCGATCAGAACTCAGGGTCAGCCACTGTACAGTGCCCCTTGGGGAAGTTCAGCATTGCTGAAGGGCCCAACTGAGACAGTCCTGGGCACTAACACAAAACCTTACATGCTGAGCAACCAGGGCTCCTCAAATTTTGACCATTTCTGATATTTCCTTCCTTAGCACACAGTGACCAGAAGAGGTCAGTCACCTTCACCGAATCCCAGGAAGCTCCTGGAAAGTCTCCTTCTTCTACACCCACAGCTAGCACTGCTCTGCTGGGAGCAACAGGAGCCAGAAGACCTAGCCACTCACCCACAACTCCTGCTCCCACTGAGACTCCATCACCCTCCATCAGAGCTGAGCAGCACATCCCAGCACACCCACAGGTGGGTTTTCATATTTCTATTTTACACTGATGCCCGAAAGAGTGACATAAATAGAATGATTTTTCAGTTTGCTGAATGTGGTTATTTTAAGAATCCTGAGGAACTGTAATTGATTTGAAGACCTTCCAACATTTATGCATTTTGCATAGGAGTTCCCTCCCCTGCAATAAAAACATCAGATGAGCCAATCAACATAGGAATCTAGAATGAGTAACAGGTGTGTAGGTGTTTTGAACTCACTAGAAGCTCCACCCCCTGACCCCAATCTCACATTAATAATATTTTTGGCTGGTTCACTCATCTCAAAAGTGCCCACACTCGCTATCAAGGTAAATGGAGAAGGTTTTGGGTTTGTTAACATGAAATAACCAGTCAGTGTGTGTTTGACCTAGCTAACATTAGACAAGATACTAAGAGGGACATCAGACATAACCATCAGACGGTTATGGTTTTATGGTTTACTGTGTTTTATTCCCCCCCCCCCCCCCCCATTTGCTCAAGCAATTTCTATGTTTTTAAGAAGTTTGCTTTCAGCTGAGTCCAGTCAGAGTAAATAAATAAATAAATAAATAAATAAATAAACTGCACAATTATTTCTAATCCAAGACATGATAGGTACATGGCGCAATCAGTATTTCCTAAGCCATCCACTCTCCTGTTTTAGGCCTCACCTGTTGCTGACAGTAAAGAAAAGCAAGACAAAGGTAGCACGAGAAGTAGCCTCTCCCCTACGCCATCCTCCACTCCAGCCTCCAGGTCATGCTCTCCCCTCCCTTCCTCTTTGTCGATGCTGAGCACTCCTGTTCGGCTGAACCCGGCTCAGATCCGCGAGAGTCCGGAAGACGAGGAAACTTCAGGGCTTTTGGAAAACACAGACACCTTGCTCCACGTGGCTGAGGAGCATGGCACAGAGAACCCTCTCCTCACCTCTCTGCTCACACCTCATTCTCTGTCCCCTCTGCCTCTGTCTCCTGTAGATCTGGACTTGGACGAGTCTCATGTCTGAATGCCTAAAAATCTTTAAAAGCTTATCCAAAAAGCATCAGGGAAAGGTCAGTGGTGCACAGTTCAGCATTTGGCTATTGAAATGTCACTATACACCAGGACTCATGAGGGAAAAGGCCAGTGTTAGTGACCACAAGATTATGGGTTTAAATCTCACAGATTGAGATTTAAACAAGTTGCCAGATTGACACTGTCGATTCATTGTGCATTAGTAACCTTTAACTGCTTTAAAACTGCACTTTGGCCCACAAAAAGCAATTTTATAGAAAAAAAGTAAAATCTGTTTACTATGTAGATTACTAAAGTATAAAGTATACCAAACAAAAAGTTACTGTAAATGATAGTTGCTCTGGGGAAATTTAAACAGTGATATATTCAAAAACTAAATTATATACCAGGGGAATTCAACTAAAATTCGTTAGGGTTTGGATAAGCAGCTAAAACGAATAAATAATGACAACAGTTACCTTTTAATGCTTAAACATTAATGATTAGTTTATGGCTATAAATAAAACAAAGTGGTTAGGTTTTGTTTTGTAGTGGTGTATCACATTACCACTTTTGAATCTGCTGGGTATTTAAGATGACCTGACCTACAGAGAAGCTTAATCAGTTTGTGCAGTGTCCCTATGGTCACGTATGAACCCCATACATCCGACCTAATACACGTGTTCTGTAGGTAAAACTGGTTACTCTGCACATCACTCAAATGAATTTGCTGTAAATAAACTGGCTTTAGATGAGTTTAGATATTCATAAACACTGTGAGTTAACGTCAGAGCTCATCTACCACAGAAAATCAATAAACAGGTAGCGTTCAGTTCTGGGGGTATTCCAGTAAGTGGGTATAGAAATTAACCCCAGAGTTTTCCATTCCAAAAACTGAGGTGGGAGTGAGTCTAGCGGCTGGCAACTTGCGCTGTGACGCTAACATGCATCACTCCAGTTTTAGCCTCTCTGCACTGGCTGTCTGTCCAGTACAGGATCCAATTTAAGGTCCTTTTATTTGTTTTTAAAGCTCTTAATGGGAAAACCCCTCCTACAGTGTGGACCTGCTCTCTCAATACTTAGCTCCTAGGTCTTGAAGGTCTTCTGATCAGTCACTCCTAGCTGTTCCACAGTCTCGGTTGAGGCTAAAGGGTGACTGTGCCTTTGCAACTGCTGCACCAAGGCTGTGAAAGAGCCTATCCGTAGATATCAGGAACACCTCCTCAGTTACCATTTTCAAATAATAATCAAATCAAAACTAAAATCATATCTTTTCACACTTGCATTTTGAATTTCTCCTATTTATTTTTTTTCTATTATTGTTATTACTATTACTATTTTATGTCTTAGCATTATTCTTTATTTATTGTGCCCTGTCTGTATTTTTAGTCTCAATTTTATTCTTATGTACAGTCCCCTCTGAATGTATTGGAAAAGGCAAGGCCAATACTTTTGGTTTTGCTATACACTGAAGACATTTGGGTTTGATATAAAAAGAATATGAGACGACAGATCAGAATTTCAGCTTTCATTTCCTGATATTTACATCTAGATGTGTTAAACAGCTTAGAACATGGCACCTTTGGTGGCAGACTATCAAATTTTTAGGTGTGCAGAAGTATAGGAACAGATGGTTTTAAAGTAAATTAAAGTAAATAACACTTAATATTTGGTTGCATATCCCTTGCTTCCAATAATTGCATCAAGCCTGCAACCCACTGACACCAAACTGTTGCATTCTGTTTTGTGATGCTTTTCCAGGCTTGTACCACAGCTTCTTTCAGTTGTTGTTTGTTTTGGAGGGTTTCTCCCTCCAGTCTCCTCTTCAGGAGGTGAAATGCATGCTCAGTTGGGTTAAGGTCTGGCAATTGACATGGCCAGTCTAAAACGTTGCACTTTTTTCCACTGATGAAGTCCTTTGTTGTGTTGGCAGTGTGATTTGGGTCATTTTCTTGCTGCAAGAAGTTCCTCCCAATTAGATTGGATGCTTTGCTCTGTAAACTGGCAGTCAGAATGTTTCTGAAGAGTGGTTTACATCTTGTGCCATGGCCTCTATATTTCCGCTCTCAAAGTCTTCTTCAAACGGTGTATTGTGATACCTTCACCCCTGTGATTTCAGGACATCACAAATTATTGTATTGGCTATGCCCAATTCTTGTGCAATGGCTCTGATAGATTTTCCCTCTTTTCCCAGCTTCAAAAGGGCTTGCTTTTCTCCCATAGGCAGCTCTCTGGTCTTCATGTTAGTTTATCCTTTTTAACAACAAATTCAGTCATCACATTCAAAACCCAAGGCTCAAACCAAGACTAGACATTCAGAGCTATTAATTGTTTAAACAATCAATCTAACAGGGCACTCCTGGGCAACAAGAAACACCTGCCAGTCACATGTTTCAATATTTCTGATAACTTGAAAAATGGGTGGATTCAAAGAAAAGGTGCCATGTTCTAAGTTGTTTAACACATCTAGTTGTAAATATCAGGAAATGAAAGCTGTAATTCTCATCTATCATCTCATATTCATCTTTTGATTGCAAACCCAAATGTCTTCAGTGTATAGCAAAAACAACAGAACTGGCCTTGCCATTCCAGTACTTTCATTGAGGACTGTATGTACAGCACTTTGGGCAACTATTGTTGTTTTAAATGTGCTTTATAAATAAAACTTCCTTACTTAAATTATTCACAGATTTATGCCAATTAGATATTCTATTATTCATTAATAGATTTTTTTCTGAACAATAGCCTTTCTTAGCACAATAATTATTTAAACTAAAATAACTTTATTTAGTCATATCTATTGCATGCAGTTAGACTCCATTTTATAGACCTTAGGACAAGGCTAAACTAGAGTCAAAAAGTCTACAGTAGCAATTTCCTCTCTGAAGCACCTTCATCCTGTAATGAAAATGCATAACAGTGGATTTGGTCTACTTAAAGCTTATCACCAAAAACACAAGGTTCAAAATAATATAATATACAAATGTGTGAGGGTGTGATGTGGCAAACAGATTGTCAGTCATTGTACAGGGATAATGCTTGGATTTTACTCAGGTAGATTATGTTCTGGTTGTTGCTTACTCGGGATCTAAAATCAGCACCCCTTCAGTTCAGCTAGCAACAGATTAAATATGTTGATTATGATGTTGATATACCAATACTTTACGTAGGTACCTGTGTCCTGCGATGACAGTTGACTCTGATAACACCATCAAAATTTAAAGTATCCCCACTGCTCTATGACAGTGCCAGCTCCTCTGCTTGTGAGAGCAGTTGTGGTGGTGGTCCCCACCCATTTTAGGGGCTTCAGCCTTCTTGATGAGTCTGAAATTAGGTTCCAATTAAGGAAATGTAGCTCTAAGCAAAAATATATTTTATGTCTTGGCTAATTTTTAATCTCCTGTTCTAATTTGTTGATAAATCCTTTTATTACTATCAGTGAATTCAAACTATTAAAAGTATTAAATTCAGGCACAATACTACTAATGAACTACTGAACCTTTTCATTTCATTTACATTAGACATTTTCACAGGTCACATATTCAGACCTCAGTATTTTATGTTTCAGCTGTGAAAATTATTTTTGTCTCACACACAGCAAATCCTTTATCAGAATGCCACTGATGAGGGAATTTTATGTTCTCTGTGAACACGTGGTGAGGGTAAACACACTCGAGCTGAGTAATATCGAGCGTGAAAATTCTAATCTGCCAACTCTAGATAGGTCACGTTGGCTTCACTCGACACAGAGTTCAATTTTAGGCTTTGTTAAACCCGCTTTCTGGAATACTCCCCTGGATCATAGTTATCAAATGTATTATTGTTTAACCTAAATATTTCCACGTGCACATTATACTATGTATGTGATATAGATTAAATATAGCATTATAAAAAATTTGCATTATACTAAATATTTATTTTGACTAATAATCAAATATATTTAAAATAATACTAATCAGATGATATTTTCAATCATGAATAGTTTTCCCAGACCTCATACACACAAGCATTACATAATATTTAAAAAAAAAAAAAAAAAAAAAGGATTCATATTACTTCAGAATCATCAGCTATGTCATAAGCTTTTCTATTAAACACATGAAATTTATTTCACATTTTGTTTACTGACAGAAACTGGTCTTTTCCTACCAGCAGGTTGTGTACAAGCCCCCAAAAAGTCAATTGTGATGTAGATACACAGTATATAATCAAACAGTTATATAATCAGACAATGCAACAAACTGCAGTAGCTTAAGCTAACAAGGTGCCTGTGAAGAAAGAGATTGTCACTGTTGGTCAGTGTCTGTGAGTGCAAATACGCAGTGTTTTATGTGTCTACTGTTTTTCCTGTCAGTAAACTTGCTGCTAACTGTTGAGCTTGTGCAATAATAAAAATATATAATCCAACCTTTGAAGAGAACGAAGGCTTTTCTTTCAGAAACAATGCTGAGAAGGAGAGGAATACTACCAATTTTCAATGTGTCTTGAGAAGTGTTTCGAGCGCTAGTAAATTTGTTCCCCAGACAAAAAAATTACACAGCAACACCAATCGACCAACAGCAGCACCGTACTGCACAGTGTCAACAGGTCTTGCACCTGGAATAACATAATTTTGCATAAAACTGGATCACCAGTTATTGGCTAGACTCTGACTTGGTCTGTACTGCTTCATTTCCAAGCAGAACAAAACAAAAATAGGCTATATCTCATTTCTTTCCTAAGGATATCTTTGTCTATGGGACAGAGATCGGATTTTGCAGGCCAGTCCTGCTCCATTATGCTCATCAAACAAATCTAGCCAGATCTGGATTTGATCTGGCTAGATTTGTTATATCTGCGTTAAATTTGACCAGATTACACAGATTTGGCTCCTACAGTTGCCATCTTAGGCTGTGATAATGTTTTCTGCTTGGACATGAAACACAGTCTGGCCAACAACTGACAATCCAGTTATATGCTACATTAAAACAACATTTGTCCAGTTGCACAACCTATTAACAATGTACAGTAACGTGCTGCCATTGGTGGGTCAACTTTTTATCCAGGGAGCTTATTAAAGATGTTAAAAGACACATCAAGAGCCTGCAGCTGGCTGAATTGTTAGCTTACTTACCGAATTATTTTTCCGTACCAAAAGACTCCAGCTAAGAGATGCAAACAACAACGAGAGATACAAAACCGGATACGATTTATTAGTAGAAAGCAGACATTTCTGAGACACCAACATGGCTCAATGCGTGTTGTATTGTTTAGACATGAACGTCTCAAGGAGCTTGAACAGCCGGTCCTCCCTCGCAGCGGCTTCTCTATCCCTCCGCTCCTCTCTTTCTCTGTACTCTTTCTCTCTCTTTTCCTCTCTGGCTTGCAGCTCCCTCTCCCAACGCTCCTGTCTGGAGAGCAGATCCTGCTCCCTCCTCTTCTCTCGCTCCAGAGCCTGCCTCTCTCTCTCCTCCTCTCGCTCAGCCGCCCGTCTCTCCCTCTCTTCTTCTCTTTCGGCTGCCCGCCTCTCCCTCTCCTCCTCCCTTTCTGCGGCACGCCTCTCGCGCTCCTCCTGCCTCCTCTCAAGCTCCTGCAGGGCAGCTAGCCAGTACTGCTCCTTCCTCTTCTTGGCAGGGGGAGCATCCTGGCCAGATGAGGACACGGGGACAGGGAAGGGGCTGGATGAGCTGGACAAGTTGGATAGATTGGACAGATTGGACAGGTTGGACAGATTGGACAGAAGGGAATGAGCCACAGTGAGCTCGCCACTCAGAGCCTGATCCATCACGGCGTACCACTTCCATGGAGCCACTAGCGGGTCACCTCCCATCATACTGAGGCTCTTGATATCCTGCAGAACAGCAAGCAATGAATTATGGGTATCAGCGCAATCACAGGTGAATAACTTGCCATACTCCAATTTGGGCATGGAGATGCGGAGCAATTATTGTTCGCACAAACATTCACCACTTCCATGGAACAACAAGCAGATCACCTCCTATCACGCTGTCCTAAAGAACTGATTCACAGATCAGCAATGCAATCCTAAATGAATATTACGTCAATGATATGCGCTGCAGTAAGGCAGCATTTACTCGTTATATGAAATGAATCACAGCATACTGTACTGTTAGTCCATGAATATTAATATACTAGCATGAATAAATTATCAGTGATGACTGCATGCACCCAACAACATGTTTTTAACACAGATTATCATTGCAATGCAATATGGGAGCGGTTCTCTCTAGCTGAAATTCACAACACAGAACATTTTGATGGGCCGCGTGTGGGCAGCAGAGGAAAGGGGGTATGATAACGAGCAGCTTTTTATGCTGCGTGTTGATTTCATATTAGTTGGAACAGGGGAGTGCTTGAGGATAGTGGACGACACTGCCAATTTACTGTCACTACATCAAGAACACCTCAACTGTGTTGCAGAACATCAAGCTGCTAATCCATTTCTAGACAAGAATTCTGGATTAACCATGATATGTTTGATTACAGTGGCATAGCTTTCTTCTCAAATTCATTCATTCCCCAGTTGAAATGAAAGGTATGCCTATTTATAAAATGGTCCACCAACCTCAGCAGAGAAAATGTGGCATCCACACCTCTGTTTTAGAGCATTGTAGTAATATGTATTAAATATTTATTAGTCGCCAAGTTTTTATCCTTTACGGGAGTTTGTAAACAAGTGGAAAATGCATGTATTAGTAAGAAGTGAATAACTTGTCACTAACAGCAATTTGAATCTTGTGACAATTTCAATAAAAATGTGTTCTGTGACTGGAAAGTGCAAAATATTATACGCATTTAAATAATGGGAATAGTATTGGAATATGTTCTTAAAATAAATGTGTAATAAAAGATTTTTTTTGTTTACAGTTAATAGGGTCTCTGTCTACAAAAGTTATAAGAAAGTTATAAGATTTAGAACACTGGTTTTACTTCACCAGTGGCGGCTGAGAACCTCCACTTAATATGAGTTTGGGTTAACGTGTGTTCTACTGCTGAGCCATGAAAGTCTATATGAGCTTAAGTGTATGTTACAGAACAGCATCAATAAGTAAGTGCCCCCTTAGGTCGATACACTGTATGGGGTGGAAATCATTCAAAATCAGAATCAGCGTTGCCCCGTTTGACCAATAAATTTCAATCAATCAAATCAATTTGGCTAAAAAAAAAAAAAAAGTCAGTAAAGAAGCCATTTTAAATAAACGACTGCCCTCAATCTGCAATGCAAAGCAATGGCCAGCTATAATTCTCAACCTTGGGGTCACATTTTTAATCAACTGGTATCTATAATTTGGTTCTAAACAGCAAAACCTAACAAAACTATGAAAGCTTTTAATAATTAAAACTGTATATTATTAGAAATTCTTTAGCTCTCATTCAAAGTTTTTTTTTTTTTTTTTAAACATAATATGAGTCCATGTCCATAATCTAAACAGCACATGGGCTATACTTTACAGAGGCCCTACAGGGACATGGTGGTGGAAAAAAATATCAGATGGGAGAAAAATTTATATTTCAATGCTTTTGCATTTTTCTCACAAAACGTTTGCGTCCCCCCTAGAAACTCTGCTTTCTCTCGCAATTTTTTTTTAGTTCTCTCACAAAGATATTCATGTTCTCTCGCAAAGATATTTGCGTTTGCGAGAGAACGCAAATATCTTTGCGAGAGAATGCAAATAGATTATAAATTTTCCTCCCATCTCATATTTTTTTCCATCACCAGATCTCCTTAGGGCCTCCGTAATACTTGTGTTTTGATATTTCAGATTTTATAGGTGAAAAAAATCCAAATTTCATGAAAGTTCAAAACAAATTCGATGTGATCATACACAGTGATAATTAATGTTTAGAATACGTCCATGAGAATTTGTAGCCTCTACCCAAAATTAGTTGAGAACACCTGGCCTAGGCAAAGAGACTTAGCGCTGCACTGCACAGGAACTTCATGTTTATATGAGCGTGGTCTAGCAGGTGTTGCACTGTTCTGCAGAAATGTCTCCAAGAACATCAGCAGGCTATCTACTCCTGTGCATGCTAGAAAGCAGACTGTGGGAGAACACAGCAGGCAATCACACAAGAAATAATATTACAGTCAAATCCTGACTTGCTGGAATTACCTTATATTTCTGTCTTAAGTTCTCCCACTTCTTCTTCACCCATGCTGGTGTCACTTTACCCTCCAGCCGTTTCTCCTTCACAAATAGCCTGCAGAATGAGAGATGTCTCATGTTAAGTATTACAGCAGATCACATACAGCGTTAAGAGTTCATGAAGTGGCAGTGTGGCTCTCACTCGAAAGCTCGCAGGGCGGTGTTCTTCTTCCCCGTGAACAAGCTGTTATTACTGACGCGCCACACAATCAGCTCTGCTGTGTTCGCATCAGTCCCTAAACACACACCACACACATTCACATACTTTATTCCGTCAACCAGCATCACAGCTCAACTCTGCACTCATGCACTGGACCTACATTAGCATTAACACACTAGCCGTGAAGCCCAGCTTGCAAATATGGCGCAGTACAGTTTTTTTTTTTTTTTTTTTTCAGCTGCGTGTTTTCATTATTTTCTGCGTATTTTCATATAGCTAAACTCGATAGCAGCAAAACAACAAAGCCGCACATTCCTGGACAATATTTATAACAAAAAACATTATTAAAAACATACGACTTACATTTAAAGGCTGTAACGGAGCCAACCTCTAACGTTAGGCCTACTCCACTCTCCATTTTATTGTTGTTTTGTTGCTGTCTTCTTCGCTTTCCTCTTCATTGAGCAGAAAGCCAGAGCGCGCTGTCGCCCCCTGCCGGAACTGAGGAGTCATACACAAGACGCCAAAAAATACCAAGATGATCTGTTCATACAGCTGGGGTTAGTTTACATACTGCAAAATGTTAATAATAATAATAATAATAATAATAATAATAATAATAATAATAATAAAGAGGGATCATGAAATGTCACTTTGTATTTTTATTTAGTGCTGCCCTGAATAAGCTGTTTCACACAGCAGGTGTTTACATGTGGTCCACACTGTATGTATGTTTTGGGGGCATTTCTCATTTTTTCTGCTTTTTCCTTTTTGTGTTTTTCCGCCCTAGTTAGATATGAACGCTTGCAGTTTCTATTCTTTTCACACTGCAAGGGACATAAATATTTTAGCCAAATGAAAGTAAAGTGGGGTTTTTTTTTTTTTTTTTGGTATATCTATTTTAAAAGACATGGAGACCCTCCCTGGCGGTCTGGGGCCTAAGCGACCGCTTACACGACTCACAGGAAGAAACGTATGGAGTTAGTTTTAGCCAAACGTTTCAAATAAATTAATAAATCCACAACCAAAATATTAATGATCAAAATGAAAAAAAAAAAAAACAATTGCAAGTAACTAATGAGATTCAAATCAAAATTATTTTTTCCAAAATGTTTACTTCTGAAGAAAGTGTTCACCTTAAATCTTTATAGAGTGTCGCAGGGATGACGTAGCCAACCCGGAAGTTAGCATCCCCTTGTTCCCTCGACAAAATTTTCCATTGGCTTTTGGATTATTGCAGAAAATAAGCTCGGTTTGTTCGCCAAGTCAATCTTCACAAATTAACACAAATTTTATGAATGTTGAAGCCTAAATACAATCGCCAGAAGTAAAAAGCTAAAGCTAGGCTATAAACGAACTACACCACGGTCGCATGACTTCAACGTCACCACCACTAAGCTTCCGACAACTCTTTCAATCTTTATTTTAAAAACATGTTCCCTGATAAAGGTCCACTGGGCTTTGGATGAATCTGCCCGCAGCTTTTTTGGGAATGTGTCCATGTTGCATTATTTTGAGAGAATTCAGTTTGTTTATACGTGTTGTAGATGAGTTTTCCTGTTTGGCGTAATGACGTTTAATGTCCCCGACAACCTCTGTAGTCCCATTTAGCCACTTGTTAGCAACCGCCTTTTTCAAGACATGTAAAAGCTTAAAAATCACTGGTGGGGTATTACTGATGTATTTTAAGTCATAGAATAAAACGAGAAAATATCTTGTGTTAATCACAGACCTTATTTCAGGCATTCAACCAAAAACCCATTGACTTCGGGACGATGGAACCGGAAGTGTTAAAATGCTAACTGATTTCCGGGTTTTAGGACTCATTCCTGCGGCACTCTATTGGTCAACTGATTTTGGAGTGGGCGGTGCTCTGAAAGATAGCCACGCCCACCCTGATAACACCGGAGCGTCTCCTCAAATGGCGTAAGGAAGGGGGCTGAGAGCTCAGGAGCAGGGAGACTGTACTGTAGCTGCTTTAAAAAGCTGACAGAAATAATATAATAATAAAATGCATTCGCACATATTTCTTTATCATACAAGTGTCTTCATTCCATCCAGCTGAGTATCTCTGACTTTCTGTTCCACCTTAAAAGGTCCTGGTCTTACAGTCTCGCGCTTGTAGATGACTCTCAGAAGAGCACTAATATCACACACACATTCTTATACCGTGGTCTCCTCATTCCCAAAACGTCCCAAAAATCTGAACAGTTCATATGAAAAGAAGTGTAATGTATTTAATATATTTCAAGAGGTTTATTGTCATATGCACCGTGAAAACACAACGGTTTAGACCATACAGTGAAATTCTTACTTTGCACGTCTCCCTGAAGAAAAGAAAAATATACATAAAAATGTAATGTATATAATATATAAAAATATTTAAAAGAAATATATACAGTCTCTGAGTTGGTAAGTAAGTAAGGTGCTCTGTGCATATATTTTATATAAAAATATAAAAATATACAGTCTCTGAGTTGGTAAGTAAGTAAGGTGCTCTGTGCATTGTGTGACAACAGGATAGCAGTCAGCAGGGGTGATGGGGAGTGAGGTGATTAGTGTTTGAAGTATTGTTCAGGAGTCTGATTGCTTGTGAATAGAAGCTTGAAAAAATACTATTGTAAAAATACTCAGTATGAAGAAATGTAACTGTAGGATTTTTAAATAATGGGCCTGTGAATATAGCATTTGAGACTATCAGATGCAGGCCAATTGTACTTTGCTTCATTCCTACACTATTATCTCATTATTTTAATAATACATATTATAAATAACACTTATTCTCATATGTAATGGTCTCAAATGCCAGGTTCACAAGGCCATTATTAAAAATAAATTCTACAGGGAATTTCTTCACACAGTATTTTGAAAGTATTTTACATTTAGTTTAATGAGGAATTCAGACAATTCAGTAGCTAGCCATATTATATTTATCAGCTTTTTAATACAACTACAGAACAGTTTTTTCCGCTCCATTCGTTCCGCCATGTCAGAGGACACTCCAGCATTAATGGGGTGGCCGTGGCTAACTTTCGGAGCACCTCCCACTCCAAAATCAGTTGACCAATCGAGCTTTAGTGAGTATCTTCTTCATGAAAATGAAGACGTAAGACATGTGAACAAAAATACACTGCGAACGTTAAGCCATGTCCATTTTTCAAGTAAACACTCTGGTTAATCACATCAGTATGTGTTGAGTGACACGTTGGCTAGATTCAGTAGCTAAATTGTTAACTGAGATAGTGATGAAAATTTCTCCTCTCATCATTTCTGTTATGCCCCAGGCTAGGGTTGGAGCTGATAACAGAAAGGTGGGATGAGAAATGTGGGTGAAAATAAGAACAATGACACAAATGATCTTTAATGAGATGTACTGTTGAAAAGATTTACAGTCACCGATGCTGCTTCAGGCCAGCCCAGGCCTCCATGTGTGTTACGCTGCCCCCATGTGTGTTACGCTTCCTCTGTGTGTGTTACACTGCCCCCATGTGTGTTACACTTCCTCCATGT